>VMDO01000008.1:567324-729418 GCA_007922755.1 Pedetes capensis
CTCCTCCTCCTCCTCCTCCTCCTCCTCCTCCTCCTTCTTCTTCTTCGTCTTCGTCTTCGTCTTCCTCTTCTTCTTTTTGTGCAGTGCTGGGGTTCTAACCCATAGCCCTGAACATACTAGGCAGGTGCTCTATCACTGGCCTGTACCTCTAGACCTATCTTAATATTCTTGACAATCTCTTTATAAGCATCCCTGAATTTTCATTTTGCACAAAGCCCCACAAATTATGTAGCCAATCCCAAGATGAGAACTTGGTTGTTTCTGAAGCAGTTATTCTTGGTGAGAATGGAGAAGTTCAGACATCAATAAGAATGTATAGTCCCTTATAAATTGAGCTGTGTTTTGGGTATAGATCAAAAGGCTCATGATCTGTCCACAAGAAAGTGGACTTTGATCTAGAAATAGTTGTTCTGAATTGTCTAACCAGTAGTTCCTGATGCCTTGGCTCATATTGCACTCTATGCCTTTAAAGTACCCGCAGTTAGATGGAAGCAGTAACAATGGGAGCAAGAAAACAATGAAACAACCACTCCAATGTGCTGACAGGAAATACCTGTCAAATTAGAATTCAATAAAGTCCTACACCTTTGAGTGAAGATCTTGAAGTTGAAAGCAAAAGAATAGAAAAAGCTAGACCACACAAATCCTAACCATAAGAAAGTTGATGGAGCTTTCATAATATCAGGCATTAGAGCAGAAGGCGCTACTAGAGATAAACACTCCATGATGATAAACTTTCAAGGACCAATTCACCAGGATACAAGGATTCTAAATTTGTATGGACTTACCATGGCCTCAGGGCTAGGGTTTAGCTCAGATGGGAGAGTGCGTGCTCTGTACCTTCTGAGGCCCTGGGTTCAATCCCCAGTACCACAAAAATGGGAGAAGGACCTGGCAGCTCATTCCCAAAGCAATCAGCCATCAAAAATCCTACGAATAGCAAAAAAGCCCTGATATAGTGTCGAATATGGCACAGTGTAGGAGAGTGTTTCATTCTGTTGTACATAGGTTCGATATGAGTCAGGCCCAACTCAATTGCACCTAACAACAACAACCATGACCTCAGGATTTAAAAAGCAAAAATTGCAAGACTAAGGCCTGGGGGGAAAGGCTAAATAAATAAACAAATAGCAAAATTTGATATAACCACAACTAGAATTAGACAAAATCATAAGCATAGTAGGCTGGGATTTAGCTGAGTTGGTAGAGCGCCACTTTGCAGTCTCTGAAGTCTCCTGTTCAATTCCCAGCACCACAAAAATGGGAGAAGGACGTGGCAATCCACTCCCGAGGCAATCTCGAAGCAATCAGCCATTGAAAACCATATGAGGGTCGCTATGAGTCGGACACGAGCTGACGGCACCTAACAATAACAACAACATAAGCATAATGGGTGATATTAATACATCTCTTTCCATGTTGTTAGGTGTCGTCGAATCGTGTCCAACTCATAGAGACCCTTACAGGATTTTCAATGGCTAATGGGAGTGTATTGCCATGTCCTTCTCCCATTTTTGTGGTGCTGGGAATTGAACAGGGGACCTCAGAGAATGCAGAGCAGTGCTCTACCAGCTGAGCTAAATCCCAGCCCATCTCTTTCCATATTGATAGAATAAGCTGACTGGAAATATCAGAAAAGATAAAGAATATTAAAACAACGTGTTTGTTTTGTTTGTTTTGTTTTTTGGGACCGGTCTCCTGGTGTTGCCCAGGCTGGCCTTGAACTCATAGGCTCAAGTGATTCTCTCAACTCAGCCTCCTAAGTAGTTGGGACTAAAGGCATCTGCCCCTGTGCCCAGCTTTAAACAATATGATTGACATACTTGACATAATGGACACATGGAGAACACTGTGCCCCTAACTGTAGAAAACATAGTCAAATTGCAAGCCCACGAAGAACATTTCCAGAAGTCAAAAATGGACTGAGTTAAGTGTTTGGAGCCCCGGAAGGAGAAGGCCAAGGTGTCTGCTAACCCAGGAGGTAGGGGGGAGATCAGAGAGTTCCATGATCCTAGGAGCAAAAGAGGCTGCTGACGGAGCTGCTCTAAATCCCAATGGGTTAGGTTGCAGCAGCAAGGTCTGACTAGCCCTTAAAACCTGAATATATGCAGATCACTTTGAAGAGAGGCAGGTTCACTGCAAAAACAAGCAAGCGTTTGAATATGTATTCTTTATGGCTAAAGATGGCAACTCAATTTCAAGGGGGAACCATCATAAAGCATAGTGGGTGCTGTTCCTTCAGTATGTAGAAAAAATGTAAGGACACGGCTAAGGCAGGGGCTACTGTGGATGCTCAGAATTGCAGCTGGTCAGATAGGCTGGTAGAAATATTTGGAAAAGATTTTGCTACTTGGGTGGAGCAAAGCCACAGACAAAAGAATAGGCTGATGTGAGAACCCAGAATGGAATTAGAAAATTGTGAGAACAGAAAAGAAAGGATGAGGATAGCATCTGGAAACCAGGCCCCAGCTCTTCTTCTCTCAATGAGGAAGCACCAAGTTCAAGGATGCTTGAATTTGCTGAACATCAGAGTTTACAGAGTTGCTTACTTTAGGACTTTGGTCTTTTTTTGTTTATTTGCTCATTTCTTTGTTTTGTTTCATTGTTGTTTTGGTCTGGGTTTTTTGCATTGCTGGGGATCCAACCCAGGGCCTCCTGAAGGCTGGGCAAGCACTGAGCAACACCTCCAGTCTGGTCTGTTTGTTCTCATTTGGATTTATTTATTTTTGGCCTGTACTGTGCTCAGTGTTCTTTTGCTAGCCACCATAATTGATATGGATGTTCCGGATATTGGGCACACTGACTGGATTTATTCAATGTAACCCAGCTGGGTGATTTCTGTAACAATTGTCCAGATTAATAGTCAAGAAGAGTATGTCCATGCCAAGATTGTACATTGAAACAATGTGTTATACTGAGAGACAAAAAGTACTTCCTTTTCTCACATAAAGTTTAATATGTGAGCTGTTAAACACTGTTGCTTTCTAGTTTAACCATCCTGGTAGAAGTTAACAGTGTTTAGTGTACTTACCTGGATCCACTAGGGATTAAACAGGAGAGTAAATGTTATACGCATAATGTGTTGTTGTTGTTGTTGTTGTTGTTAGGTGCTGCTGTGGAGTTGGGTCCGACTCATAGAGACCATCATAGAGTTTTCAATGGCTGATTGTTTCCAGATTGCTTTGGGAGTGAATTGCCAAGCCTTCTGTCACGTTGTTGTTGGTTTTGTTGTTGTTGTTGTTGTTGTTGTTAGGTGCCATCAAGTCCGTGTCTGACTTACAGCAACCCTACGTACAACAGACGAAACACTATTGTGCTTCTCTGCTATTCTTAGGGTTTTCAATGGCTGATTGTTTTTTGGGAGTGGGTTGCCAGGTTCTTCTCCCAAGCCTACAGCACCAGGTGTTCCCAGGAGGTCTCCCCATCTAAGGACTAGCCAGGCCCAACCCTGATTAATTTCCGAGATCTGATGGGATCAGACACCACAGTGATACAGCTGCAAGCATATTACTGTTCACAGAAATACAAATAAAGCCCGCAGGGAGACATCATTTTATACTCTTTCAAAGGACAACAAAGTCTGCTAAGTATTGGAAAGGCTGTGGACCCAGTTTACTTATGGCAATACAAATTAGCAAATCTGTCATTATCACTCCAAGTTGAATGCTCACCTAACTCATGGCCTAAAAACTCCATTTCTAGATATACATCAAGAAAAGTTATTTCCCATGTACAACACGTACTAGGTACAAGAACAATCACATCCCCACTTCTAAACAGAAGGTAAAACTGGGAAATGACACATATGTTCATCTACAGAAGAGCAGATGAATAATCTGTGATATGTTCCAATAGGAAATATTGCACAATGGTCTAAACAGGTAAATTATAGTACAACAACAGAACGGATTTAACTGGACATCATAATGCTAGTTGACAAGGATAAGGCCCACATTTTTGCATATAGGTTGATAACCTTTTTATAAAGATGAAAATGATACTTTGTTTATTTACTTATTTATTGGTACTGGGGGATCAAATCCAGGGCCTTGCACATAGTTTGCAAGTGTTCTGCCATTGAGCTGCACTCCCGGCCCATTTAAAATTGTTTTATCTTGAGACAGGGTCTTGGTAAATTATGCAGGCTGCCTCTGGCTTCAAACTCACGGTCCTCCTGCCTACACCTCCTGAGTCCCTAGGATTATAGTCATGTGCTACTGCTCCCAGTGAAAATACTTTAAACCTAATCCATGGGCTGTATGTGCCCCAGGACAGCAAGTAATACAGCCCCACAAAATCTTTTAACATCATGGGGTTTTTTAGCATTCATTTTCTTCATGATCCCCCTTATTATGTATATGCACTAACTATATTATATAATTTATGTGTGACCCAAGACAATTCCTCTTTACTCAATGCAGCCCAGGGAAGCCAAAATGTTGGACACCCCTGCAACAATGCTTTAGTTATCTGGGGTGGGGATGTAGCTCAGTAGTAGAGAACTTGTCTAGCATATATGAAGCTCTGGGTTTAATCCCTGACACTAAAAAAGAAAAATCCTGTCAAAGCATGCAAAGACAGGGAGGAAACTTAAATACATATTACTAAGTAAAAGAAACAAATCTGGACGCACGCAGCCCTGGCCATCGAGAGCCCTGCAGACCTGGAGGCCTCTGGATCCCGCAGCCCAGCACCACGGGGGTCAAAATCCTGCTCTGTGATCCCAGCATCGCGATGGCCAGGGCTGCTGGAACGTGACGTCTAAACGAGATTTTACCACAAAAACGCGTTTTACACGAGGGCTGGAGGCGCAGCACATGGTGGTGCGTGCGGCGGGGTGACGGGCGGTCGCGGTTCCCAGCGCTAAGGATGGAGGCGGGGAGGGTCCGGTGCCCCGCGCGAGGGCGGCGGCGGGCGGCGGGGGTTGAGCCCGCCCTGGCCGAGGCCGCCTGCGGCTGGCGAGACCGCGGCTGCCGCGCTCCCTGTGGAGGCGGCCGAGGGTTCGGCCCCGTTGACTCTGTTCGGCGAGTCCGCGTCTCGCCCTGCGCCCGTGTGGCCGTGGCTTCCGTAGCCAGGCTGCACTGACCGAAGCCAGGGCCTCCTGCAGCGCCCTCAGAAAGAGCTTCTCCCGCGCATGTGTAGCAGAGCACGGGCCCAGCACGCACAGGGCCCTAGGTTCCAACCCAGGACAAATACCCAGGTGTCTCGATTTACAGGAGAAAAATTAGTCGTTTTAAATACAGAAGTCTAACAATTAAATCAGGGGTACAAGTTATAAAAAAAAAAAAAAAAAAAAAAAAAAAAACAAATCTGGAAATCATATTATGATTCCAACTCTGTGGTATTCTTGAGAAGGCAAAACTGAAGATCTGTTGTTGCTAGGAGTTGGGGGGCGGGAGAGAAGGAGGAACAAGCAGGTGGAGCACAAGGGACTTCAGGTGCTTTGGAACTATTCTGGATGGTACTGTAAATGTAGATACATGTCAGTATATGCTTGTCAAACCCCATAAAATGTACAACAAAGTGAACCCTAATGTAAGCTATGAACTTTAGTTAACAAAATATCCATATTGACTCATGAATTATAACAAATATACTACAGTAGTGAAGATGTTAATAAAAGGGGACATTGTAGGGAGGATGGAGAGGAAAGTATGGCTATATGGGAGCCCCTCTGTGCCTCCATTCTGTAAACCTAATACTGTTAAAAAATCCATTAATTAAAAAAATTTTAAATATACTTTTGAAAAATATATAAATACAATAAAGCTACATTAAAAACAAAGCCAAGAAATGACTAGCAATAACACTATAGCTACTTTCCAGATTTCTTAACAAATAAATCATTTATTGTAATTTTATATTATCTGTTTTATTAATTTACAATTTGTCAGCTAATGGAATATGAAAGTAGAACTTACTTCTTGGTAGGCAAAAGAATATGTTGGGCAGGTCTTGCCTAGAGTAGGAAACTGTGTAACAAGCCTCCTCTGGTTCCTTCCTATTTTCTAAAATAAGAAATCACCTTGGAGATAATTCTGTTCAGTAATGATAACTATTTTCAAGAAAACTTTTATCTTTTCCCGATTTAAAATTTTTCCCCAAATTGCCAAATGTCAAAGATGTTAGCATCAAATAAAAAGGTAATTTCCTTTCTCTTTTTAAGACATCAGCTTCTTCCAAGAGGATCTCATGTTCCATCTTTGTATTTACCCTGCATTTTAGTAGAGAGGAATATTCAATTCTATGTTGTGAAAGAAAGGAAAAATGAAAAAAAAATTGTATAAAAGATAATACATGAATTGCAGAATGCTGAGTGGAAATGACATTGTCCAGGCTGAATCTCATGTGTGTGCGATTATTTTTCATAAGGAGATAACCCCAGCTAATGAAAAATTTGGGCTGGGATTTAGGTCAGTTGGTAGAGTGCTACGCTGCAGTCTCTGAGGTCGAGTTCAATTCCCAGCACCACAAAAATGGGAGAAGGACCTGGCAATCCACTCCCAAGGCAATCCCAAAACAGTCTGCCATTGAAAAACCCTATGAGGGTTGCTATGAGTCGGATACTGACTCGACAGCACCTAACAACAACAATAACAAATGAAAAATTTAGATTTATTCGAAATAAACCAGAGGAGTAGCTCAGTGGTAGAGCATGTACCCAGCATACACAGGTCTCTGGGTTTGATTCCTAGCACAGCATAAACAAACAATTGAACAAAGCAAAGTGGGAAGAAATAAACCTCCAAAATACTGATGAAAAGCAAGCAGATGAGCATGAAATAATCATGTAATTTTCCTTTAAAGATTTCACATTCTGCCGGGCGCGGTGGCGCGCGCCTGTAATCCCAGCGGCTGGGGAGGCAGAAGCAGGAGGATCGCAGGTTCGAGACCAGAGGCAGTCTGCATAATTTAGCAAGACCCTGTCTCAAAAAGTAAAAAAAATGGGCTGGTGGCACAGCTCAGTGGTTCAGCACTTGCAGAGCATGCAGGCGCGAGGCCCTGGGTTCAACCCCCAGTACCACAAAAAAAAAAAAAAGATTTCACATTCTGCTTTTTATGAATGGTTGCCACATGGAGCTTATCAAGGAAGTAAGTGAAAGAAGAATATTTAAAGTTTAAAGGTCATGTGTGTCACATAAATCAATCATATCTTCATATATGTGTGTGTGTGTATAAACTTTACTCTTAAAGCAACATTAGTGCATTTTGTTTTTCTGCTGCACTCATTATCATCTTCCAAATAAAGTCAAACTCCTTAGCATGCTCTAGTCTCTGTGCAGGTGCAGCATCATTTCCTGTCTGCGCCCACATGCACCCTTCCTACCCTGCACTCATTCTCAGGCTCCTCAAGGCATCATACTCTCATTTCTCTCTGAGTTTATACATGTTGCTCTTCCATGCCTAAAAAATTTCATCCTTCCTCTCCTTCTTGGGTAATTCCTCTGAAGTATCCTTTCTGTTGGGAATCCTTTGTGAACACCCCACAACACACACACACACAGGCTACATCCAATGTCCTCCATTAGAACTTTCTCTATGATAATACTTAACAAACCAACTTCCTCATCACACAGAGGGATGCAGGCGCCGGAAGCTGTGCTAGCAGCTTCTTGATTCAGCAGCTTCCTGACTGCAGTTAGAGCCATCCCAGCAGGAGGCTGCCAGATAATGGGCAGAGAGTGAACTACGCATCCCAAGGTAAGGCTGGCCTGAGGACAAGGTCAAGGCCAAGAGCAGAGTTTGTAGTAGAGGGCTAGAAACAAAGAAGAGGCAAGAAGTTTGTGCATACAAAAGGCGAGTGTGAGAAGACCTCAGAGGAAGAGGGATGTCTGGGTGGTGTGAGGTGCAAAGAGCTTTGAAACACAGAAGGAGCTGTATTGCTGGTTTTATTTGTCTTTAACCTTTCCCCAACCTCAACAGCTTAAGGACAGAGACTTGCATCACTAAATCCCCACTACCAACTCTGGGGCTTCCCAAACAGTAGGTAGGCAGCAAAATTCTCTTGAATTGAGTTGGGCCCTGTGAACCATTTCTTAAAGACCATTGTTGAAAACCTTTCACAAAGTGTACTTTTCCTCTTATCTCCACTGAAAAGGATTCTCTTTTTACAAATACTTGCTGTATACTTTTGAGTATTTCTCAGTCTCTTTCGATGTTCCCACTTTGAATTAGACATGTTCGGATGTGGCCTGTTTTTTCTTTCTGAGTCTATGCTGGGAGAAAGATCACTGTACTGAATCATCTTTGACAATCCCACGGCTTTCTTGCCCAGTGGAAATACCACAGATTGTCACAGATTGTGGTGTGTGTGTGTGTGTGTGTGTGTGTGTGTGTGTGTGTGTTTGGCTGGATGCTGTTCATTGTTCCTATTTCCCACCATCTTTGATTTGCTTTAGTCTTTATTCTTGCCTAATGGGAAGATTGACTTAGAATGAAAAAACAAGCTTAGGTAGAAATTAAGTCTGGTCCAATGTCTTTAAAGGAAAAGCCAAGAGAATAAATATATAATCATCTACTGAAGTTACTTTAAAAACCAGTTTGTGGCCAGGCGTGGTGGCTCATGCCTGTAGTCCGAGCAACTCTGGAGGCTGAGGCAGGAAAATTGCAAGTCCAAGGCCAGAGGCAGCCTGCATAATTTAGTGAGACCCTGTCTCAAAATAAAAAAAATTAAAAATGGGCTGGGGGTGCAGGCCAGTGGTAGAGTACTTGCAAAGTATGTGTGAGGCTCTGGGTTTACCCCTAAGTACCACAAAAAAACAAAACGAAAACCAATTTATATTTTTCTGTGCAAGACAGGGTTTTGTTTTAACCTACCTCTCATGGTGTTAGGTATTATTTTTACTTGGATATGTAGCTTTGATTTGTTGTATGTTTTGGATTTGAATTTAGAAACCAGTGTATGATTTATGCCCAGATCCTCTGACTAAAGTATGATTTATTATCACTAAGAACTGATGGTTTAAAAAATCATCTAATTTTGGTATGTGCCAGAGTGAAATGCATGTGTATGTGTATTCTTATATATCTATGCTTACCTACTTATCATTTATTTATATTTGCTTTAGAGTTAACAAAGAGAAAAGGAGAATTTGTTGAAGTATTTAAAGTTCTAGTACTGAACTGTCCCTGTCTAATACTATGGCCACTAGCTACATGTTGCTAATGAATACTTAAAACATGACTATTCTTAAATGAGATGTGCTATAAGCATAAAGGCTGCAGCCGTTCCACTGTGGCATCCGATCCCATCAGATCTTGGAAGCTAAGCAGGGTTGGGCCTGGTTAGTACTTGGATGGGAGACCGCCTGGGAACACCAGGTGCTGTTGGCTTGGGAGAAGTACCTGGCAACACACTCCCCAAAAAACAATCAGCCATTGAAGACCCTATGAATAGTAGAGAAGCACAACAATAGTGTTTCCCCTGTTGTACATAGGGTTGCTATGAGTCAGATACTGACCTGATGGCACTTAACAACAACAATAAGCATAAAAATACACACAAACTTTTGAAGTCTTAATTTTAAAAAGATATATTGTTAATACATTTTATATTGGTTGCATGTTGAAATGGCAATATTTTTCACATATTGGGTTAGACAAAATATACTATTAAAATTATTTCCGAGGCTGGGTGTGGTGATGCACGCCTGTAATCTCAGCAACTTGGGAGGTGGAGGCAGGAAAATTACAAGTTCAAGGCCAAAGGCAGCCTGTGTAACTTTGCGAGACTCTTTCTTAAAATAAAAAGTAAACAATGGGCTGGGGGTGCAGCTCAGTAGTAAAGCACCTGCAAATCATGTGTGGGGCCCTGGATTCAACTCTCCAGTACCACCAAAAAATTTTTCTTTGCATGTTTCTTTTTACTTTTAAAATATGGCTTCCAGAAAATTTTAAATTATTTATGTGGCTTGCATTATATTTGTGTAGGATAGCATTGTTGTTGTTAGGTGGTGTGGAGTCGAATATGTACAACAGAATGAAACACTCCCCAACACTGTGCCATGCCCAGCACTATATCAGTGCTTCTCTACTAACTGAGATAAACCTCACCCCACTAGGATAGCATTGGACTATTAGTTTTACAATGTAGTGTTTGTTTTTTCAGTGCTAAGGGGTTGAACCCAGGGCCTCAAGTGTGCAAGGCAAATGATCTACCACTGAGCCATACCCTCAACCACTTTTTTACTTTTTGAGACAGGGTTTCACTAAGTTGCATAGGTTGCCCTTGGCCTTGAACTCAAAAATCTTCTTGCTGCTGCCTCTCCAGTTGCAGAGATTATAGGCATACACCACAGCACCCAGCATATAATTTACAGTGGTTACTTTTATTATAAAACCATTGCAAGGAAGTTGTGAAAAAATTCACTATAATAATAGATAAATTATTGATGGCCCACTGTACTGCAGGCATTGAGATTTTACATGCACTAGTTCATGTAATTCTTTCCAAACCTTATTCTTGTTGTTGTTAGGTGCCATCGAGTCATGTCCTATTCATAGCGACTCTAATACGGTTTTCGTTGGCTGATTGTTTCGGGGTTGCCTCAGGAGTGGATTGCCACGTCCTTCTCCCATTTTTGTGGTTCTGGGATTCGAACTTGGGACCTCAGAGACTACAGAGCAGTGCTCTACCATCTGAGCTAAATCCAAGTCCCCAAACTTTATTAGATAGACATTATTCCTGTTTTAAGATGAATAGGCTAAGCTGGGCGTGGTGGCGCACGCCTGTAATCCCAGCGGCTTGGGAAGCCGAGCCAGAGGATCCCAAGTTCCAGACCAGTGGAAGTCTGCGTAATTTAGTGAGACCCTGTCTCAGAAAGTATAGAAGAAAAAAAAAGGACTGGGGGTGCAGCTCAGTGGTCCAGCACTTGCAAAACATGCAAGCGCGAGGCCCTGGGATCAACCCCCAGTACCACACACACAAAAAAAGATGAATAGGCTAGAATTCAGCGATACCAATGTGGCAACCAATCTCAACAGACCTTGGAAGCTAAGCAAGGTCAGGCCTGGTTAGTACTTGGATGGGAGACTGCCTAGAAACACCGGGTGCTGTAGGCTTAGGAGAAGGACCTGGCAACCCACCCCCGCAAAACAGTCAGCCATTAGAAAACCCCACGAATAGCAGAACAGTAGTAACGATAGTATTTTGCCTGCTGTATGTAGGGTTGCTTTGAGTTTGACACAGACTTAACAGTACCTAACAACAACAAAAACAACAAGGCTGGAACTCAAAGAGGTTAAAGAAAATTACTCATAAATCCTGGATATCAGATAATCTGTAAAACAAACCCATATCCTTCTGACCCTAGAAACCATTTTCTTTTTACTAGGAAACATTGCCTATTCACTGTCTTTTCTTTTCAGAGACTAGCACCATATACTACCAGAAATTCTAATTCCATCCACAATTTTGAGGACCCACCCTTTTGTTACTTCAAAGTAAAGTAAAATTTGACTTTTTACCCAAATGAAAATAACACATATGTCCTTATATGCCAAATTATTAGGAAAAAAATTTTTCCATAGTCCCTCTTATATATATAATAATCATAAACCAATGACCCAGGGTTACCAATGCCTGAGAATTGATGCATCTGTCCTTGTGGAGTGACAATAGGATGGGAACTCAGGTACTCTTTCTTTTTTTTTTGGTGGTGCTGGAGATTAAACCCAAGGCCTTGTTTTAGGAAAGTGCCCTACTGCGCTACATCCCCAGCCCATCAAATACATTCTTTTTATGTTGTTCTTTGAATTAGTATACAATATAATGGATTTCATTATGACATTTTCATGTATTTCATACACTTTGCTCACATTCACCCCTCCATTACCTTCTCTTCTTACTCCCTATCTCCTCCCACTAGTCCCCCTGCAAATAGGACCCCTTTTACTTTCAAGTCATAGATAACCTGCATATGAGAGAGAACATGTGATGTTTATCTTTCTGAGTGTAGCTTATTTCACTTAACATGATGGTCTCCAGTTCCATCCATTTTCCTGCAAGTGACATAGTTTTCTTCTTCTGTATGACTAAATAAAACTCTATTGTGTATATATAGGACACTTTCTTTATCCATTCATCTGTTGATGGACACCACCTACACTCTTGAAGCTGTAGGGCTCACAGCTAGTCTACAGAGAGTTTGATTCAATGACAGTGGCTGTGTTAGTTTTATATTGTGATGTAAATTAGTACTCAGTTAGTGGCCTGAAACCACACCTATTTTTTAGCTTAGGTTCTCTGTGGGTTAAAAGTCCAGCATGACGTGGCTAGCTTCTCTTACTCATGGTATCACAGGCTGAAATTAAGATGTTTGCAAGTCTGAGTTCCCACCTGTAGGCTCTAGGGGAAAGATCTGCTTCCAGGCTTCTTCTAAGTAGCAGAATTCAGTTCTCCTGGGTATAGGACTTAGGTCCCTGTTCCCCTTTGAGCTGTTAGCCAACCGCCCACTCTGTGCTACTGGAGGCTGTTTGCATTCCTTACTCTATGCCCCACCACCGTCTTCAAGCCAACAGATCCAAATCAACTCCTTTTTATGCTTTGAATCTCTCTGATTTCCCTTTCTACCACTAGCCAGAGAAAACCCTCTACCTGTAAAGGTTCATGTCATTAGATGAGGCCCATCCAGATAATCCAGTTTTAAGGTCAACCATGAAAATGTAACATAACACAGTGATGAGAATGATATCTCTTTCTATTCAGAGGTTCTTCAATTGAGGCATGGAACCTGGGGGAAAGAGGATGTTGCATTTTTAGCGATCTGCTACCACAGTCCTAGGTCTCATTTAGGGTGTGTCTACTACCGCAGTGGCAGAGAGCAAGCCACCAGGATCCTCTGGGCTACTTAGCTTGACTGGTGGTGGGGACAAAAGCAAACCAAAGCTGACTCTAAAAGGCAGTAACACTCACTGGGAGAGAGTGCCGATGGAATGTGAAGGATCCTGGCTTGCCATCATCCCTTCCTTCCAAGTCACCTTTAATTTTTACTCATCACTGGGAAGCAACATGTAGATCTTTGTGCTAGGAGGAAGTGGTAGCACTTCGGTCTCACGTGTCATTAGAGCACCAACCTGCAGGGCTTGAGGGCTACTGGATGCTATGTCCTCTTTTGTTAGAGCCCTGCAGATGGGAGTCCCACTGGTACCTGCTGCCTGGCTTCTGAAAAGGCCACTGGAGCTATTTCTCCAGTTCTTCCGAGCCCAGGAGCCTCCTCTGGGCACAGGCAGGAACACCCCCTCCCCTGACTGCAGCCTGGGGCTGAGTCCAGAACCACGAGTGTGGACTCCTCTTGGTTCCCTATCTTTTGGATTTACCTGTCATTACTTTTGTAAGCCATTCTGCTAGTATGCAGCTCAAACCCTATTGTGGATCTTGCTTCCCTGGGAACAAACCTTTAAGGTGCCAATATCTGAACCCGCTCACTAAGCTTTCTGTTTACCGAAAGCCACATCCTCGTTGTCTTTATTGCTATTATTGCTTACTTGTTAGGTTTCTTTCAGCTGACTCATATTTTTAACAAGTATATAAAGAAACTTTTATTGCTACCATATGAGAATCCACATGACTTGCCATATATAAGTGTTAACTTTAAAAAAAGAAAAAGAAAGAAAGATAGGAAGAAATAAACAAAGGAAAGAAGTTTCATGGTCACTGGTGATCTCTAATCTGACATAGAGTGATTTTCAAGTCTGCTTTCCTCTTTTCTCCTTGTCTGTACCTAGAGGCATTCTTATTACAATTCCTGAATGCTTTCCTCTTTTCTCCTTGTCTGTCCCTAGAGGCATTTTTATTACAATTCCTGAAATTTGTTTTTAAGTTGAGGAGCTCCAATGCAGTTAGATTACAGGCTATGTGTTGAAGGTAGACAAGCTGCATGTACTCTAATCTATTCCTCTCCATCCTTGCCCCCGGCCTCCATGAAGTATGCTGCCTAAAGTCATCTCCCACACCACCAGAACTTTGTGATTCATACCCTACAAGACACCTCTTCCATCTGAATAGCTGATTGCCTTTTTTCCCACAGACCCTTCCTGTGAGATTCCTCTTCCTGTGAATTCCTCTTCATGTGAGAAATCTATGAGCAATTCAGACCTCAGTGATCCCTTCCTCCCACCCCCGTGTATAATTATGCAAATACTGTGGTGTGGTATTTCATTACGTATAAAGGCAATGCTTTGTACCCAGATTTCCTGAAGTACTTTGTATGCTACCTGGCAGACAGTAGGCAGTCAATGAATATTCGTAGTTTATTGAACAGCCAGTGGCAGCCCTGGGTAGAAGAGTAAAGCAAAGTTTGGCTTGGGTTCTTATCCTATCTTTGGCTGTTTCAATCATAGAAAAGGCCACCAACAATGATTTTCTTCCAGGTTGGTTATTTTCTCTTTTTTCAATAAGTTCCATACATTTCCTGATTTTTCTCAATCTTCTCAAATTCACAATTCATGTACCATGTGTCTCATTATCATTTTGACCAATTAGCTAAGCTATTTGGTGTTTGCCATTAGATTTTATATTGACTATTATTTTTTGTATCTTCAATAATACCAAAGACAGACCATGTATACATAACAATAGGTGCTCAAGGGATGTATGTTTTTGTAAACAAAAATATGCATTGTATCATTTATTTCTTGGAATGTCCCTTCAGGAAAAAATAGTAAATCCCCAAACTAATTCATATAACATTAGTCCAATTTGTTAGTAGTTAACGTCTAAACACAAAGAAAACTTTTGCAGCTTTGACTCAAAATAGTAAAAACAAAGTCTTCCCTCTGCCTTGTTTCTTTCTTTTGTTTACCTTGGCTAATTTGTTGTTGTTGTTAGGTGCCGTTGAGTCTTGTCCGACTCATAAGCCACCCTCATAGGGTTTTCAATGGCTGACTGTTTGGAGATTGCCTTGGGAGTGGGTTGCCACATCCTTCTCCCATTTGGCTAATTTAGATGTTCCTTTCAAGAAGCAATTTGAAGGTTAGGGGTAGAGCTCAGGGTTGTGAAGTGGGTTCAACCTCCAGGGCCTAAAAAGGGTGAAAAGGCTGGGCACAGTAGCTCACCCCTGTAATCCCAGCAGCTCTAGAAGTGGAGGCAGGAGGATCCCAGGTTCGAGACCAGAGGTAGCCTGCATAACTTGGCAAGACCTGTTTCAAATAAAAAGGAAAAAATGGGCTGGGGGTGCAGCTCAGTGGTACAGTGCTTGCAAAGTATGTAAGTGCGAGGCCCTGGGTTCAACTTCCTAGTGCTGCCAAAAAACAAAAAAGGGGCGGGAGAGAAGGAACTTTTTTTTTTTTTTCTTTGCAGTAGTAAGGGTTGAACCCAGGGCTGTGTCCCTAGCCCATTTTTTTTTTTTTTTTTTACTTTTTGAGACAGGGTCTCGCTAAGTTACGCAGACTACCTCTGGTCTCGAACTTGCTATCGTCCTGCCTCCATCTCCTGAGCCGCTGGGATTTCAGGCATGCGCCACCGCGTCCAGTTTAGGAGGAACTTTTTAAGTCTCTATAGCTTTCCACGGAACTGATTTTTCTTCTCTATATTCCACACAATTTGCACATACTTCTAGTTGGGGAGCGGCCATAAAATTTATCATTGAAATCTGGACACAACCAATAATGAAAGGGGCCACAAATAATATGAAGCTAGGACTAGAGATATCCTCAACAAAACAGGAAGTATGGTCATACTACTTTAAGAGTAGTTACATCCTAACTGTATGGCTGGGATTTAGCTCAGTTGGTAGAGTGCTGCGCTACAGTCTCTGAGATCCTGAGTTCAATTCCCAGCACCGCAAAAAATGGGAGAAGGACCTGGCAATCCACTCCCAAGGCAATCCTGAAACAGTCAGCCATTGAAAACCCTATGAGGGTCGCTATGAGTCGGATACCGACTTGACGGCACCTAACAACAACAACATCCTAAATGTATGTCTCTTGTCATTTAACTGTAAAGTCATTCTAGGTCTGGGCTTTATTTCCTTTTGGTTCCTTTGTTGCCTAGAATTGTGCCTGGTATATTTTGGTAATAGAAGACATGTCAGTGCCCCTTTAAACATATGCATTTGATCGAATATTTTACTGTCCTAGTGTAAAACTCAAACTGTACTATTTAAGGCATTTTATGAGTAATTTTCTCAGTATTATTATAAATGTCCCCCATGTGTCTATCAGGTTCTGATGCTGTGGGGGCTTGTGTGTTGCTGTGATGCCGAAAGCTATACCACTGGTATTTCAGGTACCAGCAGGGCCACTGAGTTGGACCGACTTGATGGCACCCAACAACAACAACATTACAAATGTAGAGCAATAAGCTTAATTATATGCTTGCAAAATGATAATAGCTAGCACTTTCTTACCAGCACCTAGTCTGTGCTAGACCCAAGGCTAAGAACTTTACTTGTGTTCTCTCAGTGATTAGGAGAAAAGATAGGTTTAGGAAAGAACTTTGCTCAGCATCACCTAATTATGCAGTGGAGTTTGGATTTGAACTCCAGAGTCTGATTTCATATTCCATCTCCTTTAAATATGGAAGAATAGCTGGTGTTAAATTTTGGAAAGCAGTTAAAAATATTAATAGCAAACTTTGAGGAAAAAACTATTTTTTGCAAGATTTTTAAAGGAAAAGGTATTAAGTAAAAGATTGCAAAATCAGGCCAGTGTGGTAGCTAAATGAGTTCCTAAGTAATGATTAGCAGCGGGTTAGACCAACATGTTGCTTCCTGTTGTCCGTGGTGTTAAAGTTTCCACTCATTATGGATTAGCAAACATTCAGTTTCTTTGTACTGTAAGAACTGTATTTATTATCAGTACTTTTTGTTTTGTTCGAAGTACTGGTGGGCTGAACCCAGGACCTTGTGCATGGTAAGCAAGTGCTCCACCATTGAGTTTCACCTCCAGTTCTTCCTTAAACTTTTTTAATTTTGGGAACAGAGTCTCACTAAATTACGAAGGCTGCCTCTGGTATTGAACTCATGATCCTTCTCCCTCAGAAGCCCGAGTCACTGGGATTACAGGCATGTGCTGCAGCACCCAGTTTACTTATCAGTATTTTCAGGATACATTTTGCAAATAAATTATGAAGTGCCTGTTTTCTGTCCTGGTCCTTCTTTGGAACAAAATTGTACTTGGTAACAGTTTTAACAACAGTGCAGACACATGGTATTATTAACTCTAGGAAAATTACTTTTTGGTGTTATTGTAATTACAAACTATGTGATGACATCGATAAAATCCATTGTTGATGATTTTGTAAACAAAAGCAAAGTTTATTTTAAAAGTCTGAATTGTAAGCCACAACTTGTAGCTTTAAATTGTTTTAAGTTATAAAGGATAAATTAAATATGTAAAGAGACTAAGCTATTAATATAATATTGAGCGAATACTCTCATGCAGATAGTGTAATCTGATTGAATGGAATTAGGTCGTTGTCTTTTTCCTATTGGTAAAAGTGGGGTACGAATAGCTATAGCAACTGAAATTAGGTCATACTATTCAATCACATTAAAACATTTATTTTTTATTTTAAATTTTTTATAATATAGGTTTATTAAAGGTAGTACATTTTAAAAGAATAATTACAGGCAAAACTGAGGCACCTGAAGAAGTTTAGCTCTGCAAAGGAACTAGGAAAAATCTGTTCCCTGGGTGCACTGGCATAAGGATGAGAGAGGGACAGGAAAGAGTTTGTTTGTTTGTTTGTTTGTTGTGGTACTGGGGGTTGAACCCAGGGCCTTGCACCTGCATACTTTGCAAGTGCTGGACCACGTAGCTGTGCCCCCAAGCCCATTTTTTTTACTTTTTGAGACAGGGTCTCACTAAATTACTCAGACTGCCTCTGGTCTTGAATTTGCAATCCTCCCGCCTCTGCCTCCCCAGCAGCTGGGATTATAGGTGTGTGCCATCACGCCTGGCGCTAAGAGTTTAATTTTTAATCTTTCTTTATTTTTCATCTTTTTTCCCCCCCAGTATTTGGGGGTTGAACCCAGGCCCTTGCACCTACTTTGCAAGTGCTCTACCACTGAACTGCATCTCCAGCTCATTTTAAATTTTTTATTTGGGGACAGGGTCTGGTTAAATTACACAGGCTGTCTCTGGCCTTGAACTTGTGATCCCTGTGCCTCAGCCTCCCAAGTCACTGAGAGTAAAGGTGTGCATCACCGCACCTGACCTTATCTCATTTTTTAAATAAACAAAATCTGAAAACATTCACATAATGAATTTTATCCCTTATGTATAAATGGTAGGAAATACTATTACTTAAGAGATTCAAACATGGTGACTACATTTGCCATTCAAAGGGTAGAATACCAGCATATATATATCAAGTTCAGGAATTTTCCTTTTTTTTTTTTTGCCCTAGGAAATTTTTAGAAAAAATATGCCTTTGAGTATCACATCCATAAACCTTCTCTACCCTATCATGTTATTCCTGTTCAGTGAAATAGGACACCAGGGTATCACTGGCCAAAAACTACATTAAAGGTCAAGTAAATGGTTATCCTTTTACTCAGGGTCACTAGAAAAATCGAAATGCTGATGGTATGATGTAGGCTAGGATCTTATGATTAACTGGTAGCAATTGGAATCAAGAGAAATTTAAAATAAAAAGGTCATTTCTATTTTAGACATTATCTCAGCATTTTAAAATTTTTCATTTTTTCTAAGGACTTAGGATACACCAGTGCAACAGAACAAAAATTCAATCTTAAAAGGTCTAGGGATAGTAGCTCAATGGTAGAACATCGCCTAGCATGTGTAAGGCCCAGGGTTTGATCCTCAGCACTGCAAACAAGCAAATAACAAAAACTCACCAAAAAAACAAAAACAAAAACAAAACAAAACAACAACAACAAAAACCCCCAAATAACTTCCAGTAAAGGAGCTATTCACTAAAAGATAAATATATGGAATGAATAAATTGTAAAGATTGTTGCAAGGTATGAATTGTCATGGGGAGAAATAAAAACACAATAGCAAGATCAAGGTAAGAAGAATTGAGGATTGGAGTGGGGCTGTAGTAATTTAAAATAGCGTGGTTAGGCTAAGTTTTGTTGTTAAGGTGAGCTTTAAGCAAGGAGTTAAAAGAGGTAAAGATGGAGATTAAGGGAAGAATGTTTCAGACCCTGACTGGTAGTCTGGAATATTCAAGAACAAGGAGTGGGTGGAAATGAAGTCTGAGACCTAAAGGGAAAAGGCAAATTCAAGGACTTGGAAGGCCATTGTAAAGACCTCAGCTTTTACAATGAATGAGATAGGTAGCCACTGGTGGATTTTGACTAGATGAGATTTAAGCTGACTTTCCTTCTAAGAAGATACTAGGGCTGTTGTTTCGACAATAAACTAAAAGGTGGTGGACAGGGAGATCATGTAGTAGCCATTGAAGTATAACTGAGGCCAGAGATGATGGAAGTAATATAGATGAGAAGTAGTATGATTCTGATTGACTTTGAAGATACAACCAACAAGCTTTCTTGATGAGTTGGTAGTGAAAATGAGAGAGTGAGAGGAGCCAGAATACTCTAGTATTTGGACTGAGCAACTAGAAAAATGCCTTTCTATTAATCCAGATGGGGTGGTGGTGGGGGTAGGTGCTGTTGAGTGGAGTTCGACTCATAGCGACCCAATCAATGTACAACAGAAGGAAACACTCCACCCTGTGCCATTCCTGGCACTATGTCAGTGCGTCTTTGCTATTCACAGGGGTTTCAACGGCGGACTGTTTTCTGGAAGTGGGCTGCCGTGTCCTTCTTCCAAGCCTACAGCATTTGGTGTTCCCAGGCGGTCTCACATCCAAGTACTAACCAGGCCTTAGCTTCAGAGATCTGATGGGATCTGATGCCAGTGTGGTCCGGCTGCATTATTATATTCCAAGTAGTGCAGGCTTGACATTTTACTTAGTGGTATCATGTTCTTTCCCTTTCCTACGATAAAGTTTTGTTGGCATTTTGGTGGAATCTGGGTTGCTAGCTCTCGTGAGTGAAACTCCTCCTCCGGTTTCTTGCTTCTGGGATTTATAAAATATACAGCTAAAGGAGGCACAAAGGTCCACCAGACAAGTAATTTTCACACATTTCAACGCCAGGTGATGTTCTTGGCTTTAAGGCAGGCAATAACTGACTCAACGATTCTGATTTGTACGTTAAAAAAAACGGTGACTCGAAGATTTCGGGCACGCAGCTCCCAACCACCGCCACCTTAGAGACGCCTGCTGCCAGCGCCCGCTCTGCACCGCTGCTCCCAGCCCCGGGCGCGTCCGAGGCCCCTCCCTGTGCGCAGGTTCCGCCCCCACGGGGGCCAGACCCGGTGGCTCAACCCGGGTGGGAAGGGGCTGCAGCGCGCGCAGCCCTGGTCGCCATCTTCCGGTGCATCCTCCAGACCCGGCTCACGGCCCGTCGCTCGCCTCAGAAACGGATTCCTGGCCCGCCCACGGCGAGTCACCGGTGTCCGGCCGCCCACTCACCCGTCCATCCTAGAGGCGGGGACAGGGGGAGGGGCCTGGCCGCAAGCGGGGGCGGGGCCGCGCTGCCGTTGCGCACGGCGCCTGCCCTCCCGCCGCCCAGGGGCGCGCGCCGCCTCTAGCTCCGCCTTCCCGCGCGCGAGGCTGGGCAGGCGGGCAGGCGGGGCCAGGAAACGGCAAGCGCGCGGGGAGCGCAGCTGCGGGCGTGGGGACGGCAGCGGCCGCGGAGTCGGCGCTGAGAGCGGTGCGGCGGCGGCTGGCGGCCGAGACAAAGGCTACGGTGAGTACAGCTCCGGCCCAGCGCGGCGCCTTCGCGGCTCCACGGACCCCGGCCCGGAGCCTCCGCCGGCCGCCCCGAGAGGTCGGGGCGAGCGCGGCCCGGGCCTGTCTGCCGCGCGTTGCGGGCTGTGGGCTGCGCCTGCGGCTCCATTTTCAGGTCTGGGCGAGGTCCTCGCGCCTGGGGATCCGGCCTTTGGTCTTTCTTCCTTTCCCCTGCGGAGTGGTTACCTGATCGGTTCCGAATCCGCGGGCGGCCGCTGCAGCCCCCGGGCCGGCCGGTGCGAAATGGAGGCGCAGCCCCCTTCCCCCAACTTCGCAGGTCTGCGAGTCTGGAAGGTGGCGCGGGGGGCGGGCGGGCCCGGGTCCTGCAGGTACGGCTTCCTGGGGCTCCGGGTTCCCGAGCCCGGACTTTCGCCCTAGGCGCCCGAGGTGTTCCGCCGGCCGGTCCTGCCCCGGGCCCCGGGCGAGGAAGCCCCGGCACCACCTCGGGAGAGCTCGCGCTACTCGTACAGGTTGTTTTACCCAGGCGCTTGCTGCTTTAGTTGTGATTATTGGCAACGGGTGTGGCTAGGTAGCGGCTCGCTGACGTCGCATTAACAGCTGAAAAGCAGCCCCGATCGGCTGACTTCATTTGTACCAGCAGCAAACACTGGGATTCCTCTTCAGCTGCCGTGATTCCCAGTGATAAGCTTTAGTAGAGGAATTTGGTGGCGGTGTGCACGTTACAAAATTTCAACGTTTTGTTAAAGGACCTGTCATATAGTATATGCTAAATAAAACAGTCGAATGAATGAGTGTTGGAACATTAGACAAAGCTGATCTCACATACTAGGAAGATTTAGGCACATACCCTCTTGACTCAGATTAAAGGAAAACACTGGAAAACTAAACGTCGTTTTGTTCATATTCTTGTTTTTGTTTTTTTCCTCAACATATATACTGTTGATAAATAATCCTTTACTATTACCAGGATTACAAACAATATGTTTGAAATGTGGAATTTTTTATTTTGAGGAAAGTTGGCATGCATTTTGCATTTCTTATGAACAGGCCTTATTTGTCATTTTCTTTGAAAGTAAGACGATAAAGAGGTGTTTGGGTTGTATTTTGACACCTAGTTTTCTTTTTCGTTGTGAATAAAGAAGTTTATGTACTTGTAAGGGACTGTGACGTGGTCTTGAGCTTCTGTTTGGGCAAGTGAGAGCTTTGACCTTGGGGGACTTTGTGAAGGGGAACCTAATGTTGCACTATTCTAGTTAAGCGTCATCGTTTAGTCAACAGATATTCATTATGTGCTGGACCTGTTGGATGCTGAGTCTGTGGAGGCGAACAAAACCCACAATTATCCTTAAACTTGAGCATGAAGTTCTTATTGATGTAGCAAGTAGGGACTGTCTTAAACCCTTAATGCCTACTTAAGTTGGGAAAGACAGCAAGTGAACTTCAGAAGTATCATTTCATGAGTCTATTTAAAGGTTAATAAGTAACTTTTTAGGGCTATGATTGTTGAGTTACACTTTCATACTATTATCTTAATAAAACCTACTTTTTAAAATGAAAAGAGGAATGAATTCAACAAAGTAGTATTTTTATTTTCTCCTCCCATATTAGATTTTGGTACAGTGTGTTTGTTGAAGGGTAATGTATTTCTGGATCTGGTTTCTTTAATCTTTGCAATAACAACATTTTCTGCCTTTAAAAATCCCCAAAGTTAAAAATTGGATTTCTGTTCTATAAGAAATGTTTTTATGGAGCTGGGGATGTGGTTCCGTGGTAGAGTGCCTGCCTAGCATGCATGAGTCCCTGGGTTCCATGCTCAGCGTTGCTAAAAAACAAAACAAAACAAAAAAGGTAAAGCACCATTTGCACCTTTTCAGGCATTTTGTTTTGGTCTTTTGTTTACTATTTGCAAAACAAATTTTGTATTGGCTTGATAGTGCTAAAAATGGAAGGATTTTTAGAAATAATTTGCAGTTCCATATTTGGACTTTCATGCTAGTATTACACCTGTGATAAGAGTGCTTATTAAAAAGAGAAGGAGATTAGCATTGGATTTATTCTGAACATAAAGTTGCATTGTCTTCTTTTTTGGCATGGTTGTGTGTGTGATGGTGCTGGGGATTGAACCTAGGGCCACTTCATCACTGAAATACACCGAGTCCCTGCATTGTCTATTTTTATCTTATTTGTATGCATTTTAAAAACAGAAGAGTTGGGAGTGTAGCTCAGAGCAAGGCTCTTGGTTCGACCCCCAGCACTGCAGAGATAACAAAAAATATAATACAGCTTCATGTATGTTTTGGCTGGGATGGTGGTACATGCCTATAATCCTAGCACTTGGGATATTCTGGAGGTGAAGGTAGGAACATTGCAAGTTTGAGGCCAGTCTGGGCTACAGGGCGAGTTCCAGGCCAGCCTGTCTCAGAAAACAAAACAGTATAGTCATGTGCTACATAATGACTTTCCAGTCAACAACAGACTACATATACAATTGTATGTGCCATATAGCCTCAGTATGTAATATGCTATAACTACGTAGGTTTGTGTAAATGTACTCTATGATCATACAGTGACAAAATCGCCTAATGACACATTTCACAAACTGTCCCTGTCATTAGATGATGGATGACTATTTTGTTTGGTCTCTACAGAAGTCCAAATTAATGTGCTCCAAAGTCGGTCTTGACTATAAAATAATGTGGACTACTAATGTTTTCACAGTTTTTGAATTTAGTGGGCCCTTTTGACTTATGAGTGCTTATAATAATAATTTATACATTGTTGAGGAGAGAAGGATGTGGCAATCCATTCCTGCAACAATCTGCCATTGAAAACCCTGTGAGGGTCACTATGAGTTGGAACCCACTAGTCTGCACTTAACAACAACAACATGCATTGTTGAAGACAATGTGGTCATTCAAATTGAACTTTCAGATTTTAAACTTACTGCCTATTAACTTTTTATGGTTGTTCCTGTGGATAATAAGAAAAGTATGTGTATATTTAGATGGAACATTCTGCTTTTAGATTTATTGGCTATTCACTTTACATGGTTGGTGTTCCCAGGGATAATAAGAAAAGTAATCCCTCAGATTTTAGTGGCATAGAATCATAATGGTTTTTCTTTAAATGTTGTATTTCTTGTAGGAAGAGTCGCTTGAAGATACACTGGCAGTCTGATGTTGATGGCAAACCTTATAGTAAATGATAATAGAGATGGTAAAGTATGTTGTAAGACTGTAAGCAGTCCGTGATAATGTTAAAAAAATGGTTTTTTTTTCCCACTTTGAAGAAGTACTTCAGAATTCTTGAACAATCAACAGCATTGAGACATGGTAGAATAACTTTTCCAAGAAATAAGAATTCATGACGACTATTTTTTTAATCTTTGAAAATAGTATGGATGTTTTGAAATGTTTTTCCTACCTTGGAGTAGTTCATAATGTTTGAGGCTAAATAAAGTCTAAGATGCTATTTTATAAATGTTGGAATGTTTGAAATGTTGATATTGTTTTCATCCAGGTTTATGTGTCTGGGGAAGTAGTTCGTTTTTTGTAAGAATGATTTTAGAAATTTTTTTCTCAGATATGTCATAAAATGATTAAGAAAGATGCTGGTATAGGATATTGCTGTTGTGCCTGTATTCACTTGTATAGATTATGAAACTAGTATTAGTATAAAAACATTTCTCAAATGGTTTATAACTAATTTTTCATGTTCTCTAGGTAGTTTGATACTATGTTTTTAAGTCTTATTTGTCTTTATGAAAGTGTTTCATTTTCTTATCGGCTTTAGGATGAGTCAGGGATATCTTCCTAAGATTTTATAAGATTTTTCACACAATTGAAAATACATATTGTTTTTGACCTATTGTATTCTTAATCTTGATTTTCATGAAAGGATCTGTCTCAGGGTGATACTATTGGTCTCTTGTGCATTCTTGACATTGGCTTGGTGAAACATCTGTTTAATACTTAGTTGGGTGAGGGAATAATTTTCTGATTTTTTTCATACTAGGAAAAGCTTGGAATTTGGCTTATTGTGAACTTCATACATCCTGCTCCCTCAGTTCAAAATTTAAGGATACTTGAATCTTTCTGTTAATACTAACATAATGAACAGAGCAAATTTTAACTGAAACTGCTCTGGGACCCCATCCAAAGGGAGTTTTGGAACTGAAATGCCCAAAAGATTTGGTAATTAGTAGTCTTTATCCTGGTACTATAAAATAATTACAAATATATTTTAGTCAAGATGGATTATAGTAAAACAAACTTTTTCCTAGAAAGCATTACCTAAGTCCACATAAAATGTATGCATTTCCAGTGACTAAATGATGTCTTGATAGCTCCACTTTGTTACCTGTTTTCTTAGAAATTCACTCTAAGATATCTTATGAAATCTTCATGATAAAATTTTTGTAAGCATGTTATACTAAATATAAATTTTTTTTCATTTGGTTTAATAAGTAATCTAGAGCTGGGTGTGGTGGTGCATCCCTGTAATTCCAGTGACTCAGGAGGTGGAGGTAGGAGGATCACAGGTTTGAGGCCAGAGGCAGCTTGTATAACTTAATGAAACCCTGTCACAAAATAAAAAAAGTAAAAAAATGGGCTGAAGTGCAGCTCAGTGGTAGAGTGCTTGCAAAGCATGCAAGAGGACCTGCGTTCAACCCCCTAATACAGCCCTGCCTGGGAAAAACTACTCTGCCTTTTTATTTTATTTTTTTTTAAAGACAGTGTTGGGGCTTGAACCCAGGCTTCACACATGCTAAGCAAGTGCTCTGCCATGGGGCTTTACTCTTGGCCCCTTACGTTGACTTTTTGCTTCATAAAGCAAAACTAAATTTTTACTATATCCAGCATTATATATATTTTACACCTTTCACACAGTGGTAAATTATGGATATTTGTACAACTGACTGTGTTTATGGTGGGACTTGATAAGGCTTCAGTGGAGAGAGAACAGTGTACTTTCTCTCACTGTGCCTTCAAGCTCTCCTTGTAGTTGAAGTCTTTGCCTTTGGACTTTGTGTTAGGTAGTTTAGGTAGCTTTTCCAGTCACTTAGATAATAAAAAGTCTTGTCACTTGTCAGTATTGGTCTTATTTTAGTCATTAGAGTATACTGTATCAGTGTAATAATCAGTGTTCAAACTCTCTTACACAATTTAGAATGTTTCTGTTGAAGCTCAGAACTCCATCAGGCTTAGAAGCCTGTTTTGGAAGATGAGTCCTGGTCAGTGTCCTTTTTTACTTTGCCAGCTCAGTGGAGAAAAGAGATTGGGGGAAAGGTAAGATTTTAAGGTGGCTCATCTGATTGTGATCTGGCATTTTTGCTGAATTGAGCAGGTGGTTCAGATGAATGTGTCTGTAGGAGTGCTGGAAATGATGTTCTTAGGGATTCCATGTCTGGGAACCACCAGCTGGAATTACTGTGATTTAAGTCTAGGGTTCTGATTTAACTTTCCAGTTTCTTTCATCTTTAGGCTCACTTGGCTCAGGGAGAAGTTTTGCTTTAGCCTTTAAAGTTGTACATTAACATATAAGCCAGAACTACCTATACTATGTTAAAGTTATTTCATGGAACATAAGTTTCAGGCATTTTACTGAGCCCTCAGCATCCTGTCTTTCTAACTACTACCGTCAAGTACTCCCATTTCAATAATACTTCTGCACATACAGGATTTGTATTCCATTGCTGCTACCATCTTTTTACTGTTCCAATCCCTGCTTTCTCCATGTCCTCACTTGAGTAATTATCCCTCTTTGAACCCATGGTCCATTATTACAATTTCTCCCTTTTATACACCCTTAGTTCTCGTGCAGCTTTCTTCCCTCCATTGTGCTCACTTGACCAACCTCCCACCCCTACCTTTATGTCCAGTTCTCGATCTAGTCCAGCTCCTGCCTGGACAGTTGCGAGGTGTCTCTTTAAATTCATGTCCACTCACCTCAAGAGGGCTCTTTATGCTGCCCACTGTCCTATAATCTTATTATCTTTCTCTGGTTGACTCACTTTCTCTCTAAATGACTATTTTACACTTCTCTCAGATTTCTAGCACCTCTTTCTGCATATTAAACATAAAAGCCAGGTGCTGTGGTGCATGCCTGTAGTCCCAGCAACTCAGGATGCTGAGGCAGGAGGATTGCAGATTCAAGGCCAGAGGCAGCATGCCTCTTAACGAGACCCTGTCTCAAAATAAAAAGTATAAATGAATTGGGGATGCTGCTCAGTGATGGAACACTTGCCTAGCATGTGCAAGGCCCTGGGTTCAACCTCCAATACTGGAATTGAAAAAAAAAGAAGTCAGAAGAAAACTTTTACATGACCCCTTACATCTTTACTCGTGTTCTCTGCATTTTCTACTGTTGTGTCGCCATTGTGTCTACTCTTGCCCTTGGTTCTATCCCCTTTATCCTGTCAAGGACATTGCATTGCTTCAGTATTCATCTCATTCTCCTGCATGCCAGTGAGCTGCATCATTTTCCCAGTTCTCCTGGATTATTCCTGTCAGCATATAAATATAGATACTGCTGAACTATCTCCCATCTTTTAAAACACTTTCCCCAGTAACATATCTTTCTTTAGTTACTGCTCTCCAAAAAGTTTTATTTTTGGTTTTCAGTTACTGACTTTTTTCCCCTGTTTTTTTCTTTTTTGCAATATTGGAGATGGAACCCAGAGCCTTGCACATGGTAGATAGGCACTCTGAGCTACATCCTTACCCCTCCCTGTCTGTTTTGAATCTGTTACATTCAGGCTTTTTCCCCCTTTTCTTCCATTCTGGCGTAACTGTTCTTTTTAAGATTACTAGTAACCTCTTTGATGGTAAATTCTATAGTAATTTTTCCATGATAATCACAGTGGAGATAGCATGTGGTGTGATTGATAATTAATTGTCCTCTTTGAAACCTTGCTTCTCCTTGGTTTTGGGATATTTCTGCTTATTTTCAGCTTCTTTCTCTGGTTCCTTTTCCTTGCCCCAGC
The DNA here is from genome assembly GCA_007922755.1 of Pedetes capensis. Lineage (NCBI taxonomy): Eukaryota > Metazoa > Chordata > Mammalia > Rodentia > Pedetidae > Pedetes > Pedetes capensis. Next base: position 595,038 of record VMDO01000008.1, read on the forward strand.
TTCTAAAAGGAGGCAGTGTTCCAGAGCTCTATGTTTAGACCTCTTCTATCATTATATTTAGTTTCTTGTGATCTCATCCTATCTGATGAGAATTATCATATATGTCAAACTGAACATTTTTATCTTTACTGCTAGACTTGGAATCTATCTTCCTACTCAACATTTTCAACTAGATGTCTACTAGGCATCCCTTCTTTAATATGTTGCTATTAAATTCCTTACCTTCCTTTTTCTCCTCCCCCCATCATTATTTCCATTCTAGTCTTATTTAATGTCAACTCTATCTTTCAGTTTCTCCAGCCAAAACCTAGTAGACATTCTTGATTTCTTTGTTTCTCATACTCCCACATTGAATTCAAATAGTGTATTACAAAAGAGTGTGTTTTAGTTAGCTTGAAATCTGTGTTAAGAATACTTGTAGGGGCTTTGGAGATTCAGTGGTGAGTGCTTGGTTGGCTTGTGGAAGGCCATGGGTTTCATTCCCAGAACAACAAAAGTAGGGCTACAGATATAGTTCAGTGTTAGAGCACTTCTCAGGTTTGCAAGACCCTGACTTTGCTCCTCAGCACCACCACCACCACAAAAAAAAAAAAAAAAAAAAAAAGTAACCACAGTTTGCTGTCTAAAGGTCCTGCTACCTCTCTAAGCACCCATCATTTCTTGCCTGGGTTATTTTTGTAGTCTCTTTTGGAGTCTTCCTCCTGCTTCTACTCTTTCTGTTAACAACTGAACAATTAGGGTGATCCTTGTAAAATGAAAACCTGAGTATCTTATTCCCATGTTCAACACCCTTTAGTGGCTTTCTGTATCATTGAGAATAAAAACTAGAATTTTTTTTTTTTTTTTTTTTTTTTTTTTGTGGTACTGGGGGTTGAACCCAGGGCCTCGCGCTTGCATACTTTGCAAGTTCTGGACCACTGAGCTGCACCCTCAGCCCATTTTTTTGCTTTTTGAGACAGGGTCTTGCTAAATTATACAGACTGCCTCTGGTCTCGAACTTGCGATCCTCCTGCCTCTGCCTTCTGGCTGAGATTACAGATGTGTACCACCATGCCTGGCAAAAACTAGAATTCTTACCGTGCCTACAAGGCCCCCCACCTGTACTTTCTGCCTCTCTCAATTCAAGTTCTGCTTGCTTGTCCTTGGTGTACTCCACTAGAGCCACATAAGCCTCCTGGAAGTTCCTTGAACCTGCTAAGCACAGTTTTGCTTTAATGCCCTTAGTGATAGAGCTTTGTTTTATTCACTAGGGAATCACCAGTATTCAGAACAGTGATTGGCGCGTGGTGGGCACTCAACATTTGCTGAATGGATATCTACTACTTTGTTACTTAAGTGTTTGTTAATGATTTGCATACATGTTACTGTAATTAAAAGTATTGGAATTTCACCTAAAACAATACATCTGATAAGAATTAAGTAGAAACTGGCAGGGCGCCGTGGCTGACGCCTGTAATCCCAGCAGCTTGGGAGGCAGAGGCAGGAGGATCTCATGAGACCAGATGAGGTCTGAGTAACTTAGTGAGACCCTGTCTCAAAAAGTAAAAAAAAAAAAAAAAGGGCTGGGGGTGTAGCTCTGTGGTCTAGCACTTAACAAAGCATGCAAGTGTGAGGTCCTGGGTTCAACCCCCAATACCGCGCCAAAAAAAAAAAAAAAAAAAAGTAAAAACAAATAAGATGCAAAAAGAAGAGCTAAGTTTCAGCCTCATTTTTGTGTAAGTAAAGTCAGGATAACTATGAAATGGGAAGGGGCAGAGCAAGGAGGTAGGAAGGAATGAAGAGAGGTGAAGCAAGTATAATAAAGAAAAAGCTTTATTTGGAAGTCAGTGACAGTACTTGAAAAATTTTAGGGTGACTTGCCTCATTTTTTTTTAAGCTGTATTTCTTGGATTCTGAGTGTTGGTGATTTATATGGACTCACTCTCTTCATGTTAGTCTATGCTTTTTACCAAGCCTATGGTCTTAAATGAGATTGGGAGCCAAAACTTCATTTATTTTATATATTATGCATAAATGTGATAGAAATATATCTTCTTCTTTTTTTTTTTTTCCTTTTTGCAGTACTCGGGGTTGAACCCAGGGCCTCGCGCTTGCATGCTTTGCAAGTGCTGGACCACTGAGCTGCGACCCCAGCCCAGTTTTTACTTTCTGAGACAGGGTCTCGCTAAGTTACACAGACTGCCTCTGGTCTTGAACTTGCGATCCTCCCACCTCCTCCCACCTCCGCCTCCCGAGCCACTGGGATTACAGGCATGCGCCACCACGCCCAGCTCAGAAATATGTCTCCTTATGTTGTTGTTGTTAGGTGCCATCGAGTTGGGTCCGATGCATAGTGACCCTATATATACAACAGAATGAAACATTCCTCAACACTGTGCCATGCCTGGCACTATGTTAGTGTTTCTCTGCTATTCATAGGGTTTTTAGTGGCTGATTGTTTAGGGAGTGGGCTGTAAAGTCCTCGTGTTTTATGAGGTGTTGGGCATTGAACTTATGGCCTCAGCACAGAGTAACACTTTACCAACTGACCTAAACCCCAACCAGACAATGTTTTATGGATGTGGCAATCCACTCCCGAAGCAATTCCTACACAATCAGCCATTGAAAACCCTATGAGGGTCCCTGTGAGTCAAGCTTGACTCAGTGGCACCTAACAACAACAACAACATATATATTTCTACCTTGGATTAGTAAGATCTTTATTGGTGAACTAGTGCATGTTCTTCCCCTGTTTCAGCTATATTCATAGTTTGAGGCCTGTCATACTGTACTGACTTAACTTCATAATGTTCGGTATGGATGTGAAGTAATCAAAATGATCATAGAAAAATCAATTAATAGATGTGATCGAAGTCTCTTAAGAAGGTCGTTAAAATATACATGACAGCATTCATTCATTCACTTTTCTGGCATTTTTTTCCCTTTTCCCAGGGCTGGGGATCGAACCCAGGGCCTGGCACAAGCTAGCACATGCTTTTCCATTGAGCTAAACCCCAATCTGTTCATTCATTATGTTCAACACATTTATCAAACTGTTACATAAAATTGCTTTCCATTCTACTCAGAATAAAATACAAACTATACTGCATCAGAAAATACAAACTCACACATCTGTTTATAATTTGGCCCTGATAGCCTTTCAAACTGTCTCACTTGCTCACTACCCTCTAGCTGCTTAAGTCTATTTCTCAAACATGCCATACTGTTCTTGCCTTAGGACCTTTACATTAGTTGTTTATTCTGTCTGAAATGGTCTTTCCTAGATCTTTGCAACCCTGGGCACTTACCTTGCAGATCTCAGCTTAAATATCACCCCCATGCTTCCTCATCTCTGACTTTAAAACAGCCCCTCTCCCATCCTGTTGTACCTTTTTCAAGCCATCTGTCAGTCTTTGAAATGACTTATTTTAATTAATGAATTAAGTAATTAGAGCAGGGACCTTTTTTGTCTTTTTTCTTGCCATTTGTAATTTCTAGAACAATTCTTGGCCCCTCATAGGTGTTAAGTAAAGTACTGGGTGTGTGAAAGCAGGGACCAGTTTCATCTGTTCTTTTTTGTGAATGATTTTAGTGTACTAATACTAAAAAGTGACAAGTATATTCTAACCTAAGGAAGTAGGAACCTGGATTTTTCACATAGAAACTTAATTTAGAAAAGGATGAAGAAATTTGGGGGCTGCTCTTATCCTTAGATTAGAGTGTTAGGGGGAGCCAGTAGTGTGCTGGAGTTGGTGAGTTGATTATGCCTCTCTCTCCAACTCCGTGTTCAGTGACATCACCTTGGCAGCTTGAAACTGGATGCAGTGGGACATTTACAACATGGGAATCCACATGGGAATTGGCAAAAGCTAAAGATCAGGGTTGTTGAATGTTCATCACAGACCATTAGTCGTGACCTAAGAAATTACTGTTTTTATAGATAAGAAATACTTGAATACTGACTTTTTTTTTTGGTGGTACTTAGGATTTGAACCCCAGGCCTCACATATACTTTGCAAGCGCTCTACCACTGAGCTGTACTCCCTGCTCATTTTTAAAACTTTATCTTGAGACCGGATCTCACTAAATTACACAGGCTGCTTCTGGCCTCGAACCTGCATTCTTCCTGCCTCCGCCTCCTGAGTTTCTGGGATTATAGGCATGAGCCACTATGCCCACCAATAGTGGCAGTTTCTTACATTATAACTTAGTAGTTATTTTAGGTTAAAAATAGTGTCTTTGTGGGAGTGTTCAGTGCTTTACCTTATTTCTTTTTCAAAGTAATATTCCTTTCACATATCATGATTACTTGCAGAATAATGTATGAAAACTGGCTGTATCTGTGTGTTTGAATATTAATTTCTTAACTGTATAAATAATTGTTAGTTCATCCCAAATCAGGCACAAAAGATCTTTATATGCCTCTTGAGTGTTCTTTGTTTCACAGCTGAGCCCTAAATGAGACTATTGAAAGTTTTTTTTTTTTCTGTTGAAGAAAACAGATCTGATTCAGTTTGTTGTATGTCATTATCAACTCTTTTTTTTTTTTTCCATTCTTTTTGGAATCATTTACACAAATACTCTTGAGTTCAGTTTTCTCTCCCTTGGCTTTTTTCTTCTTTTGCTCATTGTCACCCTCTAGTGCTTGGTGACTTTCTCTGATCATTTACTTTCTGTTATTTTGTGATTTCTTTTACTAATCAATGTCTCTTAATCAGTGAAATGATTTTGTGTTGTTTCTGACATAATGTAGTTTTTCCTATCCTTTCCTATAGTCACCTGGACATTTTAACCCATTTCTCACTCTTACCTTCCCAGTTCTGTAGAGACATAAAGTTGTGGGCATTGTTTTCCTATCAGAGTAAATTGTTTAAAAATTGAACTTTGTTGACTCTGGGGATTTTACTGACATTTGTTCAATATTTACTTTATGTTAACTCATTTCTTATCCTTTAACTCAGATTGTTCTCTCTCTTATGCACAAGCACTAAAGTAACCATGATTTATAAAGAACGTCAGAAAATACATGTAAGCTAAAGAAAAAGGCTTTAATCTTACCAGCCTAATTTGATGACTGGTCATGTTTTGATGAATGTCCTTTCAGACAAATCAATGAATATGTTTTTTCTTATAGGAGGTTATTATACACTATTTAGTAACTTCTTTAGCAAATATTGTCATTGTAAAACCATTGTTTATTTCTTCAATGTGAAAGGTTCTTATTGGAAGGTGAAAATTTTGTTTGACATAGAGAAAGGTGCAAGTAAATTTGTGATTAAATACAATAGTGTCAGGCTGAGTATGGTGATGCACATCTGCAATCTCAGTTTTCAAGAGGCTGAGGCAGGAAGATGGAGAATTCAAGGCCAGCCTGGGCTACGTTGTGATACCCTGTCTCAAAAAAAACAAAAACAAACCCCAAACAAGCCGGGTGCAGTGGTATATACCTGTAATCTCAGCGACTTGGAAGGCAGAGGCAGGAGGATTGCAAATTCGAGACCAGAGGCAGTCTGTGTAACTTAGTGAGACCCTGTGTCAAAAAGTAAAAAAAAAGGGGGGGGGGCTGGGGGTGCAGCTCAGTGGCATAGCACTTGCAAAGCATGCAAATGTGAGGCCCTGGGTTCAACCCCCAGTACTGCAACCCCCCCCCAAAAAAAAAAACGCACAAAGTTTATGGACAGTGGACTGTTTGAGTCACCTGGAGACAAGAATTACTTCAGTAATTTTTTTTCTTAAGGACACTATTACCATCATACAGTAGCCTTACTGTATTGTACTAGCTAATGAAACTATTGTATTATACTAGCTATGTGATTCTATGTATGGTTGAATTATTTTAATAATAGCCCTTGGACAAAATATTGGTTGTAGGTAAATTCATACTTTTTGGTCTTCCCCAAGCCTTAGTAATATATTATTATTAAGATAATTTTAGAAGAAAAAAGTATATTTTAAGCCAGATGAGGTAGCATACATTTGCAGTCTCAGCAACTCAGGAGGCTGAGGAAGAAGGATCACCAAGTACAAGGTTAGAGGCAGCCTGCATAATTTAGCAAGACTCTGACTCAAAAAGGGACTGGACATGTTGCTGAGTGGTAGAGTGATTGCAAAGTATGTGTACGGCCCTGTGTTCAACCCCCTAGAATCACTGAAATAATTTTTTTTTTTAATAATGTCGGGGATCAGACCCAGTGACTCAACTGTGCTAGGCAAGCTCTATACCACTAAGCTACACTGTTTTCCTGAAAAATGTGTTTTATTACAGGCCTTCATCTATCTGTATTAAGGTATTTATATATGACAATTTCATTAGATATTGTTGTACTTTTTATGTGTCAGAATGAGGAGTGAGAGAGTTCTTAGAAAAGAAGATTTTAGCATATAAGAATTTTTTTCCCCCTGGGCTTGGTGGTGCACACCTGTAATCCCAGCGGCTTGGGAGGTGGAGGCAGGAGGATTGCAAGTTCAAGACCAGAGGCAGTCTGCGTAACTTAGTGAGACCCTGTCTCAAAAAGTAAAAAAAATGGGCTGAGGGTGCAGCTCAGTGGCCCAGCACTTGCAGAGCATGCAAGCGCGAGGCCCTGGGTTCAACCCCCAGGACTGCAAAAAAAAAAAAAAAAAAAAAAAAAAAAAAATTTCTTGGCAATACTGGGGTAGTTGATCCCAGGGCCTCACACATTTGCCTTTCCATCCCCTTTTTTATTTGTTTTTTGAGACAGGATTAGACTGCGTCTTACATATTTTGGACATGTAGTCAGGAGAGAACAATCCCTGGAGAAAGAGATATTTGGGAGAGTGGCAAGTCAACGAAAAAAAGGAAAACCCTCCACCAGATGGATTGACATAGTGTCTGCAACAGTGGTCTTAAACATAAATAAGATCGTGTGCCCAGCACAGAATCGGGAAGTGTTTCGATCTACTGTACATAGGGTTACTATGAGTTGGACTCCACTCGTCGGCACCTAACAACAATAACAACAGCTTGCCAAGTTGCACAAGCTGTCTCTGGCTTCAAACCTGTGATCCTCCTGTCTCAGTTTCCTGAGTTGCTGGGATCACAGGCATGTGCCATCGCACCCAGCTATCATGTAAGAATTCTTATGTTGGTGTTTGATATGATTTTTTTCATGAATAACTGCTAAAGTCCTGGTGGGAGAATTTCAGATAGATAAACGTATACGTTGGTCTATTGCACCCTCTAGAAATTGCCAGTCCCAGTCTTGTCAACTAGATTTGCATGTTGAAGTAGCAGTTGTTAAAACTAACCAAGGATCCTTTAAGGATTGTATATTTTAAATGGCTTTTCCTTTACCTACCAAAGCGATGTCTGTTACTTAGGGTAGAGCAGACAGCTAATGTCTTGCCTTATTTTTATTCTTGTTAATGTTGTCCTTCTCTATATTGTATTACTGGTTGTTCACAAGCTCTTGCCATCTTTTTCTCTTCTTCAGGAGCCATTTCTCTTACTATGCAGTGCTGCTTTCTAGATGGTGCATATGTTCAAAACATCTCTCATGTGGTAAAGAAGAATAAAAAGCATTGTAGTTGATGTGGCCTTTTGTACTGAGAAATGATGCATTTGTTGTCTATTGTGGAGACTGGCAGTCCCTAAACAATGTTTTTCATCCACATTGCATGCCTGCATGGATGTGCAAATGCCTGTGCTTATTGGAAGGCAAGTGAATGTTGAGAGAAATTCAAGAACAGTGTTTAGAATTATTCCATACTTTCTGTTGATTAAATATTGATATATTTTAGTTTCACTTCACTGAACTTTTAGCCTCCTGTTTTTACATTTATTTTGTGAAGAGTGACCTTGTTTTCGTGAAAATGGCACATTCATACTCTAAAGAGGTTTAGAAATTAGTCCCACAGTACGTGGCAGGACTGCTATTCAAAGCTGTCTGATTTTCAGAGTCAGTGAGCTTGGGAAGCATTGTAAAGTGGCAGAAAGAAATGGACTTTGGAATTAGACATACCTTAGTTTGATCCCTAACTTTGCTCTGTGTTTGTCACATGACAAATTCTTACCCTTCAAGATTTTCATTTTCTTTTTCAGTTAGGTAAGGATAATAGGTTTGTTAGGATTAAATGAGGTGACACATATGAAAGCACCTGGCTTGTAGATGTTAGTAAATGTTTCATTTCTTTTATATTGCATGATATTGTTTAAAAATACCTTGGAAGCTGCTTGGACACTTGAAAGTTCATTGCAGTCAGGAAACTAAAAATATATGTAACCCAGGTGAACTTATATTGTTGTGTTAGGTGCCACTGAGTCGGGTCTGACTCATAGGGACCTTTACAGGGTTTACAATGGCTGATTGTTTCAGGATTGCTTTGGGAATGGGCTGCCAGGTCCTTTTGTTTTTGCAGTGCTGGGGATCAAACCAAGGGCCTCAGAGAGTGTGGTGTGGTACTCCACCAACTGAGCCAAACCCTAGCCCACGAATTTATATTGTAGTGATCTTTTAATCCACCTGTCTGAGAATGAGAGAGGTTTTTTTGTGACTGTTTTAAAAAGTACTTGATTTTAAGAGAAGTTTTAATGTTAAAAGCTGAAGTAAAACTGAGTTAAGATGAGTTAATTAATGCTGACAAAAATGGCAAGAAAGTAACTATTTATATTTCCTTAGAAATTGAAGCATTTGTATATATAATACTAGTATACATAAAGATGCCTATTTAAAAGGCTAAAAACTGAGTACAAAACAAAAATAGAACAAAAATGGGGAAAATGTATTCAACTTAATAATTAGAACTTTCTCAGATTTAAGATTTAAAAAATGCTATTTCAGATCTGACTACAGTGACACAAATACTAAATATATTCCTGGAAGGAGTATAAATCTGTGGAGCCTGTTTCAGAAGCATTGTGGTATATACCTCTGAGAGTATGTCCTATGGAGAAAGAATCCTTTTATAATTTTTGGGAAGGAAGGAGAGGTTTTCCCCCCTCGCCTTTAATAATACACTTATTGGGAAAGTTCATATAGCATTAAATTAAGCTTTTTAAAGTATATAAGTCAATGCTATGCCACCATCCCATCTGTCAAATTTTACAATATTTTTATCTCCCAAGAAAGAAACTAGTCAAGAGCTCCACCACTGAGGCACAGTCCTATCCCATTTTTCTTTATTATTTTGAGACAGAGTCTTGCTGAATTACTTGGGCTGCCTCTGGCCTCAAATGTGTGATCCTCTGCCTCAGCCTCCCAAATAGTTGGGATTACAGATATGAGCAATGGTGCCTGGTTGTGTCTTGTTTTTTAACAAAAAGGTTTAAAAACTGAAAAATAAAATAAAAATTAAAAAATTTAAAAAATAGAAACAAAAAATTAAAAAATACAAAATAGAAACAGTTAATAAAAAGTAGAAAGATGAAGTTTATAAAGTTAAAAATATATAGTGAACTAATGTTAATTTCGGGAGGACATGGCAAGCCACTCCAGGGGCAATCTTGGAACAATCAACCATTGAAAACCCTATGAGGGTCGCTATGAGTAGGACACGACTCAATGGCACCTAACAACAACAACAACAACAACAATGTTAATTTATTATTGAAGGAAGAAAAACATTTTTTAATTAATGTAGCCTAAGTATATGGTGACTGTAGCAATAGCACCCTGATTTTGCCTGATCTTGAAAGCTAAGCAGGGTTGACCTGGTTAGTCTTTGGATGGGAGCCTGCCTGGGAATACCAGATGCTGCAGGCTAGGGAGAAGGACATGGTAATCCACTCCTGAAACCATCTGCCATTGAAAACTCTATGAATAGCAGAGAAGCACTGACAATAGTTCTGGGCCTGGCACAGTGTTGGAGAGTGTTTCATTCTGTTGTACATAGGGTTGCTATGAGTTGGACCCAACTCGACGGCACCTAACAAGTGTACAGTGTGCATAAAGTCTATAGTAGTGTGCTGTGATGTTCTAGGTCTTCACATTCACCACTCAGAGGAACTGTAATCCTGAAAGCTCCATTCATGGTAAATGCTGTGTCCAGATGTACAACTTTTTAAAAATATTTTTATTTTTTATTTTTTTTTTAATGCACTTGGGGGTTGAACCCAGGGCTTTGCATATACTTTGCAAGTGCTCTACCACTGGACTATATCCCCAGGCCAATTTATATGTCTTTATATTGAGATAGGGTTTCACTAAGTTATGTAGGCTGCCCCTGGCTTCCAGCCTGTGATCCTCCTGTCTCTGACTCCCAATTCATTGGAATTACAGGTGTGAACCACTAAACCTGGTTCACATGTACCATTTCTTATCTTTATACCATATTTTTACTGTACTGTTTTATATTTGGATGTGCTTAGGTACTCAAATGGCTCATGTGTTATATTTGTCTACTCTACTCAGTATAGTAACATGCTCCACAACTTTGTAAGCCTAGGAGCAATAGGCTATACCATATAGCCTTCCAGTGTAGTAGGCTATACATCTGGATTTGTGTAAGTACACTCTATGTTGTTTAGGTGATGAATTCACCTAACAACACATTTCTCAGACTATATCCTTGTCTTAAACAATGCATGACTGTCCAAGGTTTTGTGTAGGTATGTATTCTAATTTATCTACTGAGGAGTGGAATTACTGGTTCATATGGTAACTCTTTGTTGAATATTTTGATGAGCAGCTAGACTATTTTCCAGGGTGGCTGCACCATTTAACATTTCTACCAGCAGTGTAGGAAATATGTGGCCTTTTATAACTAGATGTTTTCATTTAGCATAATGTGTTCAATGTTATCCATGTTGTAGTTCATATCAGCTCTTCATTTTTTTTATGATTGACTAACAGTCCATTGAATGAATGTACCAAATTTTGTTTCTTAAAAGTTTTCTATGCAGAAATTTTCATTGAAACATTATTTATAATAAATAATTGAAAATCTTCAGTAAAGAGGAATAGCTAAATTAATTACATCTCCGTGTACATTCCACTAATGTATTTTTTTTAATTTCAATTTTTATTTAATTTTTGAGACAGGATCTTGCTATGTAGTCCAGGCTGGCCTCGAATTGGTGAGCTTCTGCCTTAGCCTCTGGCATACTGAAATTACAGGTATGTGCTACCACATCTGGGTCCACTAGTGCTACCACATCTGGGTCCACTATTTATTATGGAGAATTTCAAGGGAAATAATTGTGATGGTGCTAATGTAGGATACAAAATTGTGCATGTATAATTCTTATTCGGTGTATGTAATTTGGAGGATGGAGATTATAAAGTTTTTAAACATTTCTGTATTTTCCATACTTTTTATTATCATGGAGTCAGAGGCAAAGAAACATTTTAAAAACAATATCAGTTACAGCTTTATGTTACTGACATAAATTTATTGAAGCCAGGCAACCATTCGGTGTTGGGATGTTAATATTTTATATCGATCCATAATTGCCATGTATTATAAATAAAATAATTTCAGATTATATCTAATAGAATTTATTGCTGTTCTTGTTTCTTTTTTGAGAGGAGGTCTTGCTTTGTAGTCCAATATAGCTTCAAATTTGTGATCCTCTTTCCTTAGTCTTTTGAGTCCTGGGATTTTATGTGTGTATCACCATGCTAGGCATGAGAGAACTTTTAATTCTTCATACTGGTCTCAAAAATTCAATTTTGTGTGTGTGTGTGGTACTGGGGGTTGAACCCAGGGCCTCACGTTTGCAAGCTTTGGAGTGCTATACCACTGAGCTGCACCCCCTGCCCACCTTTTCTTTTTTTATCCTTTGAGACAGGGTGTCGCTAAATTATACAGACCGCCTTTGGTCTCAACTTGCAATCCCCCTGGCTCCCTCTGCCTACCAAGTCCCTGGGATTACAGGTGTGCGCCTCTGTGCCTGGAGAAAAATTCAGTTCTTAATGGAACTGTAGAATAATACTAATTTTTGTGGATTTGGCATCTAAAATAGGGAGGAAAAGGATAAATATAGGCAATACATATTTTAAACTTAATATCTATATAACTATGAATCTCTTGACTTATAACAACCCTCATAGGGTTTTTGCCTGCAGCCGTAGCTCTGTGGCATCTGATCCCGTCAGATATCGGAAGCTAAGCAGAGTCGGCCTTGGTTAGTACTTGGATGGGAGACTGCCTGGGAACACCAGAGGCTGTAGGCTTGGGAGGTGGACCCGGCAACCCACTCCCAAAAATCAGTCCGCCATTGAAAACCCTATGAACAGCAGAGAAGCACTGACAATAGTGTTTCGCCTGTTGTATGCAGGGTTGCTATGAGTTGGATACCGACTCGATGGCACCTAACAACAACCTGGGGTTTTTAATGGTTGATTGTTTCAAGGCTGCCTCATTCTTCTGGTGCTGGGGATCCAACCAGGTTCTCAGAGTGTAGAGTAGGACTCTACCAACTGAGATAAATGCCAGCCCATTGTTTGTTTAGTCAAGTCAAATGGTCTGTAAAATGCTTTTATAATGATAGTGCAAATTTGATACATGACTTCATATATATGATGCTTTTTTAAAAAAGACTTATTTAGAATAGTGGTCTGTACCTGGATAGTACATTAAAATAATTTGGAAATACTTTTTACAAAATAAAGATTTTGCTAGGTACCACTCCAGTAATTACTTCGTCTGATATGGGGCATTGTCATTGATATTTCACCAGTTTACAGCCAGAGTTGAAAACTATAATTTTAAGGGATCTGCTTTAGTTTTGGTCCTTGTTATGTTTTATTTACTACTCTTTTTCCTTGAATTCAGTTTGGTAACTAAATGCCTAAATAAGACATTATATAGTCCAGCAAGTTCCTTTTTCTTATTAAAGAAGAAATTTTCCAAATTACTGGTGTTTTTTTTTTCTTTTTCTTTTTTTGTGGTACTTTGGAGTTGAACCCAGGGCCTCATGCATGTTTTGCAAGTGCTCTACCACTGAGCTGTACCCCCAGCCCATTTTTAAATGTTTTATCTTGAGTCAGGGTCTCACAGAATTATGCAGGCTGCCTCTGACTTGAACCTGTGATCCTTCTGCCTCTGTCAAGTGTCGCTGAGAGTAAAGGTATGAGCCACTATGCCCAGCCCGGTTTTATGGCCAACACTTTTTTTAAAAAATTTGATTTTTGTGTCTGGATGCTGTGGCACACACCTGTAATCCCAGCAATTTATGTGGCTGAGGCAGGAGGTCACAGATTTGAGACCAGAAGCAACTGTATCTGAAAACAAAAAATAAAAAAAAGAGTGAGGCTGGGGTGTGACTCAGTGGTAGAGCACTTGCCTAGGATACAAGAAGCCCTGGATTTAGCCCCCAGTAGTGAGGGAAAAAAGATTTTGTGTCAGAAACACAGTTTTCAAAATACAGTTAAGATTAAGAGTGTTATTTACATACAGGTAATCTTGCAAATTATGTATTACCTTTTCCTGCTATTCTTTAGATGCAAAGAACCTGTCAGAAGTACTGCTGGTGCAACAAACATGACCCAGTATCCATGTGACCTCATGCATTCCTTTGGTACATTATGGGGTTAGTTGGTGCTTGGTAACAGACAGGGTTGTATGTATGTAGAAGTGCGTGTGTGTGTGTGTGTGTGTGTGTGTGTGTGTGTGTGTGAGATTAAAGTTGTGGGAACCAGTCTCTTGTGTTCTCTTGAAATGAACTTTTGCTGGGCATATTGGTACATGCCTATAATCCCAGTAACTCTAGAGGTAGAGATAGGAAGATCACAAGTTCGAGGTTAGAGGCAACCTGTGTGATTTAGGCCTTGTTTCAACATAAATAAATAAAGGGGCTGGGGATACAGCCCAGTGGTAGAGCACTTGCAAAGTATGTGCAAGTCCCTGGATTCAACCCCCAAGTTGAAACAACGACGACAACAAAAACAAACTCTTGCTTATTAAGCTTCTTTAAAATGAAGATCTTCATACTAATAAAATACATATTTGTCTTTTGAATGCCTTATGGTTGTATATACAGAGTTATTCTGATTCCACAACTTGCAGATTTGCCACATTTTAATAATCTAAAAATGAATCCCCCATGTGTCCGTCAGCTTGTTGTGCTATGGGGGCCTTGCGTGTACTGTGATGCTGAAAGCTATGCCACTGGTATTTCAGATACCAGCAGGTCCACACATGGTGGATAGGTTTCTGCTGTGCTTCCAGACTAAGACAGACTAGCGAGAAGGACCTGGCAACCCACTCCCCAAACAATTAACCATTGAAAACCCTATGAATGGCAGAGAAATACTGTCAAATATAGTGCTGAAAATGAGCCCCCTCCCCCAGGCTGGAAGGCAATCAAAAAACGACTGAGGAAGACTCGCCTCTTTAGAGTCAACGTTAATAATGAGAATGGAGTAAAGCCCCTGGGACCTCCTTTTGCTGATGTGGCATGATTAAAAATGAGATGAAACGCAGGGGCTACAACAGTGGGCTCAAACATAAAAAGATTGTGTGCATGGCACAATGTCGGGTATTGTTTTGTCCTGCTGTACTTAGGGTTGCTATGACTCAATTCCAACTTAAGGACATCTAACAGCAACAACATATGTGAATAGTGCTCTCTGATCTGCATATTTGTGCTTCCAAATTCATATGTTGAAATTATAACCCACATGGGTGATGGTATAGAGAGGTGGAATCTTTGGGGGAATGATTAGGTCGTGAAGGCAGAGCCCTCATGAGGGTGTGATTAGGTCATGAAAGCAGAGCCCTCATAAGGGTGTGATTGAGTTATGCAGAGCAAGCCCTCATGAGTATATGCCCTTGTGAAATAAGCACCAAAGTGGTAACTCAACCCTTTCACTGTCTTAGGACACAAAGAGAAGGTACCATCTGTGAGGAAGGGTTGGCACCTTGACTCTGGATTTCTCATCCTCCAGGACTGTGAGGAATAGTATTTTTTGTTGTGTTTTTTTTTTTTTTTTTCCCCTTTTGAGACAGGGTCTCACTATGTAGTCCAGCTTGACCTTGAACTTGCTATCCTCTTGCCTCAGTCTCTTGCTGGAATTATAGGCATGGACCATTACACCTGGCAAATTTATTTATGTGCTACTTCGTTTGTGTATTTTGCCGTAGCTGCCTGAATGGACTAAGACAATAATTCTGTATTTTTTGGTGAAGCATTCACCCTCCCCTACCCAATGAACAATTTGCCAACAATCATTTTACCTTTAGGCCCTAGGGTGTGGAGCCTTACTGAAATGCAGATTGTTCCCACTATAAGAAAATGCTGCAATTTACTGCATTTCTTAGGTGCTTATGAAGTAAATTTGTATAGATTTTCCTCAGTTTGTGGTTGGGATTATATTCTGCTAAACCTGTCATAAATTGAATGTAAATCTGAAAATCAATATACCTAACTTATCTTACTCTCACCTATCTTATATACTGAGAACACTTACATTAGCCTATAGTTGGCCAAAATCATCCAACATGAGGTCTATTTTATTTATTTATGTGTACTTTCTATTTTTATTTTTGTTGAGATGGCATCTCACTCTGTCTTCCAGGCTGAACGTAAAGTCAAAATCCTTCACCACAAGCCTCTCAAGTAGCTGAGATCACAGTGTGCCATCATGCTTGGCAACACAAAGGCTACTATATACATAATAAAGTGCAGAATATCTCAAGTACTTTATCAAAAGCCAGTGCCAAAAACATTTGACAACATGGTACTGTAGAATATCGGTTGTCTGCCCTTATGGCTGCGGGGCTGACCAAGTGCTATGACTTGGTGTCACTGTGCAGCATTCCATGCAGGTATGACCGGTTAAGGAAATGATCAAAATTCAAAGTACTGTTTCTTGTGAATGTGTAATTGCTTTCGCACCATTGTCACATCAAAAAATTCTTAGCTGAACCATTTTAAGTTGTGGACTCGCTGTTATTATACCTGCCAACAACTTTATTTTCAACATATCTTTTTTGAGAAGAAGTGAACAAATAATTCAAACCATAACAAAAGCCTTCCAGTTTGATTAGATTGAGCTCCCGTTATAGGCTTCTATATATGCAAATGTATTTTGGAAGGGTATATAGAAAGGTAAATATTTTTACAAACTTGTTTTTAAGATGATTCATATAAAAATAAAGATTTTGGTATGGGGAGAAAAGGTCACCCCCCCAACTCCATTAATCAAATCAAACTTAACAGTGTATTGTATTAAAACTAACGTTTAGCCAGGTTCTGTGGTGCATGTCTGTATCCTAGTGACTGTCAAGGGAGGCTGAGGCAGGAGGATCGCAAGTTCAAGGTTAGAGGCAGCCTGTGCAACTTTAGCAAGTTCCTGTTTCAAAATAAAAAATAAGAAAGAGACAAAGTGCAGCTCAGTGGTAGAGTACTTGCCTAGTATGCACAAAGCCCTGGTTTCACCCTCTCATGTTGCCCAAAAAAAAAAGGAAAAAAATCTAATGTTTTAAAGAAAATAGAAATTTTTTTTCCTATAAGTAGTAGTGAATTAAAGATGTCAGCTAATTTAGGCAGGTCTTTTTGCTTTAAAAAAACTCATAGGTGTGGATGACTTGAAGATAATTACTTTATATATTTTTTTAATTTTTGTTTTGTCACTTATGAAAAAATGCCTTTTTTTCTAGATTAGTTGGACTTCAAGGTATAATCAAATATGCCAGCAGAGAGAACAAACCCTTTATTTAGCTCCATTCTTGTCCATAGGTTTTCTTCTTGTACCCATAGCTATTATAATTACACGAAACATTAGGAAACATTTAACTTTTTTTTTTTTTTTTTTGAGACTGGGTTTTGCTGCTTTGCCCATGCTGGCCTAGAAGTTGTGATCTTCCTGCCTCAACCTCCCGAGTCCTGGGATTTAAAAATTCTTTCTTTGGTTCCCTTTTGTCTTTGTATATATACAGGGAGTCAAATGTTTGTTAGTCTACGAAGTCTTTTTAAGAGTTTTTATATAGGCCTTTTTGATGTCATTTTGCCCTTTGACATATACAAGTATTGTGTCTGAATAAATAGGCAAATTGATATCTAGGTTGCTTTTGGTTTTCCTAGAATCAAATAAAAACTAGGAGTTCTCTTTACTTCTAATCTTATTCATGTTTCTTTTATTTTTCTTTAGAAAATTCAGTCATACAGGAAAATATAATGTATCTAGTTATTTTAATAAAACCAGAAGTCTCACATCTAAGTTAGGTTTCTTATTAGAGTGCACAAGGGTAATGTGCTTTAATTCAGCTGCTATATAATGATATTTAAAACATTTTATACATTTGCTGTCATAGAATCTTAGAATTGATTTGGACTCTAGATACTGTCTATTGCAACATTGTTCCAAATGTAGGAATCCTTTTAGTGTCCCTGAACTTTATAAACTTCTGATGACCATCTGATCCTGTCAGATCTCAGAAGCTAAGCAGGGTCAGGTCTGGTTAATACTTGGATGGAAGACCGCCTGGGAACACCAGGTGCTGTTGGCGTGGGAGAAGGACCTGGCAGCCCACTTCTGAAACAATCAACCATTGAAAACCCTATGAAAAGCAAAGAAGCACTGACAAAAGTCCCAGATGTGGCAGTGTTGGGTAGTGTTTTGTCTGTTGTACATAGGGTTGCTATGAGTCAGATTCCATTTGATGGCACCTAACAACAGCAGTGAATTCATGAATTGACCACTTTTCTAGGCATCTCAGTCACTTTTGAAGGGCATTAGACTTTTAGATGATTCTTTCAGGTTTTAAGTCAAATATTGCCTTCCTAGAACTTTTACATATTTGGTTCCATTCTTTTTGGCAACCCATAGTAAGTCTGCTTCTTCTTTTACATGCTATGCTAAAACCTACAATATATGAAAACTCTAGTTCCCTTAACCCGTTCTCATGTGACATAATTTTGAGATTCCTCACTATCTAGTTTGTTTTATCTGGATTTATTCTAATGTATTATGTCTTAAAAAATGTGCCCCTAGGGCTAGGGGCATAGCTCAGTGGCAGAGTGCTTAACTAGCATGCTTGAGGCCCTGGATTTGATTCTGTCTCTCTGTGTGTGTGTGTGTGTGTGTGTGTGTGTGTGTGTGTGTGTGTGTGTGTGTGTGTGTGTAAAAGAACACCCAGAGCCGGGTGCCATACTGTAGCACTTATGAATCTGAAAATCTAGGGGTAACTTTTCCCTAAGATTTACAGGTTCAGTCAGGGTTGATAACTTGTGTAATATATCTGTGTATTCCCTGGAAGGAATATGCAAGATACATTGAAAAGGTGCTTAGTGTAGATTTGGAGGTTTGGGGAAGGCTTCCTGAAGGAAGTGATAAGTTATGGAGTTCTGAAGAATATGCCAGAAGAGGTGATCAGTCAGTGGGATGCCCGTAGGCAAGAGAGAGTTCTTAGTGTTTTTCGGGAATAGGACAAAAAAGCTGAGAATGATGGGATAGTACAGTTACAGGGCCTTGAGTGGAAAGGGCAGTAAATGAGGTTGAAAAGTGGGGACCAAATTGTAAAGGCCCTTAGAAGTCATATGAAGGAATCAAATGTTTCCTGAGGATAATATTGAGTCATTGAAAGGGGTTTTAAGTGAGGAGTAACATGATGAAACATTTATTTTAGAAGTATTGTTTTAGCTAAAATGAGGACAAATTGGAGGGGCCAAGACTGATGACCAGCAGATTTTTTGTGGTACTGGTGGATTGAACCCAGGGCCTCGAGCTTGCATGCTTTGCAAGTGCTGGACCTCTGAGCTGCACCCCCAGCCCATTTTTTTACTTCTGAGACAGGGTCTTGCTAAATTAGGCAGACTGCCTCTTGTCCTGAACTTGAAATCCTCCTGCCTCTGCCTCCTCAGTCACTGGGATTACAGGCGTGTGCCACCGTGCCTGGCGACCAGCAGAGTAATTAACAAAAGTTAAGGTATTTCTTAGAACTGATGGTGGTGCTTAGACCTCAACTAGTGTCTGTGGAATTAAAAGGAAACAGATTGTAAAACTAGTTGAGAGTTTGCCTGTGGGGGGTGAAATGGAAAGGCAGGACTCAGGAAAACACCCTTATTTCTGGCTTGGGAAACTGGATAGAATAAAGAGAATTTAATGAAAATAAGTTGAATGGCATTGGTGTAGGGAAGAAATGGAGTTCTGTTAAGTTTAAGGCAGAGGTAGCATGTCCGGGGTGGGCGGGGGAGGGGAGATGTACTACCTGCAATTGGCTATGTGAAGTTAAACTTAAAGACTGGAGAGCTTTGGACTGGAAATGTAGATTGGGTTAATCATCAATATACATATGATGAGTGAACTTGGGATTGATTGAAATAACCTAAGGGAGCATTTGTAGAGTGAAAGATGAGGAAAGTTTATTTATTGTTAATATTTCAGCTAAGAGCCTCTGGTGTTTTAACTGAATTTATTTGGCATCCTGCAAAAAAGGAGGAAGTGAAGGTTGTTCTGGTATATTTATTTAGTAGGAATCTGTCTAAATTGTTTGGTCTGAAGAGTGAAAATTATTCTCAAATTAGTATCTGAAATTCGTATTATTAACATTTTTCTACTTTGAGTTAAAGATATTGTCTGTGAGTTCTCTGTAAAAATGTAGTAATTCCTGGAGGACTAAACTTTTAATCTATTACTGTGGTGGCAGTTGTATTTTTAGGTCACTAGCTTGGGCAGATAGGAATTTGAGAAAGATTAACTTTGGAAAATGTGACGTTGTCAAGGAGTGTGGGATGAAAGAAGAACCTTGACTTGCATCATGGAGGTTGCCAAGTACCAGGATGAGGAGAGTAAGAGAAGGAAAAGGTTGGAAATGGGGGGTGAGTTGGGGAGCAAAGAGATCCTGTATCTAAAAAGAGTATAAAAGAACATTTAAGAGAATGAACTAGCGCCAGGCATGGTGGTGCACACCTGTAATCCCAGAGGCTCGGGAACCGGAGGCAGGAGGATCGCGAGTTCGAGACCAGAGGTAGTCTGTGTAATTTAGCAAGATCTTGTCTCAAAAAGTCAAAAAAAAAAAAAAAAAAAAAAAAGAGAGAGAGAATGAACTAAATATGGGGAAAAATCTTGAAGGCTTTTCAGTTTTAAATTAGAGTGATTATGAAATTTACCATCTAAACTAGGATATATTGCAATAATATATCATGTAAACTGGACGTGGTGAGATAGAAAAAGGAATGGCGGTTAAGAATTATCTTGTGAAAAGCTGGGCACAGTGGCTCATGCCTGTAATCCCAGTGTCTCTGGAGGTGGAGGCAGGAAGATTGCAAGTTCAAGGCCAGATGCAGACTGTGAACTTTAGCGAGATCTTGACTCAAAAAATGAACTGAGAGTTACAGCCTAGTGGTAGAGCACTGGCAAAAGTATGTGCAAGGCCCTGGGTTCAACCCCAAACTACTGCCAAAAATACAAAACAGAAACAAAGACAACTCCCCGAAAACACAAACAAAACAAAAATTATGGTGTGAAAACAAGTATAAATTGGGGCTATCACAAATAAGGATGAATTGTCATTATACTTTTAATGTATTTCATCAATAACATAATGAAATATTCCTGTTTTTAACTGTCATGTATCAAGCATTGTACTGAGTTAAGACTATACATCATACTGTATTTTTACAATAATGACTAAGTGCCATTGTCTTCATTTTGTAGTCAATGAAACAAATCTCAAGGAGATAAAATAACTTGCCTACAATTCTCCATGGTGATCAGAATTGGAGCCATATTTATTTGACCATAAACAAAATTGAGCTAAACTTTTTTTTTTTTTTTGGAGACAGGATCTCACTAAATCTTTAGGCTGCCCTCAAACTTGAGATCTCCTACGTCAGTGTCCTGAGTGCTGGGATTACAGATGTATCTTGCTCCAGCTAAACTCTTAAACACTATGTTGTACCACGGTTGCTGTATGTTATATATTTTTATATATATATTTATATATATATATTTATATATTTTATATATTTTTAAATGTCCTGATTTTAAAAACCTTTGATCTGCTGATTACTGGCATAATGTAATACAATATTAAGCTTCATTGGTAACTATACTACTCACTCCCCACCCCCCCATACTGAGGGGTTGAACCCAGAGCCTGACACATGCTAGGCAAGTGCTTCACCACTGTGGGGAACTCCCAGCCTCTTTTTTATTTTTTATTTTGAGACAAAGTCTCGCCCAGTTGTGCAGGCTGCCTTTGGCTTTGAACTCATGATCATTCTGTTTCAACTTCCTGAGTTGCTGGGAGTCACTCTGATAACTATGCTCCTGAAGATTTGTTTTGTGCCAGACCATGTTCTAAGCATTAAAAATTAACACATTTAATAAGTGACAGAGCCAGAATTCAAACTGACAGTTTGACTCTCGAGCCTCTTTCCTTAGCTGCTATCTTGTACTGCCTCTGCTAGTGCATATTCTTTAGTAAGTGCTTTTATATGAAAATTGCCAAGCTATTTCGAAAGTTGGTTAGACATGTGCATCCTCTTGCACCAACCAGGTTCTGAAACTCCAGCAATGAGAAACAAGTTCTTCGTCCTGCTTAAAAATTTTGCCTCATCTACCACTGCCCTCACCTGTATTCATTTCAGTAACCCTACTACATCTTACACTTTCAGGGTTCTAGGAATGTTAATATCACCCTACAGAGTATGGCAAGAGGCAAACTAAAATGTAGTGAG
Organism: Pedetes capensis; assembly: GCA_007922755.1. Lineage (NCBI taxonomy): Eukaryota > Metazoa > Chordata > Mammalia > Rodentia > Pedetidae > Pedetes > Pedetes capensis. Next base: position 616,600 of record VMDO01000008.1, read on the forward strand.
TCCTAACATTGTCAACACTGGCTACATTGTTGCCTGCTTAAGTTTTCCCTGCTTAAAGGAATGGTTGTATACGTTTAAGATTATTTACAGAGGAAGTAAATGACAGTGATTCATTGCAGTGCTAATAGGCATTATATTGATTGTTGTTGTTGTTGTTAGGTGCTGTCCAGTCCAGTCCGACTCATAGTGACCCTCATAGGGTTCTCAATGGCTAACTGTTCCAGGATTGCCTTGGGAGTGGGTTGCCATATCCGTCTCCCATTTTATATTGATTAGTTTTGTGATTTTTGGACAGATTTCTTTACCATTCTGAGTCTGGAATATGAGAAGATAAGATTTCTTAGAGATCTGTATTTTGTTGGGAATAAAAAAGGAATTGGTATTTCATTTTCAGTGAGCAAGGAACTGGGGTGTGTATTTAAGTAAATTTTTTTTTTTTTTTTTTTGGTGGTACTCAGGGTTGAACTCAAGGTCTGGCACTTGCATGCTTTGCAAGTGCTGGACCACTGAGCTGCTGTCTCCAGCCTTTTTTTTTTTTTTTTTTTTTAAGCTTTTTGAGACAGGGTTTCACTAAGTTATGCAGACTGCCTCTGGTCTTGAACTTGCCATCCTCCTGCCTCCACCTCCCGAGCTGCTGGGATTACAGGCTTGCGCCACCACACCCGGTGCTTTTAAGTACATTTTTAAAATGCAATATTATGCCAGGCATGGTTGGTGCATGCCTGTAATCCCAGTGACTGGAGAGGCGGAGGCGGAAGATTGCAGTCTTGAGGCCAGAGGCAGCCTGTATAATTAGCAAGACTTTGTCACAATTTAAAAAATAAAAAAGGGGTTGGGCATGCAGCTCAGTGGCAGAGCACTTGTGAAGTATGCTGGAGGCCCCTAGGATCAACCCCCAAGCACTGAAAAAAAGAGAACCCCAAAAAACTCAATATTAGAGTAATAGAATCAAGTCCAGCTAATATGAGTTACTACAGCCACTGGAGAAAAGTGGAAACTAAATGTTTCTATAAGATTTAGGGTTTCATTTTGTAGTTTGATTGGCTTAAATTTAAGCCCTCCGAATTACAGTGGATTGTTGTTGTTGCTGGGTGCCGGGTGCCGTCAGCTCATCTTCGACTCATAGCAACCCTCATAGGGTTTTCAGTGGCTGATTGTTTTCCAGATTGTTTCAGATGTGGACTGCTACATCCCTCTCCCATTTTGCAGTGTTGGGGATCAAACCTGGGTCCTCAGAAAGTGCACAGCAGCACTCTACCAGCTGAGCTAAACCCCAGCCTGCAGTACATTGGCATTTAAAATAGGTTTTAATTTTTAAATTCGTAAGAGGATCGAAGGTTTGAAAGGAATCAATAAGTTGGTCAAAGTCAGCTATTAGTGGGACTTTTGAATCACTATCTGGTATCCCATGACCTGTGATGATAGATATCCCAAGGCAGGACATTCTGTTTTTAGGCAGCAGTGACACAGATGTTCTATATGTATGCAGAGTGTGTGTTCATTTAAGAAATTACCAAACTTTAAAAAATGTTTGTATGCTCCACATTTGCCTCAGCAGTGTTTGGGAGATGTAGTTGCTCTTTATGATCAATTGAGTGGTCATCCTTTTTATTTTAGGCGTTGTAATAGGTGTGTAATATCTCAGTGTAATTTTAATTTGCATTTTCCTAGTGAATACTGATGTCAAGCATGTCTTCATGTGTTTATCTTTTCATGAAAAGTCTATTCAAATTGTCCCTTTTTTAGATTGAAGTGTCTTATTACTGAGTTTGAGAGTTCTTTTCTATATTCTGGGTACAAGTCCTTTTTCAGGTACTATTATTTGCAGATATTTTCTTTCAGGATATGGCTTATCTTCCATTCTGTTAAGTGTCTTGCCAACAGAAAAAATGAGTAATTTTGATGAAGTATAATTGGTCACTTTTTTATCTTTTATGGATCATGTTTTTGTGTTATATCTTAGAAATTTTTGCCTAAGCCAAGGCCACGAGGCCTGGAAAAAGATACTCTTCCTGTTTTCTTCATGAAATTTTATAGTTCAGTTTTTACTTTTAGGTTTATGATCCATTTGAGTTAATTTTTGTATATGGTATGAAGTATGGGTATGGAATCATCCCAGCTTCATTTATTGAAAAGATCCTTTTTCCACTGGATTGCCTTTGCACCTGTGTAGAAAATCAATTAACCATATGTGTATAGGTCTTATTTCTGTGCTCACACTTTTGTTTTATTGACCTATTTATTAGTCACTCTTCATGTTATACCATGCTGTTGGTTTTTGTAGCTTGTAATAAATGTTGAAGTCAGGTAGTATAAGGGCTTCATTATTGTATTTTTCAAGGTTGTCTTGAGTGTTCCAGCTCCTTTGCATTTCCATATGATTTTAGAATCAGCATGTCCATTTCAACAAAAAGGTCTGCTTGGATTTTGATTAGAATTGTATTGAATCTATTGTCTAATTGGAGAGAACTGATATATTATCAGCATTATCTGCACTGATTTATGAAGTGCCTTTAATTACATGTAACCCTTGAACAATATAGGTTTAAACTGCACAAATCAACTTGTATGTAGATTTTTTTTGTTTTTGACTTTGGAGATTTATGACAATGTGAAAAAAGAAAACTCCACATGGCCTGGAAATATCAAAAATTTAAGAAAAAAATATGTCATGTCTGCATAAACTATATTGGTTATAGTCTATTTTATCATTTAGTGCCATAAAGTAGATACAAACTTATCACAAAAAGTTAACATTTATTAGAACTTATGCATACACAGACTGCTCATGGTGCCATATGCCGTCAGAAGAAATAAAACCAAGTATAAAGATGTACTGTTAATTCATAACTGCATAAGGTTAACTCCAGTAATACTATACTCCTGTAGTAAATTTTTAACCCCTTCCTGTTGTTATTGTGTTGAGCTCAACAGTTGAGAGTATTTGCTTAAATCACTGTATGATGCTAATCATTCTGGTAGCAGCTGTTCATCTTTCCAGTAAATTATGGATTATTGTTGTTGTTGTTGTTGTTAGGTGCCATCAAGTCGTTTTCCGACTCATAGCCACCCTCATAGGGTTTTCAGTGGCATTGCCTTGGGAGTGGATTGCCAAATCCTTCTCCCATTTTTGCTGTGCTAGGAAACGAACCCGGGACCTCTGAGACTGCAGAGCGATGCTCTACTGACTGAGCTAAATCCCAGCCCAAATTATGGATAGCAGTATAAAAAGTGATCTCTTGCAGTTCTTGTGCATGCTTTACCATGTGTAACACATATAATATGTGCTAATCCACTGTTAATATTGTTAGTAAGGCTTTTAGTCAGCAGTAGCCCATTAGTAGTTAAATTTTTGGAGAGTCATAAGTTATACACAGATTTTCAACTGTGTGGTGTTGGCATATCTAACTCAAAGGTCAGCTATAGTTGCATTCTGTGCATGTCATTGGATAATTTATTCCTACTTACTTTTATTATTATTATTATTTTTATTACGCCCTGCTAGGGATCCAGTTGAGGACCTCAGACATGTTAGGAAAGTACTCTACCACTGACCAATCCTCCCAACTCTACTTCATGTTTTTATGGTCCTATAAATGAAATCTTTTTCTTAAATTTCAGTTTCTAAAACTCACTTATTAGTTCTAATAGTCTTTCTGTTTTATCATCAGATTAAACATAGCCTTTTAGTTCATTGTCTGCTTAGACTTTTTTTGTTTGTTTGTTTGTTTGCAGTAATTGGGGTTGAACCTAGGGCCTCACACATACTTTGTGAGCGCTCTACCACTGGGCTGCTTCCTTAGTCCATTTTTAAATTTTTAAAATTGTGAGTATGAGTCTTCCTGAGTTACACAAGCTGCCTCTGGCCTTGAACTGGCAATCCCAGTGGCTCTGCCTCCCCAGGTGTTGGGGTTACAGGTGTGCACCACTGCTTACAGTGTCAGCTTGAAGAAATGTGTGGGCTTGAAGAAATGTACTATCAATGCCTTGTAAGGAGGGATGCATAACAGCCCCAATAGTTTGTCTTAATTTTTATTCAAATGAAATGCTAATATTCCATAAAATATGGAACCTTTTTTTTTTTTTTAATGGCACCGGGGGTTGAAACCAGGGCCTTGCGCCTGCATGCTCTGCAAGTGCTGGACCACTGAGCTGTGCCCCCAGCCCATTTTTTTGACTTTTTTTTGAGATGGGGTCTCGCTAAGTTACAGAGACTGCCTTTGGTCTCGAACTTGCGATTCTCCCGCTTCTACCTCCTGAGCCACTGGGATTACAGGCGTGCGCCACCGCGCCCACCTTAAAATATGGAATCTTGAAATGTAAGCCACCATTTAAATAATTGAATTTATAGATTAAACACAGGCCTAACATCGCACAGCTAGTCAGTTGCAGAATTAGAATTCAGATTTAGAGCCTTTGACTCCAAAGCTCATGTTCTTATCTCTTACATTATTTGATATTCTCAAGTCAGGAAAACATGCTTGGCTTTGACAATAATAAAATGTTCCCTGTGAACTATTATAAATATATAGCAGAGTTCTGGATTTTTCTTACGACTCTTTACATTTGAAAATGTAGCTATCCTTTTACACACTGTGTGGGCCAACCTCATGTGTGTCCTCTAAAGATGTGTTTGCTGGATTCTGCCCAGTGGGCAGCTTTTGGTAAAAAGTTATACATGGTATACTTGGAAGCAACAATAAATTTGTAGGATGGGAAAAGAGTGGTAACTCTATATAATAAGCACTTTAAAGGCATTAAAGTATAGGTTATTTAGTTTAAACATGGTACTCAGTGAGTCATGTTTGAGTTCATTTTTCTCATATCTGTATCTATAGCTATATTTATATATCTGTCTGTTTGTCTACCTATCTATCTATATATCATTTAGCCTGCAGTCATAGCAGTGTAGCATCCAATCCTGTCAGATCTAGAAGCTAAGCAGGGTTGGGCCTGGTTAGTACTTGGATGGGAGGCCGCCTGGGAACACCAGATACTGTAGGCTTGGGAGAAGGACCCAGCAACCTACTCCCAGAAATCAATCCACCATTGAAAACTCTATGAATAGCAGAGATGCACTGACAATAGTGTTTCGCCTGTTGTATGTAGGGTCACTGTGAGTTGGACACTGACTGGATGGCACCTTACAACAACAACATACACCAGTTAATTATAGATGAGGGTGAGAGGAATTGCTCCCTGAAGCTTTTGCCTGCTAATGGCACACTTTCATTTGCAGATAGGACCAGTTTCGAGCGGATGAATTTTTGAATGAAACTTTCAAACCAAATGAGAAGAAATCTTCAAGGAATAACTTCTACTGATAATGAATCTGCAGAGTCATCTGTGTGTGTAATATGGAGTATGTTCAGCCCTGAAATAGCTGAATGATTGGCTCCACTGATAAGGAGTGGTAAGTTGCACTATCTCCACTCGTAATCTTTTCCATCAAAGGCTACATTGTTAGCATTTATATAATTAATTTTCTGTCTACAGCCATAGCACCCTGGCACCTAATCCCACCTGATCTTGGAAACTAAGTCGGGTTGGTCTGGTTAGTCTGTGGATTGGAGACTGTCTGGGAATACCAGGTATGCTGTAGGCTAGGGAGAAGGCCCTGGCATCCCACTCTGGAAACAAGCAGCCATCAAAAACCTTGTGACTAGCAGAGAAGCTCTGACATAGTACAGTGTCAGGGAGTGTTTCATTCTGTGGTACATAGGGTCATTATGAGTTGGACCTGATTTGGCGAGACCTAACAACAACAGTTAATTTTCTATTACAGAGAATGATAACAGTGCAATTTAAGAGAATTCTTTATCCCTAATAGCATGTTTAATGTATGATTACAAAGTTTTATTTTCTTTTTCCAGTTGGTTAGGTCATCTCTTTCTTTGCCTATATATTTTTCTTTTTCATTTCTTCTCCAGCCCAAGGCCTGAAATACTGTCCTTGAAATATTCAATAGTTATCAGTAGCCATTTGCATCTTGGTTGTGGAAGGTTTTAGTCCCTTTGCAAGTGATTATTTTAAGAATGAACATGAGAGCCAATTTTGGAGATACAAGGGGAGTCTGCAAGGAGCTTTTTCTTGCTTTGAAAAAAAGAAGAAAAGAGATGGTTCTTCTTTCTTGAGCTTGTTGATCTGGATGTGACTTCTGAAACTGCTGCCGCCATCTTTGTAGTTGCCTGAGGGTGATGCCTGAGTGAAGAAGGGCAGAACCAAGGGAGTTCCTGCAGAGAAGAACTAGAGTCCCATTTATTACTAGAGCCACCTACCTTAATGTCCTTATTGTTTAAGCAGTTTTGTCTTGAGATTTTCTGTTGTTTGCTGCAGAAATCGCCCAGATTCATTTGATTTCTTTTCTGCTTACTCACAGCCCTGTCTTTTAGTGTCTCATGCATTTCTACTTGATTTCATGCTGTGCTGTTTAGTACTGTTTATTGATATAGGTTGCCTTTGCAGCATATTGTAAACTTTCTAAAACCTAGGGATATCTTTATATCCTTGCATGCCTGACATGGTACTCTTTTCTTATTGATGCTACCAGTATATATTAACTGAATGGAGTTAGTCGAAAGACCAATTCATATAGTTGAAGAGTTATAAAGATCTTCTTCTAATTCACATCCTTTTCTTTAACGTACTGCTTCCCTGTAGCATTAAGGCTGGCTTTTTGTTTAAGATGATCAGTGTGTAACATGTTTACATGGTTAGTTCTACTCTGAAAAATGTTGCTTGGATTTTACACTTTGTTTTTGTCCAACTTTACCATCAGAACCAGCTTTTCCCTTGTGTGTTTGAGTCTTGGCTTTCAGTCTGATAAATAGAATTTTACTTCCTTCTCTGTTTTAAAAATAGAATAGTTTGCCTTCTTTTTTTTGTGTTACTTATAGAAATGAGGGACATGGCCGGGCGTGGTGGTGCATGCCTGTAATCCCAGCGGCTCGGGAGGCGGAGGCAGGAGGATTGCAAGTTCGAGACCAGAGGCGGTCTGTGTAATTTAGTGAGACCCTGTCTCAAAAAGCAAAAAAAAGGGCTGGGGGTGCGGCTCAGTGGTCTAGCACTTGCAAAGAATGCAGGCGCAAGGCCCTGGGTTCAACCCCCAGTACCTCAAAAAAAAAAAGAAATGAGGGACATGGATAGTAAGAATTATAATTCAGGAGTAATTTTGTCTTTATCATGTACATTCACATAAAGACTTCCTTAAGTGTGCACCTGTCCTGTTTTTAGGGGCTTGATGTGTTTGAGAAGGCAAGGGGAGGGGAGGAGATTTGGCACTGAGTATAGTAAGAGGCATGTTGAGCTGTAGGATGGATTATTTCTTGCTTATATTTTAAAGCTCTGTGAAACAAATCACCCTTCCCCCACAACTCAGTGTTTGTGTACTCTTCTGTCTTTTAAATCCTGCTGTTACGGTCTCAAAAGGTAAAAACTTCTTTTCTTTCTAAAGGTCTGTGGTAGTATCATCAGTTACACTAAGAAGAAAACTCATAAACCTATGTTTGTCATTTTTACCAGGTAGTCTAGGAGTACATTTTGGATCCTTCAAAAGGTGATACACACGCAGGGGAAGGATTTCCTTTTTTTTCCTTTCTTTTTGGTCCTGGTTATTGGGAGGGTGAGGCAGGAGGATCATGAGTTTGAGGACCAAAGCAGCCTGTGCAGTTTAGCAAGATCTCATTCAAAACAACAACAACAACAACAAAAAAACCCCAAACAACAACACCACCAACAAAAAACCAAAGGTGAGGGGGTCGCTTGCCTAGTATACACTAAGCCCTGTGTTCAACACTCCCAGTTACTGGTGCGGGGAGGGGGAAGAAGGTAGAAAAAGTTATCTTATATGCTTTTCCTACCAATAATACCATTATTTCATAATAAATGTAAGAAATTTAAATCACTAACATCAACTTTAATATACTTATTTCATATATATTCTGAAGAATTTATATGAATAGAGTATATTTTACCTAATGCAGTCATGGCAGGAATATGACCTAAGCCAGATCAATCAGAATGACTCTTAGGACATTTACTAAGAATGCTAGGATAAAGATGTTCTCCCTGCCCCTGAAATTGAACCTGAAAAGTCAGTGGACTCCTGTCAGCTGTCTTGTGATCATGAAAAGAAGCTAGTCGAATAAGAAGCCAAACTGAAGGAGTAGAGTGGAGAAAAACCATAAGTGGTCACCTCAGTTGAGCTGCTCTAAAAACAAGCCTTTCCTGAAGCTGGTGTCCATCTATACTGTTGATTCTGTGAGCCAGTAAATTTCTTGTTTAATCTAGCTTTCACAAACATGTAAGTGTGTGAAAACACCCTAACCAAAACATCCTTCTCATAATTCACTTATATAATGAGAACTCAAGGGATTTATTAAGACTTGAGTTGTGAATTAGGCAAATAGACCTCTGACATGGATGTATGGAGTAGCAGATAATACAGTCCATTCACTGGTTTATTCAGTTATTCCAATATTAAGTGCAAGAGCTAAGGTGGTAACGTGGTCCATGCCATTGCAAATGGAGCTATTATTAATTGTGACATGTAAGTGACCCTAATGTAATATACAGAGGATGCCAAAAAATGTATACACATCTTGCAATGAAAACTTTGAGTATTGCTGTTTTAAGAATATGTCATATGCCTGTTGTGTCCTACTATACAATGCTACTGTAATTCAATTCAATTGTGAAAAGTAATACGTAGGTAACACCTCTTAAAATGGCATAAATTATTTTGGCACACTTGGTATTCTTACCAACTGAGGCTACAGTTCTGGAAGAAGGGGATCACCCATATATCTACAGTGATGATTGGCTTCTTGTCAGGGATACCTGCATCCATAGGACCTCAGGAACTATAAAACAGTTACGATGATTTGGCTGGCTGACTTTTTTTTTTTTCCCCTTCAGTAAATTTCATTATTTAATTACTTTTTTCCTGAGAAGATATTATAAAAGTCTAGGACACTAGTCTCTTATTCAAAATCTTAGGGCCATGATGTGTTTTGGAATTTTGTTGTTGGTGGTGTCCAACTCATAGAAACCCTACATACAACGGATGAAACACTATTGTTGTGCTTCTCTGCTATTCATAGTGTTTTCCATGGCTGATTGATTTTTGGGAGTGGGTTGCCAGGTCCTTCTCCCAAGCCTACAGCACCTGGTTTGCCCAGGCGGTCTCCCATCCAAATACTAACCAGACCCAACCCTGCTTAGCTTCCAAGATCTGATGGGATCAGATGCCAGAGTGGTACAGCTGCAGACTTTTGGAATTTTAGAACTTGTATATTTTATTTATTTATTTGTTAATTAATTTAATTCATTTAATTTATTGCAGTACTGGAGGGTTGAACCCAGGGGGTTGTGTATAATAGGCAAGTGTTGTACCTCTGAGCTGCTCCCCCAGTGCCCTTTCAATTAAAAACTTTTATTTTAAGACAGTTTTGATAATTGGGCAGGCTATTTCTGGCCACAAACCTGTGATCCTCCTGCCTCAACCTTCCAAGTTGCAGGGATTATAGGTGTGTAACCATAGCACCTGGCTAGAATTTTTATATTTTAGAAAATTAATTTGTTATATGGGGCTGGGATTTAGCTCAGTTGGTAGAGCGCTGCGCTGCAGTCTTTGAGGTCCTGAGTTCAATTCCCAGCACCGCAAAAATGGGAGAAGGTCCTGGCAATCCACTCCCAAGGCAATCCCAAAACAGTCAGCCATTGAAAACCCTATGAGAGTCGCTATGAGTTGGATACCGACTCGATGGCACCTACCGACAATTTGTTATATATACTGTATACTTAATGTAGGTAAGAGATTGTGGCTTTTTATAATTAATGATATTTGTAAAAATACCTTAAGCAGCTGGGCTCATTGTCCCTGTAATGCCCCCTACTTGGGAGGCTGAGGCGGGTAGATTTTGAGTTCTAGGTCAGTGTGAGCAACATAGGTCCTGTCTCAAAATAACAAACAGCCTTTATATTAATTAAATTACCAAATACCAGATTCTGTGTACTTCTCAGCATAATCTTACCTATTTAGTAGATTGTATTTACTTTTATATTTGAGAAAACTTAGAAGCTAGATGACTTCATCAACGTTTGTGTAGTTAGTAAAGAGTAAAGAGTAAAGAGTAAAGATTTTGACCAATATCTGTTTGGCTCTGAGGATTGTGTCCTTGACCTTTGCAGTTGGCCTCTTCATTGTGCCTTACTGCTTAGGGTGTAGGAAGAGGATATTACCACTTGCACACTGGATTATTAAATTCTTCTCAAAAGGGATTGTCTTGGAATGATACTGTATAGGGCCAAAGGACAATACTATTAAAAATTTACTTTGCATACCACAGTTGCTTGATGAGTTAAAAATTCAAACATATCTTTGATACTACATTTTCCAAAATAAAATTTCATTGGTGGTGCTGTCTATCAGGGACATCAGAAAGGGTCATGGCAGCTCTTGTGCCCAATCCCAAGTTTAGCCTGTGTGTATCTAGGCATATTTTCTGAAATGTGGCTCCTGGAAGTGGAATTTTCGGGATAATGTTAAAGGCCCATTATTGAAGCTTTTAAATATTCACTGTCAGGTTCTGTAATTCCAGGACTTTCCCCTGAATCCATGAAATCCTTGTTTGTTTATTTTTTTGAACATTCTTCCTGTGTTGCCTAGGTTTGTCCCAAACTTCTAGGTTCAAGTGATCCTTCTGCCTTGACCTCCCAAGTAGTTGGGACTGCAGGTGTGCTCCACATTGATAGGCTTGTAATAATTTTAGTCTGCCAGTTTAAGCAGAAAACACTTGTTTTGGCCTCCATTTTTATTGATTTAATTGGTATTGAGTTTTAACATTTTTCATATATTCCTATTTTCCTTCAGGATAATAAAAGATTTTAAGTGGTCTCTACAAGTCTGTTATTCATTTGGAAGAGAGATATAGAAAAATCAAAAGAATGGGCTCTGGAGCTTAGATTGTTTAAATGAATTGGCTACAGCATTGTGATGTGATGAGTATCTTGTTTTGCTCATTAATTCAATGCTTTTAATGTATCATTAATTGCTTACATTATTGGAATATTTGTTTCACCATTGAGCATTAAGCCAGCCTTTTAGTGTATTGTATAAATACAATTGGGAGAAGGACCCCGCAACCCACTCCCAAAAATCAATCCGCCTTTGAAAACCCTATGATAGTAGAGAAGCACTGACAATAGTGTTTTGCCTATTGTATGTAGGGTCGCTATGAGGGGATACTGACTTGATGGCATCTAACAACAACAACAACATAAATACAATTAAGAGAGGTTAATACACTTGTGTTTTATTAAGAGCTTTAAAAATCAAAAGTAGATGTTGAATATTCCGTTTTGACATTTGTATAGGTCAGATTTTAAAATGGGTTTAAATTTGTTTAAAATGGGTTTAAAATGATTTAAATGGGTTTAAAAAGTGTTTAATTATTGCAATATCTCAATTGCCTGCAGCCATATCATTGTGGCATCTGATCTTTTCAGATCTTAGCAGCTAAGGAGGGTCAGACCTGGTTAGTACTTGGATGGGAGACCGCCTGAGAATACCAGGTGCTGGAGGCTTGGGAGAGGGATCTAGCAACTTACTCCCTAAAAATCAATCAGCCATTGAAGACCCTATGAATAGTAGAGAAGCACAGTAGTGTTTCATCTGTTGTACATAGGGTTGCTATGAGTCAGACACTGGCTTGATGGCACCTAACAACACAATAATATCTCAACTGCTATAAACTAAAAGTTTTTATTTCTACTTAGTTCTACTGCACTTTAGCCAGCCTCTGGTTATCTATAAACTCCTTACTTCTTTGGCAAATTCAAGAATATATTGCTTGTTTTAGTTTTATGATTTAAAAAAAACTATAATTTTATAGTTTTCTGATTTATATTTAACTTACTTTATATGTGTCTTATTTTAAAATTATGTGGGTCTGACATATAGTGGAAGCTTAATGAATATTGGATGAATTAATTTTGTAATTATTTGATTCGTGAGGCCTGTATTGTGACTGGTGATAGGAAAAGATATGATCAGTTTTGGAGATAGAGAGAAAATCAGAGAGCATATATGTATCATTAATAGCTATAGAATCCTGGTTTCAGGTCATATGGTTCATTTCTGATCTTACTATTTTCCCATTCTAACTTTCTAGTATCTTGCTGGGGATACCAGTCTCCTAGAAGCTGTTTGGTGGGTTTAGGTATGTAGCACCCACACAAACATACAGACCAAAGGAATAATTTGTTCACCAAGTGAGGAAATGTCTTGTCGTAGAAAATCATTATAAAGATAAATAAAATGGAATTTTCTTTCAAACATTATTCATGTTTAGTTCTGAGTTTCTCCTTTTCTACATACAAATATCTATAAAGAAGAAGCTTGGGAGATTTTTTTAAGGAGTAGAATGACAACTCATCAGTTTTGGAAATTTGATTCAATGTAAATGTCTTCATCTGTAACTAGAAAATATTTTAAAAGTTTGATAATAAAGTTTAGGGGAATAGAACTAGTATTAAATTCCCAGTGGTTTGGTTAATGCTTGTATTAGGTAGCTGCTGTTACTGTAGCAGAAAAACCAACCCAAATAAACTTAGTTGGGGAAGAGGTTTATTAAAAGCTCACAAAAGATGAGTCCATAATGGTGTCAGGACAGGGCAGGCATGGCAGTGACAGATGGCAAGGCCCACAACTGATGACCTTATATTTTCACAAGTAGAAATCAGAGAGTGAGTTGGGCCCTGGTTCTGGGGTAAAAGCCTTCAAAGGCCTGCCCACAGTGACATCACTTCTACAAAGCTAAGACTTGCCATCTAAGTTCTCTGAGCTCCACAACCACTACCACCAGCTGGGAACTAAACATTACAGCACATGACCTTAGGGGGATACCTTATATTCAAACCATGACATCCTGTCCCTTGCCCCTAAAGGTCCATAGCCATTTTATAATGCAAAGTGCATTCATTCGAACTTTAAGAGCCTCCAAAGTATTAACAGTCTGAGTTGTATTCAAAAGTCCAAGTCCAAAGTTTTCACTGAGACTCAAGGCAAACTCAGCTGTGGAACCCTGAAAAACAAACAAACAAAAAACAGGTTATGTATGTACTATATGTAATAACACAGAGTAAACATTTCCATTCCCAAAGAGGGGAATGGGTGCAAAGAAAGAAAAGATTGGTCCATAGCAAGACCAGTTTCAATAGGGACAAACAAAATCTGTTTGTTCAAATCTGGAATGTGGCACATGTGACAGCATTTGGTATCTGGCATCATCTGAGCTTGAACAGGCTTGGGTAGTTCTGCCCCTCTGGCCTTGTTGCAAGTGGCCCTCCTGGGTTGGATCTACTTCTTATCAGCAGCTTCCCTTGGCAGAGACTACATGTTGCTGGCATCTCCAACATCTTGGAGTCTCCCCTGCTGTGTAGGCTCCACTTGGAAAGCTTCATGCATCAAGCCCACAGGGCATCTCCTCAGGGCATCCAACCTTGGTGCACATTGCCTCATTTCTCAGGCTGTCTTCTGAAACATTGGTAACAGCCTCCATAACACCTTAACTATTGTATTCTGCATGACTGTAAAACCAGCACCACATGAACATTGCCAAGTTTTGGTGCTGGCTCAGGAGGTAGCGTCACCTTTTTGAACCACACCTGGAGTTGCTGTGTTGTTAGGTGCTGTTAAGTCATATCCAACTCATAGCAACCTTGTGTACAACAGAACAAAGCATTACCTGATAGTATGCCATCTATTGTCAGTGCTTCTGTGCTATTAATAGAGTTTTTGATGGCTGATTGTTTTGGGAGTGGGCTGCTGAGTCCTCCTTCCAAGCCTATAGCACTCAGTATTCCCAAGTACTCTCCCACCCTAGTACTAAACAGGCTTGACCCTGCTTAGCTTCTGAGATCTGATGAGATACGATGCCAGGGTGGTATGGTTCCAGACACAGCTGGAGTGGCAGCCTCTATATGCCTGGGGTGAGAAATCATTTCCTCAGGTGGCTTCTTTTTGAGACCCGCCTCCTACCCCCCACCTTAGAAGGGAGGAATCTGGATGACTCTTCCTGTACTTAAGGGAATTTATTTTGTCCCAGCAAAATGGTTGAGATGTCCCTTCACGGTGGCTTATCTTTTTAATAGCCAAGGCTTCTCGGCCTGAACCATCCCTGTTTGCAGTAACTTTAGACAAGCTGCAGCTTTTGTCTTTAAACTGCACATTTTTCAGATCTTTTTCTATGGCTTTTGCTTCATATTTTCCTCATATCTGGCTAAAAGCAGCAAGCAACAACCAAACCACGCTGCCTATATCCTACTGTCCTCGTGATATTTCTTCCACCAAGTTAATTAGTCCATTATTTTTAAATTCAACCTCACACAAGTCTTTAGGACAAGGGCAGAATGTACATGACCTCTTTGCTAGAATATAACACAGATTGCCTGTAGTCCAATATCCAATAGAGTCCTCATTTTTCTCTAAAACCGTGTGAGCCCTGTTTGCATTTCTGTTGGCGGGGGTGGTGTGGTCTTCCTTATTCTCACCAGAACTGCCCCTCAGGCCCTGAGGACTTCTCTTACCTGCATCTCCAAACCCTTCCAAACTTCTCCCACAACAAATTCCAAAGGCCTAAGAGCCACATGGTTAGGTTTCTGCACATCGATGACTCCACTCTCCAATACTAGTTTTCTATATTAGTCAACTGTCATTGCTGCAGCAGAAAAACTAACCAAAACGAATTTGCAGAGGGAAGAGATTTATTGAGAGTTCAGAGTTAGAAGATAAGGCCATAATGGCAGCGGCAGGGGGCAGGGCCCATTGCAGAAAACCATGTCAGATGTTTTTCCTACCTCCATTGAGATGATCATGTTCTTGATTCTATTTGTGTGTTCTATTACTTGTATTGATTTGAATATGTTGAACCATCCTTGCATTCCTGGAATGAACCTTATTTGATTATGGTGGATAGATAATCTTTTTAATGTGTTGTTGAATTTGATTTCCAAGTATATTGATGAATTCCCCACCCATCCCCACCCATGTACTGGGGAGTTAAATCCAGGGCTTCACACAGATTGCTAGTCAAGTGCTCTCCCACAGAGCTACACCCCCCCCCCCAGCCTCTTTGTTTATTTACTTTTAATTTTTTTGATACAGAGTCTCATTAAGTTGTACAGGCTGCCTCTGGCCTTGAACTTATGATCCTCCTGCTTCAGCCTCCTAAGTAGGTGAGGTTACAAGTATGCACCATGACACCTGGCTTGTTAAGGATTTTTGAATCTATGTTCATCAAGGAAATTGGCCTATAATTTTCTTTTTTGGTGATATCCAGTTTTGGTATCAGGGTAATACTGGACTTACAGAATGAGTTCAGAAGCATTCGTTTATTTTCTATTTTATTTCCATAAATATTTTTATTTCCATAATTTGAGGAGCATTATTATTCTTTAAATATCTGGTAAAATTCAGTTGTGAATTGGTCTGGTCTTGGGTCCTTTGAGGTGAGACTTTTTATTGTAAATATTTTTTATTTTTATAAAAATTTATTTTTTTGCTGTATTGGACAGCTAAGTGCAGGGTCTCATGCATACTTTGCAAGTGCTCTACCACTGAGCTGCATCCTCAACCTCCTTTTTATTTACTTTTTATCTTGAAACAGGATCTCACTAAGTTATACAGGCTGCCTCTGACCTTGACTTGTGATCCTTCTGCCTCTGCCTTCTGAGTGGCTGAGGTTACAGGCATTGTGACTGTGCCCAGTTAAGATTTTTTATTACTGCATCACACTGCTCATTATTTAATCTGTGTAGGTTTTTAAGGTCCTCTTGGTTCAATTTTGTGTAGGCATATATGTCTACAGATTTATCCCTTTCTTCTAGATTTTCCAATTTATTGGAGTATAAGTTTTCAAAATAATCCCTAATGAGCCGCTAGCTTTCGGTGGTATCTGTTGTAGTATTTGCTTTTTTGTCTCTATTAATTTGAGTCTTGTCTGTCTTTTGTAGTTTGGCTAAAAGATTTGTCAATCTTGTTTTTCTTTTCAAAGAACAAGCTCTTTGTTTCACTGATCCTTTGTGTTATTATTTTGGACTCTTGTTAATTTCAGCTCTGATCCTTATGATTTCTTTCCTTCTGGTTTTGGGTTTGGCTTGTTCTTGTTTTTCTGTGACCTTGAGATGCATCATTAGGTTATTTATTTGGTATGTGTCTGATTTTTTACATGTAGGCACTCATAGCTATTAACTTCCCCTTTAGAACTACCTTTCCTTTGTCCCACAGATTCTGATATGTTGTGTGTCCATTATCATTTGATTTTGGGAATTCTTAAATTTTCCCCAATTTCTTCACCAACCTACTCATTGTTCAGAACTGTATTGTTCAAACTCCATGTGTGTGTATGGTTTTTATAGTTTCTCTTGCTGTTGATTTCTAGTTTGCTTCCATTATGATAGGATTAGATGCAAAATTATTTGTGTTTTTGTTTGCTTTGTGGCCTAAATGTGATCTATTTTAGGGATGGTTCCATGAGCCCCTGAAAAGAATGTGTATTTTGCAGTTGTTGGGTAGAATGTTCTGTAGATGTCTGTCAAATCCATTTGATCTACAGTGTAGTGTGGTTTCACTATGAAGTTTCTTTGTCGAGTTTTTTGACTGGATGACCTGTGTGTTGGCAAGAATGGGATATTGAAGTTGCCCACTGCTATTGTACTGGAGCCTATCTATCCATGTATCTCCAGTAGTATTTATGAAAGGGGTTCACTGACTGACCTTCCTTCTTTCCTTCTTTCCCTCTCTTCTTTTCCTCCCTTCCTCCCTCCTTCCTTGCCACTGTTATTGAATAACAATTGAGAGAGTGGACACGTTCATCTCATTTCTCATTTTAGAGAAAATGTTTTTAGTGTGTCCCCATTTAATAAAATGTTGACTAGTTTTTTTTAATATATTGCCTTTATTATATTGAGATATGTTCCTTCTATTCCTACTTTCTTCAGGACTTTTATCATGAGGAGATGTTAAGCTTTGTCGAAGGCCATTTCTGCATTTATTGAGATGATCATGTGATTTCTGTCTCCAAGTCTACTTAGGTGCTTCATTACATTTATCAAACTGGGTATGTTGAACTATTCTTGCATCCCAGGAATGAAAGCAACTTGATTATGGGGTACAGACTTTTTAATATGTTGTTGAAATTGACCTGCAAGTATTTTATTGAGACATTTGCATGTGTGTTCATCAGGGAAATTGGTCTGTAGCTTTGTTTTATTTTGTTGTGGCCTTATTTGGTTTGGTGTCAGGGTAAAACTAGCTTCAGAGAATGAGTTTGATACTGTTCCTTCCCTTTCTATTTTATGGAATTGTTTAGGGAGGATTCATGTTAATTCTTTTTTAATAGTCTTATAGAATTAAGCAGTGAACCATTCTGTCCTGGGCTTTTCTTTGTTGGTAGATTCTTCATTGCAGTCTTGTTGCTTGTCATAGATCTGTTTGTTTCTACCCTCTTGATTTAATTTTGGTAGTTGATATGCATCTAGGAATTTATCCATGTCATAGATTTTCTGGTTTTTTGGAATATACATTTTTAAAGTATTCCCTAATTGTTTTCTGGATTTCATTGGTGTCTGTTGTAATATCCCCCTTTTTGTCTCTAATATTATTAATTTGAGTCTTTTTTCTGTCTCTTTTCGTTTGTGTAAGGGTTTGTTATTCTTACCTTCTTCAAGAACCAACTCTTTGTTTCATCGTTCTTTGTATTGTTCTTTTAGTTTCCATTTCACTAATTTCTACCCTGATCTTTTTTCTTTCATTCCATTTGCCGATTTTAGGTTCTACTTGCTCTTGTTTTTCTAAGGTCATAGGTGCATTGTGAAGTTCCTTATTTGAATTTCCTTGATTTTTTAATATAAGCACTCATAGCTATAAATTTCCCTCCTAGAACTGCCTCTGCTATTTCTCAAAGGGTCTCATAAGTTATGTTTCCCTTTTAATTTGATTCTAGGAATGTTTTAATTTCCCTCTTGATTTCTTCCATGACCCACTGATCGTATAAGATTGTATTGTTCAATCTCCATGTATTTGTATAGTTTCTATAGTTTTTCTTCATGCATATATAATTGTTATATTTTCTGGATGGATTTTTCCCTTTATTAATATGTAGTGGCCTTCTTTATCTCTTCTGATATTGGCCTGAAGTTTACTGTGTCTGGTATAAGGATGGTTACTCCTGCTTTTTTCTGGCTTCAACTTACTTGTTATATTGACTTCATCGTTTCCCTTTTAGTCTGTGTGCATCATTGCTAGTGAGGTGTGTTTCTTGAAGACAAGAAACTGTTTTTGTTTTTTAATTCAGTTACCTAGAATATATCTTTTAATTGGAAAGTGAAAACCATTTATATTTAGGGTTAATATTGAGAGGGATTTGCTCATCCTTATAGATGTGTTGGGTGCTTTCCTGGTTGGTTCACATATTGTTTGTTCTTTTCTTTCTCCCTTATTCCTACTAAAATAGAGTCTTACTGGTTTACTGAGTTGAATATGAATGATTCTTTCCTAGTTCTCATTTGTTTTATCTGTTCCTCTCATAAAATTTATTCTTTCCTGCTTTCTTGTGATTGAAACTTTTTTTTCCTTCTGTGTATATAAGATTCCTGTAAGTATCTGTTGCAGTGCTGGCTTGGTGGTCATGAATTCCTTTAGTGTGTACTTGTCTTAGAAGGTCTTTATTTTGTTACCAGTTTTATTCTATTTTATTTACTTACTTATTTTTTTTTTCCCCCAGTACTTGGAAGTTGAAACCAGGGCCTCACACATACTTTGCAAGCGCTGTACCAGTGGGCTGCACCCCCAGCACATTTTCTATTTTTTGTTTTGAGACAAGGTCTTGATAAGTTATACAGGCTTTTGCTGACCATGAACTCACAGTTCTCTTGCCTCCATCTCCCCAGTCACTGGGATTACAGGCATACACCACTGTGCCTAGCTTTGCCATGGATTTTATTTTATTTTTTATTTTTTTTAATTAATTTTTTTGTGGTACTGGGAAGTTGAACCCAAGACCTTATGCTTGCATGCTTTGCAAGTGCTGTACCACTGAGCTGCACCTCTAGATCACTTTTTTAAATTTTATTTTGCGACAGGGTCAGGCTACCTCTGGTTTCAAACTTGCAGTTTTCTTGTCTCCACCTCCCAAATAGCTGGGATTACAGGTATGGGCCAACACACCCAGCTTTTGCCATTTATTTTATTTTATTTTGTATTTTTATTTTTTTGTGGGAAGCCAGTTCATATTGTTACATTTTTAAATTTTACAAGTTTTTGACATTTTCCCTCCCACCTCATATTTAGTTTCTTACAAGGACAGGGAAACATCACCAATCACAGGTTTAAGGGGTTTAGTAAGTTTACCCCTTTAGTTCCTATTTGCAGCACCCTATATTCCTTTGGCCTGCAGCCATACCACTGTGGCATCTGTTCCTGTCAGTTCTCGGCAGCTAAGCAGGGTCAGGCCCTCCCTACTTGGATGAGAGACCACGTGGGAACACTAGGTGCTGTAGGCTTGGCAGAAGGACCCATCAACCCAATCCCAAAAAACCAATTAGCCATTGAAAACCTTATGAATAGCAGAGAGGCACTAACAATCATGTTTCACCTGTTGTACATAGGGTTTCTATGAGTTGGACACCGACTTAATGGCACCTAACAACAATATATTCCTTTGAGATACCAGTCAGATCTGGCAATGGCCAACAGTGAATTTCCATCCTCCAGAGTTGAAAAGTTCAGGTTCTCTGAGCATCCTTTGTTGTAGTGGCACTTGTCCAAAATTGGTATCTCCCCATAGTTGTTGTTGTTGTTGTTAGGTGCCGTTGAGTCGGTATCCGACCCATAGAGACCCTCTGTACAACAGGGGAAACACTATTGTCAGTGCTTCTCTGCTGTTCATAGGGTTTTCAATGGCAGATTGATTTTTGGGAGGGGGTTGCCAGGTCCTTCTCCCAAGCCTACAGCTTCTGATGTTCCCAGGTGGTCTCCCATCCAGGTACTAACCAGGCCCGACTCTGCTTAGCTTCCGAGATCTGACGGGATCGGATGACACAGGGCTACAGCTGCAGGCTCCCCATAGTTGGGGACCTTTAAATGTACCAGTGAAAAAAGCTTTTTCTCCTTCAAGGGGAAAAAAAAATTACTCCTCAAAACCTAGCCAATTTAGCTGTGAGGTTGTTCCTTCTGTCTCATCTCTTCAGGCTCTTTTTCCTTTTTTCTTTTTTGCTATAAAGCAAGAGAGACCAAAACCCAGCCTGACAAGAAACAAGATGGTGATAGCTATAAAGGGAGTGACTAGGAGGAACTGAGATACTCCTTTATCTTCCACATCCAATTTATGTGCTTCACAGAAAAATGAAGAAACAGTAAGTCCACAAAATACAACAGCTAGAATTATAAAATTCATTCATCCAAGGTACCTGGAAAGCAGGAAGGAGAGGTGGGAGGGTAAATGGCACAGGAAGAAAAACAAAGTACTCAAATCAGTCCAGGCACAGGAGCTGGCAAATGTTTAAAAAAAAAAAAAAAAAAAAAAAAAAGCTGCAGAAGAACCTATAGTCCTTTCAGACTCAGGGTGGTGGTAAAAATCTGCATATTGGTGTCAGGAAAATTCTGTCCAATTCCTCAGGGAGAAGGGAGTATGTAGAGGGCCCTTGGCAGAATGAGTCTGTCCTTCTGTGGCACGGGGAGAAGAACAGAGAAAAGAGCTGGACAGTGTCTGTTTAGTCCCACCCTTTGGGTAGGCCTGCCCTTTTTGTGTGGCAAGCAACTTAGTGCCCTGCAGCAGCTTTCAGTGTGGCAGGAGATGAATGCAGTGAAGAGAACTACTCTGCAGAAGTTGAGTTTCATAGGGCAGACTGCAGGCAGACGGTCTTGTGGAAGAGTCTGTTGTTTAAGACCATGAAGGAGAAGAGGTGCAACTGGAGAAGGTATGCTTATCTAGGGGTCTTTGCTTCATTGGTGCTGATGATCAATCATGGAAGGAGGGATAGAGAAGAGGAAGCCACTGATAGGGTATGAAGACTGCATTTCTGTGAGGAAAGCCAAGGGCAAATCAAATTCAAAGTAGTAAGGCCAGTTCCTTTCTATGTTTGACAGTCACTGGTGCATATCAATTCCTTTATTGAACCAACAATATTCAGAGCAGTACAATGAGTACAGAAGGGACATATGCAGCTGACTAACCAGCTGATCAATAAGATGGATGGGAAAGAGACTTCATAAACATCCCCTGGATAAGAAAAAGCCTGTAGCAAAAGTTTGGAGAGCATGTCAGCAATTGTTTTGCTGACACTAGGGAATGGATGGAGCTGAGATTTAGCTCGTTTGGTAGAGCGCTGCACTGTAGTCTCTGAGGTCCCTAGTTCAATTCCCAGCACTGCAAAAATGGGAGAAGGACCTGGCAATCCACTCCCAATGCAATCCCGGAACAGTCTGCCATTGAAAACCCTATGAGGGTCGCTATGAGTTGGATACCGACTCGACAGCACCTAACAACAACAACAGGGAATGAATGAGGCTTCCTCTGTGATACCTCAAATGCCAGGTTGGCTATATCTTGAAACCAAATGGCATTCACAGCTTTGCTAGGCACAAACAGGGGGAGCACCCAAAGAGCACTGAAGATTGACATGAGGAGGAACTCCAGTCATGACCACACATCTCCATGTAGTGAGGGATCACCAATAATTCAGGCTGTTACTCACTGAAGCAGAGGAGTAAACACTCTGTAAAACAAGAGGACACTGAATCAGAACACGCCACCATTCCAAGCACAGCACTGAAAAGTTCTACTGACAATACATGGCTCACTCTTGTTTCTCCTGTATATTTTGGGTTCTCTGTGCCAGGACACTACTTGTCCTTCTTCCACGCTGTTCTTCTCTCCTTTGCTGATTTTGAGCATCTAGCTTTGAAATGGTACAAATACCCCAGATGGAGTCTTTGAGTTCCCTGCCAAGGTCCTGGAAAAAAGTTTTAATACTGTCTCTTCATCATCCAGACATCAACTACAAAGAGGGGAGAGAAGTGTCACAAAATCTCTCATCTTGAAGTACCTGCAGCCCTGCCACTGCGGCTCTGGCCCAGGCACTTGACCACCATGAGCCCCCTCCAGTGCACTGTGCCTAGCCACACTCCACTGGGCAGTCCCAGGACCTGGGCTACTACACCCACGTTGCCATTGATTTTACATGATAAGTTTGCTAGATATAATAATCTTGGTTGCCCGTTACTTACTTACTTTAAGGGCATGAAATATATTCAATGCTTTCTTGGATTTTAAGGTTTCCCCTCAGAGGTGTGATGTTATTCTGATGGGTTTGCTTTAGCAAATGAGTTGGTGCATTTCTCTTATGGCTTTTGTTTCTTTATTCTGTAATCTTGGCATTTTAACTATGTGTCACAGAGTGATTTTCTGGTCATGTGTATTTGGAATTTTAAATGCCTCTTTTGGTTGAATGTCCATTTCTTTCCCCAGATTTGGGAAATTTTCTACTACAATTTCATTTTTTCTATGCCTTCAGTTTTTATTTCAGTTCCTCCTCCTTCTCCATAGATTGTTAGATTTGGTCTGTGTATCATGTCCCAGAGTTCTTGGAAGCTGTAGTCATGTCCTTCCTCCTTCCCTCCCTCCTCCTTCTCTCTCCTTCCCCCCCTTCCTTCCCTCCCTCCCTCCCTCCCTCCCTCCCTCCTTCCTTCCTTCCTTCCTTCCTTCTTTCCTCCTTTTATGGTACTAAGGGACTGAATCCAGGGCCTTGTGCATTCTTTTTGCACATGCTCTACCACTGAGGTGCACCCCCAGCTCCTTTTCTATTTTTTATTTTGAGACAGGGTCTCTATAAATTATGCAGGCTGCCTCTGGCTTCAGGTTTGCAATCCTGCTCTGCCTCCTGAGTTGTTGGAATTATAGGTATGTGCCAAAGTACCTGGCTGTTTTTCTCCTTATTGATATCTGAACATAATATTTCCTCAACTTTGCCTTCTATCCCTGATACTCTTTCTTCTGTTGGTCTAATGTACTGGAGATGCTTTCTACCATATTTCTAGTTTGATTCATTGAGTTCCTCATATTTGCAACATTTCTCTCTTTTTTTTTCCTAAAATTTCATTTTACTTGCTACACTTCTCCTTTTTGCTGACTTTATTTTTAACATGATGACTTATCTATGCCCTGAATTGATTTCCTTACTTCACTCATCTGCTTACTTGTATCATCTTTAAAGTCATTGATTACTTTTTCAAGTGAACTTTTGAATTTCTTACCCAACATTTCAAACATTTCTGTACCCAAAGATTCAGTAATTGAAAAGTTATGGTCTTTTGGTGGAGACATTGCTTTGCTTTTTCATGGTTCTTGTGTTTCTGTTTTATGGTTGGCATCTGTTGGGATGGATATCTCTCCTTAGTGAATAGCTTTCTCTGGAGAGCTCAATCTCCGATAACAGAGAAGACAACCACTGTAACAGGTGCAATATCCAACCAAACTAGATACAGAAACATACTTAAAATATATTAATGCCAACCACT
The DNA here is from genome assembly GCA_007922755.1 of Pedetes capensis. Classification (NCBI taxonomy): domain Eukaryota; kingdom Metazoa; phylum Chordata; class Mammalia; order Rodentia; family Pedetidae; genus Pedetes; species Pedetes capensis. The sequence goes on from VMDO01000008.1 coordinate 640,178, forward strand.
ACCCTACCAATGACCATAGAGTAATGGCAACAATAACATAGAGGAAGCTGAGTTAGAAATTATTCAGAGTAAAAGTAAAAATAGTGATAGCTTAAAATAAAAGGGGCAGGGAAATAGGAAAATGAAGAAGCAAGGTTAAATAAAAAAAAGGAAAAAGAAGAAAGTAGAATGTTAGGAAGAGGGAGAGAAAAGAGCAAGAAATGAAAAAATCTGCACAATAAAGAAAAATGTATAAACAGTAAGATGAATTTAAAAAGGCCTAAGAGATTTCTTTTAAAAAAGAGCAAAGTGTGATGGTACACACTTGTAATCTGCCATCTTGCCTCTGAAACCTTTTTTGAATTCTTTATCCAGCATCTTACTCACTTTAATGTCTTTGGAGTTAGTTGCTAGAGAAAAATGAACTTTTGTAGGAGGCATGTTGCCTTGTTTCTTCATAATTCTTGTGTTTCTGTGTTGAGATTTGTGCATCTGTTGGGGTAGATATCTTTTCTACTTTCATGTGAGAGCCTTTTGGGGGAACAATCTCTCTTTCTCTCTCTCTCTCTCTCTCTCTCTCTCTCTCTCTCTCTCTCTCTTTTTTTTTTTTTTTTTTTTTTTTTTTTTTTTTTTTTTGCGGTACTGGGGGTTGAACCCAGGGCCTCGCACTTGCATACTTTGCAAGTGCTGAACCACTGACCTGCATCCCCAGCCCATTTTTTTACTTTTTTTGAAACAAGGTCTCGCTAAGTTATGCAGACTTCCCCTGGTCTTGAACTTGTGATCCTCCTGCCTCCACCTCCCAAGCTGCTAGGATTACAGGCGTGCGCCACCGCTCCTGGCTCAGGCTCAGAAACAATCTTCTCTTGATGATGTGTCCTAGAGCATCAGATTTTTGTGAAGTGTTGAATGTATTTCTAATTGGACTTCGTAGTATAATTTCCTTGTTACTTTGAGGGTGATTAGTGTATTCTGAAACAGTGTATATTTTTTTAGAACCTAGGGTACTACTTTCTTTATATGGCTTACAAAAATAGGGCACTTCTAGTGACCAGGTGGGTTGGGATTTAGCTCAGTTGGTAGAGCGCTGCGCTGCAGTCTCTGAGGTCCCGAGTTCAATTCCCAGCACCGCAAAAATGGGAGAAGGGCCTGGCAATCCACTCCCAAGGCAATCCCGAAACAGTCAGCCATTGAAAACCCTATGAGGTGTCGCTATGAGTCGGATACCGACTCGATGGCATCTAACAACAACAACAACAAAGTGACCAGGTAGGTGTAGACAGTGGAGTAAACGGGGTGCACTGTCTGTGGTTACTCTTCTTATCAGTGTTGTATTATCTGAAAGCGTAAGGGAATGACCTGTGCTCTGGCCTCTTGTATGTGTGTGTGTATATATGACCCCAGTCTTTTTGTTTTTCTTTCCTGTTGTTCTAGGGTTGGATTTCCAGGAGTGGCCCCTGCTACCTGTGACTTTGTGGATCCTGGTCATTGGCTGGGTTTTTTATTTCCTCAGTTCTTTGAGTTAAAGTATTCACTGATGTTTGAGTGCAGTTGGTTTGTGTATAGAGGTCCGTGCACTCTGAGCTTGGGAGTGTAGCTCAGTGGCAGAGTATCCACACATCGTACTTAAAGTGTTGTGCTCAATTTCTAGCACTGTAAACAAAGGGGAAAACAATAATATGCACTAATAGCAATGAATCAGATAGAAATTAAAACCAAGTACCAACTAAGATAAATGTCCACAACCCTAGAAACAATGACAGGAATGGTGGCATTAGATCAAAAGATGGTAGGAAAAGAAAGGAAAAAAAAAAGAGAAAATGGAACATGGAAAGTAAAGTTTGAATATTCAGAAAGGGAAAAGGGGGAAAACATGAGAAAGGTAGAAAGTGAAGGCCATAATGAGAACAAGAACTTGACTATTAGGAGAGAAAGTGAAAGAATAACAACAAAAAAGAACAATGAAAATAAAATATGTTAAAAAGTCATATATATACACACACAAAGTCTTAACAAAAGTTAAACAAAAAATACTGTTTTCTTTACTTGGGTCGTCATGCACACAAGGATGGATATTTATTCCCTCTGTCAATCTGCACTTCTTTGTGTTTTCTTGGGTTATGTGCCCTTTGGAGAAAGCTAAGGCAAGGAGATATTCATCCCTTCATTTTTTGTGTATTGCCCACCATTTGGTCAGTGGGAGTAGTTTGAGACCAGAGCAGATCAGAATAATTTCTCTTTCCTGCTCACTAGTACAAAGTAGCTCAGTTGGTAGAGTGCTGCTCTCCCCACTCTGAGGCCCTGGGTATGATCCCTAGCACCGCAAAATGTGGGAGAAGGACCTGGCAGCCCACTCTTGAACAGTCCTGAAATAATCAGCCATCAAAACTCCTTGAATAGCAGAGAAGCACTGACAGTAGTGTCAGATATGGCACAGTGTCAAAGAGTGTTTCATTCTGTTGTACATAGTGTCCCTTTGAGTCGAACCCCACTCAGTGACACCTAACATCAAGTACAAAGTAGCATGGAACTAAAGTTCATTTAGCTAGAATTTACTCTGGATATGTTACTTGCATGTACTCCCAGGGTTGGGCTGACACTGAGCTCAATGGTGCATCGGGACCCCTGTCAAAGCCCAGCTAGAGACTGGAGTAACTAATTGCGGTGGGGGGACCGTAAGAAACAAATGCTACCCTTTCCACTGGGCAATAGCATGGTTTTCTGAGGGCCAGTCACTGCATACAGCCTTGTGTGTTGGCTTAGTCTCTTGGTCTTGTTCAGCTAACTGCTGGAACTGTCAGTCTTAAAGGCAAAGTTCCATTCCCTTCTCTGTCTCCATCCTGCATATATCTTTCAATGAGCTTACTTCCATTTTATGTAGTCTTCTATATCCACAGGCTTACATCCAAGAATTCAGCCAACCACAAATCAAAAGTGTTCAATAGAAAAACAGTTACATATGTTTTGAACTGTGTAGATGCCTTTGTCCTTACTCTGTAAATAATATAGCATATTAACTATATGGCATTTACATTGTATCAGGTATTATAAGTAATCTGGAGATGATTTAAAGCAGGCCTTCAAACCCTCAAGTAATTGGGTTCAAATTCAGGTGTGGGTTCAGCATGTTAAAATTTAGAGGGCTTGGGATTCAACTCCTTACATATATATATACATGCACGCATACGCGTGCAGTAATTATGTATATATAGTAGGACGGGATATTTATTTATTTTGTGGTACTGTGGGGTTGAATCCAGAGCCTCATACATGCTTTGCAAGCACTCTGTGACTGAGATACATCTCTAACCCATTTTTTACTTTTTATTTTGAGACAGTGTCTCACGAAGTTACATCTGCTGCCTGCTGCCTTTGGTGTCCTACTTGGGATCCTCCAACCTTAGCCACTTGAGTCTCTGGGATTCCAGATGTGTACCACCATGCCCAGGCTCTGCATAGGTTATATTTAAATTCTATGTTCTTTTATGTATGAGGAACTCAAGCATTCTTGGATTTTGGTATTGGGGAGGGGGGTGATTCTTAGAAGCAGTCCTTACTGGTACTGAGAGCATTGTACAAAGAACATTTTTGTATTTCTGTTCATTATAAATGGACACTTAGTTACTTTCACCTCTTGGCTATTGTGAACAATGCTATAACAAACATAGTCTGCACATATATCTTCAAAACCTTGCCTTCACAGCTGACTATATCCCAGAAGTAGGATTTTTTGAGTTGAATGGTATTCCTATTTTATTATTTTTGAGGGACCTGTGGTGATGTTTTCCATAGCACTTGTACCATTTTACAATCCCATCAACAGTGTACATGGATTCTTTTTTTTTTTTTTTTTTCTTCAGCACTGGGGGTTGAACCCAGGTTCTCGCGCTTGTATGCTTTGCAAATACTGGACCACTGAGCTGCACGCCCAGCCCAGGTTTTTTGTTTTTTTTTTTTTTTTTTTTTGCTTTTTGAGACAGAGTCTTGCTAAATTACAGACTGCCTCTGGTCTCGAACTTTCCATCCGCCTGCCTCTGCCTTCCAAGTAGCTGGGATTACAGGCTTGTATCACCACGCTCAGCCTGTACATGAGTTCTGGTTTCTTTATATCCTCACCAACACTTAATTTCTGTTTGTTTGTTGTTTAATAGCTCTCCAAGGTGGTGTGAAGTGATCCCAGTCTGCATTTTTAACAAGGATTTTAGTCGTGTATTTCTTGTATACTTAAAAGTGTTTATAAACTTACGAAATATATTTAAGTCAATGTTTTCAGTTTGCCTAAAATGCAATTAATAGTAACTTTTTAGAACTGGATCTCAGTATACTTCCTTTCTGTAACTTGGAAGTGCATGTTGTGTAGTAAATCTTCAAGGGATAGTACCCTTCAGTCTGCCTTTTCTTTCTTTTTTTTTTTTCTTTTTTCTTTTTTTTCTTTGCTGTGTCCTTTATGACTTTGTGTTTGGTATTTAAGGCTGAGCTTCTGCATTCTGCTTGGTGTTTGAGTTGGTAGAGAGGGATGCAAGTGGTCAAATGGCTTGGGAAAGGTGGGAGTTTAATCCTCACTGAGTTTTGAGACGAGAGAATGAAATCCTTTATATCCTTTTCTCTAAACCTGCATTTCAAGGACTCACATTTTAATAAGAATTAGTTGTACAGCTGCAACCCTGGCAACAAGGCCTGGGAGGAAAGAATTGGGGCAGCATTCCAAAAATCAAGGCAGGCATTGGTTTCATGTGGAACTGAGCTAATGAAATAGATAAAAATATAAAGCACTTAGTAGAAATATGATCAATACTTCTTTTGATACGGAGGATATTGAAAATTTCCACACACATTTTATTATTTAAGAAGTCCATAAGCCGCTCATTGGATAAATGTAGCTATATTGTATCTTCATTTAGTAAGAAAATACCCTAAATATTCTTGGGAGTTATATTTCTTTTTTATCCATTCCTCCCTCCCTCCCTTCCTTCCTTTTTCTTGTGGTGCTTAAGCTTGAACCCAGGGCCCTGCACCTGCTAGGCAAGTGCTCTCCCACTGAGCTGCACCTTTCAGCCCCCTTTTAAATTTTTTGTTCTGATACAGGGTCATACTAAGTAACGTAGGCTGCCTCTTACCCTGGCCCTGTGATCCTCCTGTCTGTGCTTCTGAAGTTTCTGGGATTATAGGCAAGTGCCACTATATCAGGCGTCTTGGGAGTTATTTTGTTAATTGTATCTAAAATTTAATTGTTGGCCCACTGTTGGTGAAGTCTAGATGTTTTCAAAACTTGGGATACCAAATTTATCAGACTTAGATTTATTTTTAACATCTTTAAAAATTAAATACTCATAGGTGTTTTTATTTATTTATTTTTGCAGTACTAGGAGGTTGAACCTAGGGTGTCACACATGTTTGGCACGTGCTTTACCACTGAGCTGAACCCCCAGCCCATTTTTTTACTTTTTTTGAGACAGGGTCTGGCCAGATTACGCAGACTGCCTCTGGTCTTGAATTTGCAATCCTCCTGCCTCCACCTCCCAGGCTGCTGGGATTACAGGCGTGTGCTACCGTGCCCGGTGGGGCTTTATGTAATATTCTAAGGCTTTCTGTGTTTGAGAATATTTCTGTCCTAACAGCATATCTGACTGACGCTTTTGTCCACATGTGAAATTCTAAGTTTAAAGATCTTTTCATTCAAGACATTGAAAATACAGGCTACAGTCCCTTTCCTAACATTCCCAAATCAAAAAAGATCTGGAATCCAAAGAACCTTTTGTATCAGAACAAACCAAACTGATAGGAGGCTATTTATGGCTCTTGGTAGAACAGCCAACTTTGTTTGCATGTTTGGTGCTTTGGCCATGAAAGCTAGGTGTAACTGGGACTGTTGGTATGTCTAAATGTTTTTCCAGCATGGCATGTTTTTCCAGCATGGCTGTCTCAGGGTGGTTGGACTTTAGAGCTAAAGCTGTATGTCTTTTTATGACCTTGTATGTTCTAAGACATGACATAATCCTCATCCTTTAATCAAACAGGTCACTAAAGATTGCTAAATTCAATGTAGAGAAATTTGACTCTCTTATTTGGATGAACAACCTAGAATTTGTAGCCATCTTAATATGCCACAGAAGATTTTTAGAATTTTATGTTTCTGATTTTTGCTTTTAAGAGAATGTTGTTAGAGGCTTGACTCAGGGAACCTTTTCTTTATCCTAACTGAAGAGGATTCTTTGAAGGAGAGGAATATCATATATGTACTTTTCAGTACATTTTTATAATTTCTCCTACAGCAAGTGATTTTCAACTGGGAGAATCACTCCTTAGGGGCATTTGGCAGTGTTTGGAGACATTTTTGGTGGTCATAACTGGTGTGGAGGGGTACTATGGGTGCCAAGTGGATTAAGGGCTGAGATGCTATGAAATATCGCATAATAACCAGGCAACCTCCCACAACAATGAATTATCTAGGTCAAAACATCAGTAGCACTGAGGTTGAGAAACCCTGTCTTGGTGCAGTCCTGAAAAGTTTTAGCTTTTGCTAAAAAGGCGAAAACTTCAATCCAGAGAGACTGTAGGCAAATGACACTTATAAAAATTAGTGGTAGAATATAGATTTAAGCATACGTCACAAATAATTATAATTTAAGGCCTGCAGCCGTAGCCCTGTGGCATCCGATCCCGTAAGATCTTGGAAGCTAAGCAGGGTCGGGCCTGGTTAGTACTTGGGTGGGAGACTGCCTGGGAACACCAGGTGCTGTAGGCTTGGGAACCAGGACCCGGCAACCCCCTCCCAAAAATCAATCTGCCATTGAAAACCCTATGAACAGCAGAGAAGCACTGACAATAGTGTTTCCCCTGTTGTACATAAGGTCACTATGAGTCGGATACCGACCTGATGAGCACCTCACAACAACAACAACAACAACAACTAGCTAGACCTTAACAAAGGATGTAGAGAATAAGATCTATCTTGAAATTAGTTAATGCATCTGAGCTGTGGTTTCCTCAGTCACAAAGTAAGGACAATACTTCCCTCTTGTTGTTAGGTGCCTTTGAGTTGGGTCCAACTCTTAGCAACTCTCTGTACAACAGATAAAACACTACCTGACACTGTGTCATGCCCAGCACTATTGTTAGTGCTTCTCTATTGCTCATTGGGGTTGTAGGGCTGTAAAAATTAAGATAGTATTTGTCAAAATGTACACAGTTAATGTAAGATTAGCATGCAAATGTTAGGTTTTTTCCATATTATGGGTTTATAATATAGCTAGAGATTTTTTTTTTAACATTACTGTTTTTTAAAAATGTAAACCATTCAGAAAGAGAATAGAGAATCCACGGATACTGAATTTCTCATTTCACACACTATGATTTCTTTTAAGTTTATAGGACATATTCCTTAATTGTGGATTAGTAATTTCTGTTTCTGAAATCATGTTTATCATTATGTCATCATTACCAGTACTTTCCATTATTACAAGCTTCCTTTCAATACCAAGATGAAGATCCTCTCACACGCTACCTTAAAAAATGTTTCCCAGGCAGGCAGTGCATCACATACCTGTAATCCCAGTGACTCAGAAGGCAGAAATAGGAGGATTGCAGGTTCAAGGCCAGAGGCAGCCTGCACTCTGTCTCAAAAAAATAAAAGGGGGCTAGGTGTCCAGCTTAGTGGTAGACACTTGCCTATCATTTGAGAGGCCTGGGGTTCAACCCCAAAGTACTACAAACAAAACCAAACAAGAAAACAAGTGTTCCTCGTATCCCCCCTGCCCAGTATTATTCTTAATTCTGACTATATATACAGGGTAATATAGAAAGGCTTGAACACTTAAAATTTTATTTAGTAACTTCATTATATATGAACAAGTAGTCACAACCAATTTTTAAAGGACATAACCAGTTATTTCTGTGTAATACTAGCATGTACTTATTCAATGGGCTAATTCATCCTATTTCTTTTGTAGTATGTTGTCATTTATCATTGCAATGGCAGCCAGGAGAAATGGCTTTAGTTCCTCAAATCTGCATGAAGTATCATTGCTCTAGTTTTTACATATTCCCATTAGAAAGAGTGGTACAATAGCTGGGAACCCAAGTGGCTACTGTTTGAGAGGCAGTTGAACAGAATGAAAGCCCTGTCTACCACTATGATAGGTTGTCATTAAAGAACCTCTGAATTGTGTGATAGAAATGAGGCAGAGCCCCATCGTAGTGGAAAATGAAGTTGTGGAGATATGTATTGTAGGGAAACCAATCCATTAGTCTGTCTGTAGGAGAATCTTGCCATTGTATTCTTCTTCAGAACAATGTCGTTGTTGTTAGGTGCCATCAAGTCGAGTCCAACTCATAGTGACCCTATGTAGAGCAGATTGAAACACTTCCCGAGTCTGTGCCAGGCACATGATCTTATTTATATTTAAGCCCATCGTTGAAGACGTTGTGTCAATCCATCTGGTGGAGAGTTTTCCTTTTTTTTTTTTTTGGTTGACCTGCCACTCTCCCAAATATGATGTCTTTCTCCAGGGATGGGTCTCCCCTGACTACATGTCCGAAACATGTAAGACGCAGTCTGGCCATCCTTGTTTCCAAGGAACACTCTGGTTGCACTTCTAGGACAGATCTTTTGGTTCTTTTGGCAGTCCATGGTATGTTCAATAGTCGTCTCCAGCACCATAATTCAAAAACATCAATTCTTTTCCTGTCTCTCTTGTTCAGTGTCAAGTTTTCACAACCATATGATGTGACTGAAAATACCATGGCATGAGTCAGGCACACCTTTGTCTTAAATGTAACATCTTTACTTTTCAATACTCTAAAGGGATCTTTTGCCACAGCTTTTCCTAGAGCAATGCGTCTTTTGATTTCTTGACTGCTGCTTCCACGGGTGTCGATTGTAGAGCCAAGCAAAGCAAAATCTTGCACAACCTCAGTCTTTTCTCCATTTATTGTAAAGTTGCATACTGACCCAGTCATAAGGATTTTTTTGTTGATGTTTAGTCACAACTCATACTGAAGGCTATAATCTTTGTTCTTCATCAGTAAATGTTTTAAATCCTCTTCACTTTCAGTAAGCAGAGTTGTGTCATCTGCATAACGCAGGTTGTTAATGAGTCTTCCTCCAATCCTGATGCCGTGTTCTTCCTCATAAAGTCCAGCTTCTCAGATTATTTGCTCAACATATAAATTGAAGAGATATGGTGAAAGCATATAGCCCTGACACACACCTTTTTCAACTTTAAACCAGGCAGTGTTTCCTTGTTCTATTCGAACAACTGCCTCCTGGTTTATGTACAGGTTTCTCATAAGCACAATTAGGTGTTCTGGTATTCCCATTTTCCAAAGTGTTATCCGTAATTTGTTATGATCCACACAATCAAATGCCTTTGCATAGTCAATAAAACATAGATAGATATCTTTCTGATATTCTCTGCTTTCAGCTAATATCCACCTGACATCAACAATGATGTCCCTGGTTTCCCGCCCTCTTCTGAATTCCGCTTGATTTTCCGGTAATTCCCTGTCTATATACTGCTGCAGTCATTTCTGAATGATCTTCAGTAGAATTTTGCTGGTGTGTGGTATTAATGATATTGTCCGATAGTTTGCACATTCAGTTGGATCCCCTTTTTTGGGAATAGGCACAAATATGGATTTCTTCCAGTCAGTTGGCCAAGTAGCTGTTTTCCAAACCTGTTGGCATAGATATGTTAACACCTCCAGTGCTGCATCTGTTTGTTGAAACATCTCTATTGGTATCCCATCAATTCCTGGAGCCTTGTGTTTCGCCAGTTTTTTCAAGGCAGTGTCCACTTCGTCCTTCAACACCATTGGTTCCTCTTTATATGCAACCTCTTGTAATGGTTGGTCATCTACCAATTCTTTCTTGTATAATGACTCTGTGTATTCCTTCCATCTTCTTTTGATGTTTCCTGCATCATTTAATATTTTCCCTGTAGAATCTTTCACTACTGCCACTCGAGGCTTGAAATTTTTCTTCACTTACTTAAGCTTGAGAAACACAGAGTGTGTTCTTCCCTTTTGGTTTTCTGCCTCCAGCTCCTTGCACAGGTCATTATAATATTTGTTTTTGTCTTGAGCTGCCTTCTGAAATCTTCTGTTTAGTTCCCTAACTTCATCATGTCTTCCTTTTACTTCAGCTGCTGGACGTTCAAGGGCAAGTTCTGCTGTCTCTTTTGACATGTTTATTTGGTCTTTTCTTTTTTTCTTGTCTTTTTAAGAACTTTTTGCTTCCTTCTTGAATGATATCTTTTATGTCATGCCACAGCCCTTCTGGTCTCCTATCATTTGTGTCTAATGCATTAAACCTATTTTTGAGGTGGTCTCTGAACTCAGGTGGGATATACTCAAGGTCATACCGTGGCTCTGGTATACTTGTTCTTATTTTCTTCAGCTTCATTTTGAACTTGCATATGAGAAGTTGATGGCCTGATCCACAGTCAGCACCTGGTCTTGTTTTGACATTTTGTACAGAGCTTTTCCATGATCTCTTTTCACATATGTAGTCAATTTGATTCCTTTGTGTTCCATCTGGTGAAGTCCATGTGTATAGTCTCTGTTTATGATGTTGAAAAAATGTATTGGTAAAGAAAAGGTCATTGGTCTGACAAAATTCTATCATGTGATCTCTAGCTTCGTTTCTGTCACCAAGACCATGTTTTCCAACTACTGAGTCTTGTTTGTTTCCAACCTTTGAATTCCAGTCACCAGTGATTATCAGTATGTCTTGATTGCATGTTTGATCTATTTCAGATTGCAGAAGCTGATAGAAGTCTTCCTTTCTTCATTTGTGGCCTTAGTGGTGGGTGCATAAATTTGAATAATAGTCATATTAACTGGCCTTCCTTGTAGGCGTGTTGATATTATTCTATCACTGACAACATTGTATTTCATGACAGATCTTGAAATGTCTTTTTTGATGATGAATGCAACCCCATTTCTCTTTAGTTTATCATTCCCAGCATAGTAGACCATATGATTGTCTGACTCAAAATGGCCTATGCCGGGCCATTTTAGCTCACTGATGCCTAGAATGTCAATGTTTATGCGATCCATTTCTCTTTTAACAATTTCTAATTTTCCTAGATTCATACTATGTACATTCCATGTTCCAATTATTAATGGATGTTTACAGTTGTTTCTCCTCATTTTGAGTTGTGCCACATCAGTAAGTTGAGCACCCTGGGGTTTTACTCCATTTCTGTCATCACGGTAGACTCCACTCTGAGGAGGCAACTCTTCCCCAGTAGTCTTTTGAGTGCCTTCCAACCTGGGGGCCTCATTTTCCGGCACTATATCTGACAGTGTGTCTTTGCTATTCATAGGGTTTTCAATGGCTAGTTGTTTGGGGAGTGGTTCGCCAGGTCCTACTCCCTAGTCTGTCTTAGTCTGGAAACTCAGCTGAAAACCTGTCCACCATGGGTAACCTTGCTCATATCTCAGGTACCAGTGGCAGAGCTGTCAGCCTTATCGCAACACACAAGCCCCTATAGTGTGGCAAATTGACAGACATGTGTGTGCCAACACTCTATAGGAAGATGTTAAGTGCCATTATAGAACTAGAAGTTGGTAGAGGAGTATTTTTTTCCTTATATTATTTTCTCTAAGCAACCAAAAAAGACAATAGCTTTTAACTACTGCTTAGAATCCCAAGTATATATATTATTGTTGTTAGGTGCCGTCAAGTCGGTATCCTACTTATAGTGACCCTCGTAGGGTTTTCAGTGACTGACTGTTTCGGGATTGCCAGGTCCTTCTCCCATTTTTGCGGTGCTGGGAATTGAACTTGGGATCTCAGAGACTGCAGCGCAGCGCTCTACCAACTGAGCTAAATCCCAGCCCCAAGTATATATACTTTCAATATATTTAACAGTGGCCACAGCCCTATTACCATTCTAAGTGGTTCAAATGCAAGGCTGAGATTTTTTTTTTTAAGTGTGGTGCTAGGGGGCTGAACCCAGGACATTTCACGTACTTTGCAAGTGCTTTATCACTGAGCTGTACCCTCAGCCCTTTTTTGTTTTTTATCTTAAGACAGGGTCTCACTAAGTTACATAGGCTGCCTCTGGCCTTGAATTTGTGATCCTCCTGCTTCCACCACCTGAATCCCTGGGGTTACTAGGTGTTTGTGATTGCACCTGGCCAAGGCTGAGACTATTTTCAAGGAGTCTTATATGTTATACATACAGTTTGGATTGTTTGTGTTGGTCTCTATTATAGAACAGAACTTTATCATTTCATATACATTCCAAGTTAATTTTTCTTGATTTTAGTAGAACATGCATCTTGCAAAGTTAATGTGTGAGCCAGCTTTGCTGAGGCAGGAGGATCATGAGTTTAAGGACAGCCGGGGTTACCTAGCCAGTTCCAGACCAGTTTGGGGCTACATAGCAAGACCCTGTTTTGTTTTGTTTTGTTTTTTAGAAAAGATAAAAAGTTAGCATATGCTCTCAGGAGGATACTGGAGTTATTTGAGTAATATCTTTCAAGATATTTTGAAGATTGCTTGAAATATATACCTTATTTTAACTTTTGAGAATTTTAACATATTTTTAAATAATTACATTTTTAAACAATACTTTTATATTTTTAAATAATTATATTTTTAATAAACAATTACATTTTAAAATAATTATATGAATGCTGTGTAGTATTGATAAGAAAATTTTTAAAAATAATGGTAACAGCAAGTTTTTTCCTTTGGTGGTTTGAATTTCAATGTTATTTTGACATGCATTGACATTTGCAGTGTGGTAGGTTTTTCTTTCTTTTTTTTTCCCCTGCAGCAGTATTGAGGGGAACCTAAGACCTTAAGCATGCTAGGCAAGTGCTCCACTGCTGAGCTGCACCCCTAGCCTCTTATTTATTTTGTTTGAGATAAAGTCTAGCTAAGTTGTACAAGCTGCATCTGGCCTTGAACCTGCGATCTTCTACCTCCACTGCCCAAGTAACTGGCATTACGTGTGCGTCACAGCTCCTGGTGAGATTAAGTTTTAAGAATGTGAGTTCCACCTGCCTGTAATATGTTTGACCTAAGAGTTTAATGATTCTCTTGGAAAAATATAAACTCATTCTGACTAAATGCAACATGTTGCTTCTATGTACTCTGGAGGACACAGGTCAAGATAGCATATACCTGTTGGTAATTGATGGTATTGATTTAGTTTTGTTTCTTCTTACTTCCTTTTTAAAATTCTTGAAACTTTCCAATATATTTTCTAGGATTTAAAAAAAAAATCTATGGAAACAGTTTTGCACATTTTCAGATTCTTAGAAAGTCTCTTTTGGTAAGGATGAGAACAACTCTGTTTTTTCCAAAGCTTAAAATGTTAATTTCGTTGTCTTAGTTCCCAAAGTAACAGTCTAGTGACACATTATTTTATAAGGATCCCAGTTTTTATTTGTATAAAGCAAATAGCAATATATTTGTTGAAGTGTCTCAGAAAGCTTCCCCATACTACCCACTCCCCCATGTAATTTTATGTAGGCTTATGTATACAGATTTTTATTTGTACTCATTGCTTCCATCTAGAAGTTAAAAGTTTTTTTTTCTGTAAATATTAATCTCTAATGAGAAAATATTTGAACTAGTTTAGAGACAGATTATGTCAGGTGTTAGACACTCTGTAGATACTATTTGATGTTTCACTAGGGAGAATACTTGGTAACCTAGTAATACAAGTTATCTCATGTAATTATCAGTTATGTGTGCCAGTTACAAGGTTAAATATTTTAATGATACAAATTGATACACATTTTTGTCAAAAACATACAAGCCAGGCATGGTGACATGTACCTGTAATCTCAGGTACTCAAACTTTGAGGCAAGAGGATCACCGGAGCCCAGAAGTTCAAAGCCAGTCTGGACAGCATAGGAGGACCCATCCAAAAAGAAAAGGAAAAAAACAAAACAAACAAACAAACAAAAAAACAGAGGGGAGGGAAGAAAAAAGTACAAAAGTTTACAGGATAAAGAAGTTTAAAACAACTGAGAAAGCTCTTTAAAGAGAATGACAGATCTATTGTCATAGCAAATTAATCTTATCAAAGTTTTTCCCAGCCAAAAAGTCAGTGGCAGCTGAAACTACCTCCTTGATTTGGAGGAAGATAACAAGTTGTAAGGCAACTAGCACAAAGCAAGTAGGAATCAAATGTAAATCACTGTGATCTTTCCCTCTCTGGGGATGAATCTGAAACACAATATTAAAGCCAGGTCTCCACTTTACCTCGTTACACATCCAGATAAGTGACTGCAGTTTGTGCTTAACTGGCTTACAGATCCTCAAGGGACTGATAGAGAAGTCTGCCTGACCAAGAAACATGAATTACATATACTTCTCATTTGCTGAGCCTTTTAAATTACCTCCTCTTATCCTTTCTTTTACAAAATACTTGGCAGGTGTTCAGGGAGTAACTAAATACTGAACAAACATTTCCTTCTAAAACTTTTACACATCTGATATCGAGGAGAAAACATCACTAAAACCTAGTTATTATATGAATGTATTTTATTTATAATTAGTAACTGATAAAGCAGGAAAAGGACCTGGCAGCCCACTCCTGAAACAATTAGCCATTGAAAACACTATGAGTAGCAACTATGGTACCAGAAAATGAGCCCTTGAAGCTGGAAGGCATTAGATAAATGACTCCTCAAAGTAGAGTGGACCTTGGTGCTGGGAATGGAGTAGTCTGTGGGACATCCTTTTGCTGATGTGACATGACTCAAAATGAGAAGAAACATAATGACTGCAACATTGGGCTCAACATAAAAAGATCATGTCCAGTGCACAGTGTTGGGTAGTGTTTCATTCTGTTGGACATAGGGTCGCTATGAGTTGGATCTGGATCAGTGGCATGCATCAACAACTGATAAAGCAACTGAGTTAGAATTATTTATTCAACTATCTTCTGAAAATTCTATGGTTAATCTGTTGACATAAATTATATATATAGTTAAATCTACTTTTGAAGAATGCCATTGCTATAAAAGGGAATAATTTAATTGGCTTAAATAAGTTTTGTTTTACTGTATCTTGATATTGATCCTTCCTCATTTTGCCTTTTGAATGTAAATTTTAATATACAGACATTTTTATATATGCTGCTTCATCTAAGAGAGAGGGACTGATTAGGAAAATTTTCGTCTATCAAGTATCAGAGAAACTTGTCTCTGTTCAGGTCTCTGAATGGAGAGAAAATGATATAATAGTGATGATGACAATAGTAACATAATAGCAACAATATTATACATCAGTTACTTATATGTTGTTATCATTATCGTAGACCACTGAGTTGGTGCCTGACTTAAACAGTGACCCTACAGTACAACAGGTGAAACACTATTGTCAGTGCTTCTCTGCTGTTCACAGGGTTTTCAATGGCTAATTGTTTTATGGGAGTGGATTGCCAGGTCCTTCTCCCATGCCTACAGCACTTGGTTTTCCCAGGCTATCTCCTGTCCAAGTACTAACCAGGCCTGACCTTGCTTAGTTTCCAAGATCTGACAGGATTGGATGCCACAGTGGTACTGCTGCAAGTTCACTTATATGTAGTAGTTATTAAATACACACATCTGTATATATAAAATTATTATGTGCCAACCACTTTCTAAAGCAATTTAAATTTACTCACTTAATCTTCACATATTCCTCACATACACTATTATAAATTCCATTTTATAGGACAGCAAAATGAGACATACAGAGGTCATGTAAGTTGCCCAAGTTCATATACCTAAGGAGTGGAGGAATTCAGAATTTAGACTTAGGCTACTTAGTTTCATATTTTTGGTTCTAAACTTTTATGCCATACTGCCTTTCCAAGCTTGCACATATACATCAGTGTGCAGTATGAATGAGGTTATGCTGTTCATGTGGTACAAGAATCCTAAGCCAAGGAATTAAAATTTATACTTGTCCACTTCACCTTGTGGGTATCTAAGCAGTAGCAAAGGCAAACTGTTCTTTAGGGATGTGACTTCAAACAGGGAGAGCTGGACTTGGACAGGAAAAACAAACCCTCAGTTGAGATGAATTCATGATAAAATAATTATAAGGAAACAGTTCAATTCAGCAGTGGTAATTTTCATAGTATAAACGTTGAATATTACTTCAAAAACTGTGATTATTGAGCCATGATTGTAAAAAGGAGTTTAGAGTAAGAGGTAATATTGTAAAGGAGATATATCCTACTCTATTTTAATGGGAAGACAGGAAGTCAGTTTAAATCTAAAAACTGATAATTTAAGGAAAAGAAATAAGCATCTTTATAATCATAAATACTGGAAGAAACAACTTAGCAACTTAAAAATGGTTACCATTAACATTGTAGATAGATAGGTGAGAGATTTACCTTTTTAATAGACTTTTGTTCATTTATTTTTATTTATTTATTTTTTTTACTTTTGTGGTTTTTTGAGGTAAGTTCTCACTGTATAACCCAGGCTGGCCTGAAACTTGTGATCCTTCTGCCTCTACCTCCCAAGTGCTGGGATTATAAGTGTGTGCTACCCTGCCCAGCTGTTGATTGATTAAAAAAAAAAAATCTATGTGCTTGTATTCTTTTTATTTTTTTCCCTGGTACTTGGGGGTTGAATCCAGGGCCTTGCACATACTTCGCAAGTACACTACCACTGGGCTGCACCCCTAGCCTATTTCTTAGTTTTTATCTTGAGACAGGGTCTTGCTAAATTACACAGACTGCCTCTGGCCTTGAACTTTTGATCCTCCTGCCTCTCAAATTGCTGGGATTACAGGCATGAACCACTCTGCCTGGCTTCTTATATTATTTTCAGTAACAGCAAAGGTCTGTTAAAATGCGTAAGAAAGCATTTTATTTTATTTATTCTTGCAGTACTGGGGAATTGAACCTAGGGCCTTGCACTTGCTAGGCAATTGCTCTCTACCACTGACCTGCACCTCCTAGACTTCTATCTATCTATCTATCTATCTATCTATTATTTTTATTATATATTTTATTTTAATATTTTTATTCTATTTATTTGCAGTACTGGGGACTGAACCCAGGGCCTAGGGCATGGTAGGCAATGCTTTACCACTGAGCTGCATGCCCAGTCCCTTTTTAAATTTTTATTTTGAGACAAAATCTCCCTAATTTCACAGGCTGCCTCTGGCCTTGAACTTGTCATCCTGCATCCTCAGCCTCCTGGGTTGCTGGGATTACAGGCATGTGCCATGGTGCTTGGCTTAAGAAGGCATTTTATAATGTGATTTTCTTTAGAGAAAGCAGTAGGATAGAATTTGAGCATGTATTGCTTCATAAATTGTGTGGTGGTTCCATTCACCAAGAAAAGCAATGTAAAAATACATGGAAGAAAAGGACATTTTGGTAACGGCGAGACTGCAAGAAATGTTCAGTAGGAGGAGGATATAAATGTCTAGCTAGATTAAGTAGAAAAGTTCATAATCGTAATATAGATTTCAGTTGATCACTTAATTCACTGAGAACCTTCTATGTGTAATATAATCTTTAGATTTTTTATTTTTATTTTTTATTTTTTTTGCAGTATTGAGGATTGAACCCAGGGCCTCGCGCTTGCATGCTTTGCAAGTGCTGGACCACTGAGCTGCACTCCCAGCCCATTTTTTTAGTTTTTAAGACAGGGTCTCACTAAATTACACAGACTGCCTCTGGTCTCAAACTTGCGATCCTCCTGCCTCTGCCCTCCCGAATCGCTGGGATTACAGGTGTGCACCACCGCATCCGACATAATCTTTAGTTCTAACTCTAGGGAGCTAAGTGGGGGTTTAGAGACAGTAGATAGAAAAGGAATAGGTAGTGAAGAAGAATAATAGAGGAGGAAATGGGAAAGATTACTAAAGAGAATAAGAGTTCACCATAAAAGTCATTCTTACACATGTAGTAGTAGTAGTGTGGGTAGTAGAGAATGGAAAAGCAGTTTTTGTGTATATTACTTTTCTCTTTGTGTTAGTCAGCTTGCCAGCACTAGAACAAAATGACTGAGGTAATTTATAAAGAGAAAAAGTTTATCTTAGCTCACAAATCTGAACACATATACCAAAGAAGATATGTGAATGTCCAGTTGTTGTTAGGTGCCGTCAAGTCGGGTCTGACCCGTTGTGACCCTTGTAAGGGTTTTCAATGGCTGATTGTTTCAAGATTGCTTTGGGAGTGGATTGCGATGTCCTTTACATTTTTGTAGTCCTGGGGATTGAAATCAGGTTCTTACAGAGTGTGGAGCAGCACTCTACCAACTGGGCTAAACCCCAGCCCAAATGTCTAATAAGCATATAAATATACTTAATATTATTGGTTATCAGGAAAGTCCAAATTAAAACCATGGCGAGATACTACTTTACACCCACCAGAATGACTTAAGACTGACAGAACAAAGTGTTGGTAGGATGTGGAGCAAGTGGACTCTCATGGCAAGAGAACAAATGACAAAATCAATTTGGAAAGCTGGTGGACAGCTTGTTATAAAGTTAGTTATATTTTACATACAGTGTGATCCAGTATTTCCATTCCTAGGTATTTTCCTAGAAGAAATAAAAACTTCTGCCTGTACAAGGAGTTGTACACATATGGTCATAGGAGCTATAATTTTAATAGCTAAAAAGCTAGAAAAACATTAGTACTCACCAACAGATAGATAAATGGATAAACAAATTGTCCAATACTCAAACAATGGAAATCTAGTTTGCAATAAAAAGGAATGAATTACTAATAGAGGCAACAGAGATAAATATTAAAATAATGCTAAATGAAGGAAATCAGGGAGAAAAGACCATATTCTGTGTGGTGACATTTACACAAAACTATAGGAAAGACAAATCTGTAATAGGTTATTTCAAATATAAGAAAAATGTCCTAACAACAATTCCTGTTTCCATAATTATGTCTATGCCTACCTGTTCCTTTTATAACTGACTGCAGGGACCAGTGGCTTGTTTGGACTTTGACTAGCCACAAAGAAGTAGATCTGGGAAAAGTACAGTTTGAAAGATCATCGTAAGAGGAGTTCATTATTTTTCCCAAAAGGATGTTATACCACAGATCAGTTTCAAAGAACCATTTCAACTAGTTTGGAACAATGCTGCTACAGCTATGAATAAGCTTTTTGAAAATTCATGCTTTTTCATTGATTAATGATTTTGCAGAAACTTCTTTGGCATTTGATAGAACTCCAGACCTTCCCTCCCCCAATAATTTTACTCAGTCCTTCCAAGTCTATAGCAAAGATGTACAGTTTTACTTGATTTTCTACACTTTCATCCCTGGTCTTTATCAATTCATTATGATCAACTGCTACTTGTCAGTATTTACTTCTTATATCTTATTTAAATTTTGGGATGTTTAAAAAATATGTAGAAAATTCCATAGTACATAAAGTATGCTAGTTAGTAAATCATAAAGCAATACCTGTGTAGCTACCACTCAGATCAAGTGGTAGATAGAACAGGGCTGGTGCTATAACATACCGGTGAGTTGCTTTTCTCTCATACCCAAGACCCTGGGTTTAAACCCCAGAATGGAGACAAGGACACACGATGAAGAGACGACCACCATTATTGTTAGCATTCCAGAAGCCATATGCATTTCCTCCTATTTGGAGTCCCTGCCTTATTTCCTCTCCTGACTTCTATTGTAGTAATTTCCTTGCTTGATTTTTATACCTATGTATTTATCTCTGAACAAAATAGTTTAATCTGTTTTACAGGGATGAATTTATTCTCTATATAGTTTTGTGCCATGTTGGTCCATAGTTCTCCCAACAACATGTGAGAGTCACCTGTGTTGTATAAAGCTATCGTTCATTCTGATTTTGTATGCACGAGTATACCATAATTCATTTGAAAAATATTTATTTTTCCTCTTGATAGACTTTGAGGCTGTTGCTTAAAATTTTGCAGTAAGCAAGGCATGATGACATCTGCTTATAGTCACAGCTACTTGGGAGGCTGAAGCTGGAGAATCACTTGAGACCAGGAATTGAAGACCAGTCTGGATAACATACTAAGATCTCATCTCAAAAAAAAAAAAAAAAAAAGGCAGCAAATTATAATGTTTTGTCACTGTACTCTATTATTTGATATTTAAATTCTGATAAAAGATAAGAGCATTTTATATCAATGTAGCTTTTTATATAGTGCCTTAATATACATCATTTAAGTCCTCATTTCAGACTTGTGAAATTGGCTGTGCAATGTTTTACTTTAGGCTGAGAAAACCAAAGAGTGCTAGAGCTTGTCATTTCCTCAGGCTAACATTTTTAAAAGTTATGAAGTATCTTATACTTTTAAAAATCTTTGGATAGCTAAAGGAATGTTACTCTGCAATAACAGCACTATCTAAACTTGGCTTTAAACACAGCCTACCATACACTGCAGATCTTTTATCTCAAAGTCTAAATTCTGAATTTCTGATTCAGTTCCATACAAATTGAGCGTTTTTAATTCCTGAATTGAATTAAATACTTCAGAGTTAAACAACAACAACAACAACAACAAAAACAATTTTAGAAATTACCTGGCTAAGGGTATGTCCTATTGTACTGCTTTTTCAGTTGAAGGCCTTATTATTTTTTCTTTAAAAGTTGACCTAAAAGCTTGTTGTTGTTCTTAGATGCCAAGTCAGTGTTTGGCTCACATTGACCCTATGTACAACAGGTGAAACACTGTTGCCGTGCTTCTCTGCTCTTCATAGGGTTTTCAGTGGCTAATTGCTTTTTTGGGAGTGGGTTGCCAGGTCCTTCTCTCAAGCCTACAGCACCTGGTGTTCCCAGGTGGGCTCCCCTCCAGCTTCTGAGATCTGATAGGACGGGACGCCACAGTGGTATGGCTGTGGGCTGACCTAAAAATACACTAAATTGTAGATAGGATGCTGGAACATAATTTCTTTAAATTTTCAGCAGCAAAACTGTTCCCACAGGTAGACAGCTATTTTCTGTAGTATTTGACTTACGTGGGGAAAATGGAGGAATCTGATGTTAGTATTTTGAATAGAAAATACTACTACACACTATCCTCCTCAAGCAAGTCTCATTAAATAAAGAGTCTTCTTGTCAGTTTTAGAGCAAAGCCCCTGCTCTTTGAAGTCTCAAAAGACTGGACTCGGCCCCCATTCCAGTATGCTAATTAAAGAGACAGGTAATGGTGAAAAGCAGAGAAAAGAGATTCAGTCAATGTGCACATAGGGAAAAGAAACAGATAAAGGGGTCCAGTGACCCAAAGTCCTTCTTCAGGGCACTGACATGAGCTTTAGGTTTAAACAGAGGAAAAATTGGGGTAGAGTACAAGAAGTATGCAGTATTTAAGCAATCCAGATCAAGGTGTGGTCTGGTTGATCATTATCTGCAGAGTGGTTACAAGAAGTTATTGCTCCTGTGTCCATTTTCAAAAAGATGTTTATCAATGTTCCCAGAATCCAAGGTGACTGACTACAGATTTAGGATAAGGACTGGAGATCTTCAGATGCCTTTTGGAGGTCTGGAACAGGACACTTGTGGACCCAAGTGAGGAGTAATTGCTTTTCAGCAAAAGCTGTTTCTAAGTGCCTGTAATAGTTTGAGCTTTTAAATTTAAGGAAGCTTTCCCACCTAAGTGGCTTTAGATAATTTACTTCAAGCTATTTAATGAGTAAATTTCAAGATATTCAAGGTTCTTTCCTTTTCTAAAATCTTATGTCTTATGAATCGCTGAGTCAGTGAAATTTTCTTAGGCTGTAGACCATTCTGACCCTTTATTTATGCTTGGAATGTGCTGAGCTATGTTTGAAGCCAAGTTCACATGTTTATATTATTACAGAGTGACAATCCTTTTGCTATCTAGAGATTTTTTTATAAAGTATAAAACTTTTAACATGGACATGTTTTAAGCAACTTTTAGCTCAAAGTGGAAGTAATTGGTTAGTATAGTTATTATTAGTAGCAATGTTGAAATTTTGTGAAAAATTCAGTGTTCTCTGATGGCCTCTAAATATAAATGTTTTAAGTTTATACATTTTTGAAAATAATTTTTAAAAGTTTGTTGAGGAAAGCAAGGAGATAGACAATGTATTAATGACATTCTAAGGCATGCTGAAACATACCAAGGTCTATATATATACTTAACAAATAAATCCCATGGAGTTGCAAACATTCCTTGGTTTGAAAATACATTTCAGCAGGCTTATTGTCTAGTAAAAATAAATAGAAGCACAAATTATTGTACTTAAAACAGTCATTCTTGAACTAAACATTGAGGAAGTGAGTGTCATACTTAAAGTACTAGGTGAGAATGGGAAAGCATACATTTCAGAATTCACAGAATAAGAAATAACTTTAAACATGAAGAGAATTTGAATTTGGGGTTGTGTAGGGATGGTAAAATATTTATTATGGATTGTGAAACACTATCCAGTATTAAACAGAAGGAACACTTAGTTAAAATGAGAAGTAAAAGAAAATAAAATATGACAATATAATAAAATATAATGTGAAATTAACATTTGAAAGTAATTTCTGGCAACTTTTATGTAAATGAGAAAATTGGTTGAAAACATTATATAGCTTCATTCCTGTATGTGCTATAGCAGTCATGAGCATAAAAGAATTCTCATTTTCAGACAAAGGTATATTTGTTTTCATTGTTGTTGTTAGGTGCCTTTGAGTCAGGTCTAACTCACCCAAGTGCACAACAGAATGAAGTGCTACCTAACACTGCTGTGCCTGGTACTATGTCAGTGTTTCTCTGCTATTTATAAGATTTTCAATGGCTACTTGTTTTTGGGATTGTTTACAGAGTGGGCTGCCAGGTCTTTGTCCCATTTTTGCAGTGATGGTGATCAAATCCAGGGCCTCAGTATGCAGAGCAAACACTCTACCATGTGAGCTAAGCCTCATCCCCTATTTGTTTTCATAGAATTGGTTAAAAATGTATTTCATTTAACAATGACCCCCACCCCCACCAGTCCTGGAGGGTTGGACCCAGGGCCTTGCACTTGCATCCTTTCCAAGTGCTGTGCACTGAGCTATATACCCCCCAGCCCATTTTTTAACTTTTTATTTTCAGACAGTCTTGCTAAATTATACAGACTGCCTCTGGTCTTGAACTTCTGATCCTCCTGCATCTGCTTCTAAATTGCTGAGATTATAGGCATGAGCCAGTATGCCTGGCTTTAACAATGACTTCTTAATGGACAAGGTCTGTGATTTAGACTAGAGTTAAAATTGTTAGGAGCAACTCTGAATCAATAGATACTAAGTTATAGTTGGGGCAGTAAGTTCTGGTGTGTTGTTGTTGGGTGACTAGAGATAACAGTGTACTACTTACTGTCCATTTCAGAAGTCTAGAAGAAAGGATTGTTAAATTTTTCACCAAAAGTAATGATAAACAATTGAGGAGATAGATATTTTTAACCTGATTTCAACACTACACAACATATATTTGTATCAAAACATTACATGGCACACTATTAATGTATATACTTTTTCATGTTTTTATGAATCAGTTAAAAAAAAGCAGCCACTAAAGTAATGTTGATAGTACTACGTGAATTCAACTCTTTCCTCTTATATATTCCAGCAGGATTGGGCAAAGGAAATAAGTGAAATATACCGTTATTTTGAGCTAATAAAACCTCACTGTATTTACCCAATTCAGTGGACAAGGACCTCCAATTTTTGGTTTTAGGCTGGGATGAAATAGAGTGTTTGTCCCTGCTTAAAATAAGCATTCTACATTTTGAATTTCAATTACGGCAAAAATGTAAATTTTTCTTCCTTTGCTCTTCTCTGAATGTATGTTTACATCATGTATCATTTCCTATAATATATTAGAAGACTTATCCTCTGGATTCTGTAGAGTCAGGATCAGAATTTGTGCCTTGTTGCTACAAAGATTTGTGACATTGAGCAAATGTGTGTTTATCTTCACTAGAGATCTTCATCCAAAAAGTGTAAAAATAATTGTAGTTCCCATCTTATCAGGTTTAGTCATGGCTTTTTGAGAAAGCAAAAGGGAGGAATTTAAATTCAGTTAGTGTTCAGGGAGGGATCTGTGATTCAATAATGTTACTGATTTATATTTGGTGATGCTTATAAATGTATGAAACTTCTTTCAAAAATCTATCAGTATGTGATATATATTTACATCACTTGGGACAAAAATGTTCACATCTCTTTGGATAATCAAATCAAGACATCTTTGGTCTTTGATCTTTTCATTTCACAGATGACTTTTTTCCCCCTTCACCTTACCTACCAAATTACCTTTTTAATCTTTATATCCATTCTTGTAAACGTTGCCTCCATTGCTTGCCTCCATTGCTTGACTCCGTTGCTTTGCTTCCACTCACTTATCAACCCACTGTATCAATTCACATTCCTTCACTGAAATTATTATTGTCAGAGCCACCAAATGTCTGCCATACAACCTAATGGACTTCTCTATCTTTTCTATTTCAGTGGCAGTTAATATTGTTAGTCACCTCTTTGAAAAAGGCTCCAGTGATACTGCATTTAGCTAGTTTTCCATCTCTGACATTCTGATAATAACTAAACTTCCTTTGTAGACTTCTTTTTCTCTCTGTCCATCACGTGAATGTGATTATTCCCTAGAGTTTTTTGCTGAGGCCTCTTTGCTTCCTATGGTCCTGTTTCCCCTGGGTTTTTATCATTGCTTAATCATAATCAACTGTTGAATCTGAGACTTCTCTTTGGCTTCAGACCTGTATATCCAGCTGTTAGATATCTTCACCTAATGCTCACTGTAAGGCAGGAGTCCCTAGTCCCACTGTCTGGTGACTAGGTAGGAATTGGGCCACACAGCAGGAGGTGAGCGGTGTGGGTGGTTGAGTGAGGGAAGTTTCATCTATATTTAGCCACTCCTCTATTGTTCACATTACTGCCTGAGCTCTGTGGAAAATGTTCTCTCTCATGAAACTGGTTCCTGTGTCAAAAAGGTTGGGGACTGCTGGTGTCAGGGCTATGAATCCACTTTAGCTTCAGGTTAAAGAGGGAGTTGTACGGGTGTACACTTGAGGTGTGGGGGTGAGACAGGTCTTTGGGATAACTGGAACCATTCTGGGCTCTCTCTTCTCTTTTGTTTCTGCGAGTCAGCATTGTTATCTCAGAAACTATCTTCTGTATAATCATGGTTGACTGAGATCATCCTTAAAGTCAACAGTTTCTTTGTCCAACTTCAGATAGAAAATTGCTTGAGAAGGTGCCGGGTGTGGTTGCACATGCCTGTTATCCCAGCCATTGGGGGAGGCTGAGGTGGGGGATCATGAGTTTGAGGCCAATCTGGGCTACATAATGAGTTGCAGGGTAGCACAGGCTATGTAGCAAGACCCTGTGTTAAGACAAAACAACCCTACCTCAAAAGGAGGAGGAGGAGGAGAAAATTACCTGCGCAGGATTCTGTTTGACTCAGCTTGGTTTGCCATAGCAGGATGAAAAGTATCTTGACTCATTTATTCTGGTGGGGATGGTGATGAGGGCAGGGATCTAATGGCTCTATTCACGGAAGGAAGCCTAACTTAACCCCATCCAGTTTTTGTCACAGTTCTGATCTCAGTGGATAAGGTGATACTTTTAAGGTTTTTGATGAGCTGTAGTTGGTTAATTATCTTCTTGGAGTTGATTGTTGTCAGTTACTCTGGTGGTTGTCTGTTAGAATAAAGAACTCAAAGAAACAAGAAAACAAGGATCAGTATCTCTTCTTGGAATTAGAGACTTATGTATGGCAACTATAATGTTCTAATTAACAATTTAAAAATAAACTTATTAAAGTAATGCATACTTTTATAGTTATACAGTAGGGTGCTCCATGGAAACAAACATTTCTGTTTATTTTCACTGTTATAGTCCTAGCACTTGACACTCAAGAGGTAGTCAATAATAATTTCTTAAATGAGTTTCAGTTTGTTGAAATCTAAATTTTCAGTGTTTACTTTTTTGGGAATATTTACTCTTAATTTTGTCACAGATTTAATAAATGAAAATTTCCAAGGATAAGTAAAGTTAACTTATTTTCTTTCACTTTTTCTTTTTTCCATAGACTACCTGGTGTAGGCCCTGGGTCAAGACAGCCATTTAATACCTTCCTGCAGTTCAGACAACAGTCTTTGTAGGACCAGAGCGAAGAAAGAAGACAGTCTGACCTTTTAAGTTGACTGTATATTTGACCTCCAAGAACAAAAACAGTGAAATAAAATTATTTTAATTGGAGATTCACCGTATTAAGAATCATACATTGTGGAGCTTCCTAAATTGAGATTTAGAATCTTCGCTGGTGCTTGTTGATACCTTGAACTGTAAGCATGAGTGAATTCTGGTTGTGTTTCAACTGCTGCATTGCAGAACAGCCACAGCCTGTAAGTATGACAGTGTTTGTGTATGTTGGGTGGGTGCTTGTGAAACATACTACCTACTCTCACACTGAGAATTAGGACCTTACCAGTAATTGCAGAGCAGTTCTAGCAGTGTCATGGAAAACAAGGAACTCTGAACATCTGTTTAAAAAAAGGGGGGGGTTAATGTGTTTTGAGTAAATATCGAATGCCAAGAGCTGTGATAGGCCATTGTGCATGAGTGAGAGCATTTTGTTGTTCTGCCATCATCACCAGCTGGGGAACAGGAGAGGAAGAAGAGACCTAAGGTAAAACAGCCAAGTCAGCCTTGAAGTCAATGGAAAGTATTACAGCCACATTCCCTTTGCCTTCTCAACCAACCATCTCATTTTCCCCACAGCAACCTCCTGAGAAAGGTACCATTATCTTTACTTTTCATTTGAAACAGATTCAGTTTTTGCCCATGGTCGTATAGATGCTGAATGGACTTAGCTGACTTCTTTGTGTATGCCACACTTGTATCTTCTTACCTATGCCTTTTGGGTTAGAAATTCTGCCTGCCACCTGCCAAATTTTCATTCATCTTTGCAGATGCCTACATCAAATGTCACCTCTGAAGGGCTGGGGATATAGCTCAGTGGTAGAGCGCTTGCCTAGGATACACAAAGTACTGGGTTCGATCCCCAGCACCACTAAAAAAAAAAATCACGTCTGTAAAATCTTCCCCAGCTTTCCCCTGATTTAGGTAATGCCTCACCTGTATTCTTTCATCTGTAGCCTTTAGTTTATTTTTATATTACAATGTGGAACCTTTTTCACAGTAAATAATTTGTGCAGTCTCTCCCACTACATTCTGAATTCTTTTGTTTTGTTTTCTGACAGAGTCTTGCTATGTACCCCAAGGCTGGCCTCAATCTCCTGCCTCAGCCTCTGAGTGCTGGGATTACAGGTGTGTGCAACCGTGCCCACCATACCTTCTGAGTTTTTCAGGGGCCAAGTATACTACTTTTGAGAATGTAGATACACATTCTGGCTAGTTAGGTGGCTGGGTGGTTAAACAAGTGAATTTGTGTTCACTTTAGTAGCAATGTATGGGGAAGATGAGCATGAAATTAAAAAAATAATTATACACATAATACACAATGTAATGTTTATTATAAAAATTCACATTATAGACAAGAGAAAATTTGAAAATGAAAGTAATTATTTTAACCCCCTTCTCTAATCTCACTGATCCCCAGGTGAAATCACTTTTAGAGATTGATGTTTATTCTTCTAGATATCTGAGTTAATATGTTAATATCCATATAGGTTTTATAATTTTTAAGTAAGTGCTTTTACACTGTACATATTTTGTCACTTGCACTTACTGGTATACTCTCAAGGATTATTTCATCTTTAAGTATGAATCATAAATTGTTCCTATCATTATAAAACCTTTGTAATATTTGTGACATAAATGTACCACAGTGTATTTAATTTTTCTGTTGATGGTCATAATTTGTAATTTTTTTTATTTGTATTTATCTGATTACTAAAGAGGCTAGAAATCTTTTCATACATTGTTGTTGTTAGGTCCTGTTGAACTGGGTCTGACTCATAGTGACCCTATGTACAACAGAACAAAACAGTCCCCAATCTTCTGCCAGGCACACGATCTTATTTATGTTTAAGCCTATTCTTGTAGACACTGTGTCAATCCATCTGGAGGAGGGTCTTCCTTTTTTTCATTGACCTGCCACTCTCCCAAAACATGTCTTTCTCTAGAGATTGGTCCCTCCTGACTACATGTCCAAAATACGTTAAGATGTGGTCTAGCCATCTTTGCTTCCAAGGAGCACTCTGGTTACACTTCTAGGACAGATCTGTTGGTTCTTTTGGCAGTCTATGGTGTATTCAATATTCTTCTCCAGCACCATAATTAAAAAGCATCAGTTCTTTTCCTGTCTCTCTGTTATTCAGTGTCCAGCTTTCACAACCATATGATGCGACTGAAAATATCATGGCATAAGTCAAGCACACCTTCGTCTTCAACGTGACATCTTTACTTTTCATTACTTTCAAGAGGGCTTTTGCCACAGCTTTTCCCTATGCAATGCGTCTTTTGATATTTTGACTGCTGCGTCCACAGGTGTTGATTGTAGAAGCAAGTAAAGCAAAATCTTGGACAACCTCAATCTTTTCTCCATTTATCATGAAGCTGCTTACTTACCTACTTGTAAGGATTATTGTTTTGTTGATGTTCAGCCACAATCCATACTGAATGCTGTGTTCTTTGATCTTCATTAGTGTTTCAAATCCTCTTCACTTTATAAAAGCAGGCAGAGTTGTGTTAATGGGTCTTCCTCTAATCATAATGCCATGTTCTTCATAAGGTCCAGCTTCTGGGATTATTTGCTCAGTATAGAAATGGAAGGGAGATAATGAAGGGGTACAGCCCTGATGCACACTTTTCTTGACTTTAAACAAAGCAGTATTTCCTTGTTCTATTTGAACAACTGCCTCTTGATCCATGTATAGATTCCCCATGGGTACAATTAATTGCTCTGGTATTCCCATTCTTTGCAGTGTTATCCATAATTTGTTATGATCTACACAGTTAAAGGCCTTTGCATAGTTGATAAAACATAGACACCTTTCTGGTATTCTCTGCTTTTGGCTAATATCCATCTGATATAAACAGTGATGTTCCTGGTTCCATGCTGTCTTCTGAATCCAGCTTCATTTTCCAGCAGTTCCCTGTCTATATACTGCTGTAGTTGCTTTTGAATTTTTAGTAAAATTTTCCTTGTGGGTGATATTAATGATACTGTTTGATAGTTTCCACATTTGGTTGGATCCCCTTCTTGGAACTAGGCACAAATATGGATCTCTTTCAATCCAGTTGGCCAGGTAGCTGTTTTCCAAATCTCTTGACATAAACATGTTAGCACCTCCATTTTGCTGCATCTGTTTGAAACATCTCCATTGGTATTCCATCAATTCCTGGAGCCTTGTGTTTCACCAATTCCTTCCAGGCAGCTTCCACTTCATCCTTCAATACTATTGGTTCCCGATCATGTGAAGCCTCTTGAAATGGTTGTTCATCCACTAATTCTTTTTGGGCTAATAACCCTGTGTATTCCTTCCATCCTCTTTTAATGTTTTCTGCATCATTTAATATTTTCCCTGTAGAATCCTTCACTATTGCCAATTAAGGCTTGAATTCTTTAATTCCTTAAGCTTGGGAAAAACAGAGTGTGTTCTTCCCTTTTGGTTTTCTATCTCCAGCTCTTTGCACATGTCATTAAAATGCTTGATTTTATCTTCTTGAGCTGCCCTTTGAAATCTTCTGTTTAGTTTCTTAACTTAATCATATCCTTTTACTTTAGTTGCTCAGCAATCAAAGGCAAGTTTCAGAGTATCTTTTAATGTGTAATTTGGTCTTTTTTTTTTCCTGTCTATTTAATAGCGTTTTGCTTTCCTCATGAATGATGTCTTTGATGTCATGCCACAATCTGGTTTTATATCATTAGAGTCTAATGCATTAAATCTGTCCTTGAGTTAGTCTCTGAACTCAGATGAGATATACTCAAGGTTATACCTTGGCTCTCATGCACCTGTTCTAATTTTCTTCAGTTTCAATTTGAACCTGTGTTTGAGCAGTTGATGATCTGATCCACGATCAGCACCTGGTCTTTTTCTGACATTTGATATTAAGCTTTTCCATCATCTCTTTCAACAAATGTAGTCAGTTTGGTTCCTGTAGATCCTATCTGATGAAGTCCATGTGTATAGTCACTGTTGATGTCAGTGAAAAAATGTATTTGCAATGAAAATGTCATTGGTCTGACAAAATTCTATCATGTAATGTCCAGCATTGTTTCTGTCACCAAGGCCATATTTTCCGACCACTGAGCCCTTGTCTTTGTTTCTAACCTTTGCATTCCAGTCACCAGCAATTATCAGTATGTCCTGATTGCATGTTTGATCTATTTCAGATTTCAGAAGCTGGTAGAAATCTTCCATATCTTCATTTATGGCCTTAGTGGTGGGTGCATAAATTTGAATAATAGTCATATTAACTGGCCTTCCTTGTAGGCATATGGATATTATTCTATCACTGACAGCGTAGTATGACAGATCTTGAGATGTCTTTTTTGATGATGAATGCAACCCCATTTCTCTTTACTTTCATTCCCAGCATAGTAGATCATATGATTATCTGATTCAAATGGCCCATGCCAGTCCATTTTAGCTCACTGATACCTAGAATGTCAATGTTTGTGTGCTCCATTTCTCTTTTAATGGTATCTAATTTTCCTAGATTCATCCTATGTACGTTCCATGGTCCAATTATTAATGGATGGTTACAGTTGTTCCTTGTCATTTTGAGTTGTGCCACATCAGCACATGGAGGTCCCTAGGGCTTTACTGCATTTCTGTCATCAGGGTAGACTCTACTTGAAGGGGCAGTTTTTCCCCAGTATTCTCTTGAATGCCTTACAATCTGGGGGGCTCATATATGACAATGTTTCTCTTCTATTCATGGGGTTTTCAATGGCTGATTGTTTCAGGAATGGGCTGCCAGGTCCTAATTCCTAGTCTGTCTTAGTCTGGAAGCTCAACTGAAACCTGTCCACGATCGGTAATCCTGTTGGTATAAGTAATACCAGTAACATAGCTTTCAGCATCATAGCAACATGCAAGCCCCCACAGTACAGCAATTGACAGACATGTAGGGATCTTTTCATATATTTAGTGTAAATTTGTATGTTTCTTCTTTCATCACATTACCTATTCACAGTGTTTACTTTTTTTTTTTTTTTAAACAGCACTGAGGGGTTGAACTCACAGCATCAAACATACTAGGCAAGTGCTCTACCATTGAAGGATACCTCCAACCCCTTTATTATAATTTTATTTTGAGACAAAGTATGTGTAAATTGTGCAGGTTTTCTCTAGCTTTGAATTCACAATCTTCCCAAATTGGTGGGATTACAGGTATGCACCAGGGTGCCAGGCTCTCTACAGTTTTTATTTTGGTTGTTTGAGTTTGCTTTTGCAGCTTCAAATATGTTAACAACCCTTTACTGTTTCTTTCAGTATGTCAAATTGTTTTTGTAACTAAAAGGAATCTTTCCTTATAGAGAAATTTTCCTGAAGAATACCTTTGCCACCATGGTACTTTAAAGATCTTCTGCCATGTTTTCTTGTTCTATTTTTACCATTTTATTTATTTATTTATTTATTTATTTATATTAGAAATTTTTAATGTACATCATAATGTACCATTTTATTTTTAACATTTAGCTCTTTGATTCATATGAAATGGAAGATAGATGATAATTATTTTTTTTCCCAGTACTAGTGCTTGAACCTAGGGCCTCACACATGCTAGGCAAATGTTCCAGCTCTTAGCTGCACTCAATCCCTTTCTAAACTTTTTTGAGACAGGGTCTGGCTAAATTGCACAGGCTGCCTTTGGCCTTGAACTTGTGATCTTCCTGCTTCAGGCTTCCAAGTATCTAGGATTCCAGGTGTGGGCCACAGTGCCTTGTTGGAAGATGGATTAATGTATGTGATATGAGGGGCAGTTTAACTTTTTCATGCTAATTAGCTATCTAACAACAGTTTATTAAATAGTCACTTTATATCCTTTTGTTAGATGTTTACCAGATAATAAAGGTAACATTTCATATTTCTGAGAGTTCATTTCTGAAATTTTTTGTATTCTATAATTTTGGTACATGTAGTCTGTTCCACAAGCAGACAGTGTTTTGTTTGTGGTGCTGGGAGTGAACCCAGGCTTCACACTTGCCAGGCAAGTTCTCTACCATTGCGTTACAACCCTATCTTCCCTTATTGTTTCAACTTCTGCAGGTATCTAGTATGTTTTGCAGTCTATTGAACTGTATTAGTAGTATCTCATTTTAATTTTTTAATTTTTTGTCTTTATTTTGTTTTATTCAGGTAGATTGTGGTTATGTTTCCTTTTTATGTTAGTCTTTACGTGAAATATTGTGTAATGCATATTCCTAACTCCTATAGGTGTTTTAAGACTGCCTTGTATTTAGAAAGTAACTGGATGAAATTGACATCTTTAGAATTTTGAGCAATTGAATTATGTGCTAATTTTTTGTCCAGACATCTTACTGGAAACACTGAAATTAATTAGTGATTTAGTTGAATTACATTTATCTTCTAAATAGCTCCAAATAGTGATTTCTTGAGTCTTTTTCTGATATTTAAACATTTTATCTTTTTTAAACCAAGACCTCTAGTATAATACTGAGTAGTGTTGTTGATAATTGAACATCTTTTCTTAACTTTAAGGGGAACTTTTCTAATCTCTTTAATCATGACATCAATGCATGTATTGTTTAAACATTTTTAACAACTGCATATAAATTTCATTTATTGTGCATAGTTTGTAATATATGATCAAAGATTACATTTTTAATCAGGGCGCTGTGGCGCACGCCTGTAATCCCAGTGCCTTGGGAGGTGGAGGCAAGAGGATGGCAAGTTTGAGACCAGAGGCAGTCTGCGTAATTTAGCGAGACCCTGTCTCAAAAAAGTAAAAAAATGGGCTGGGGGTACAGCTCAGTGGTCCAGCACTTGCAGAGCATGCAAGCATGAGGCCCTGGGTTCAACCCCCAGTACTACCAAAAAAAAAAAAAAAGATTACATTTTCAGTACTTGTAAAATTGTGGAATCCTTGAGTCCTCTTGCCATATTGTTTTTCATATGCTTGGTAAGTGTTGGTTGAATGCTGGGTAAAAGAAACCAAGGTAAATAGTCTTTATTGTGAGGTTTATTGTTTCTCTGGCTGGAGTTAGGCCATTTTACTTTTAGCTGTAGTCCTGTAGGTATCCTCTGGGATGGGTGTTTTTGATCTTTTGTCTGTGGGTCTCCCTTGAGACCTCTTCTTTAATAGATGTGAATGTGCAGTTCCAGCTGTAATCCACTGCTGTACAAGAGCCGTGAAGATGTAGTGGTAAGGTGCTGGGAAGAGAAGCCATTACATAGTACTGTGATTAGGCTTGTCTTTGAGTGAGCCTAGGCTCCTGGGCTGTGACCTATGTAAAGTAATGGGTTTTTTTCCCCCTCCTCCCCAAGAGAGGGTCTTGCTATGTAGCCAAGGCTGTCCTGAAACTTGTGATCTTCCTGCCTTGGCCTCAGGAGTGACAGATTTATAGGCACTCAGCACCTGTTTGTCCCTCCCTTTATTTCTTTAACCCTTAAGTGAGACAAAAGATGGCTAGAGGGGACTGGAGTTGGGTATTTTCCTTCCACAAAGTGGTTAGTTTGTGGCAAAGCCCCAGTAGCTTAGGCTCTGGTAAAATAGTTTCTCATGAGGGAGGCTTTCTTAAGAAGAACAGAATGCAGCAGAGTACGGTGGTGCACATCTGTATTTGTAGCAGCTCAGGAGGCCGAGGCAGGAGGATCCTAGGTTCAAAGCCAGAGGCAACCAGTGTAATTTAGGGAGAGCCTGTCTTCAAAATAAAAAATAAAAAAGGAGCTAGGGGTGCATCTCAGTGGTAGAGTGCTTGCAAAGTATGTGTGAGTTCCTGGGTTCAACCCCCCAGTACTTGAGGGGGAGAAAACAAAAAGAACAGAATGCTCTGGCTTATTTCAGCATGGCCCCTCCGCCCCCACATTGTTTTGCTGAAACACGGATTTCTCTTCAGTCTTTACTGTGAGAATCTGGTGGGGTTTCTGAAGGTAAAAACCCTCAGACACGGAATTCCCCAAAGACTGCACCTCTCTGAAGTTTTTAATTGTCAAATTTGTCCACACTGAGTCTCTAGTAGTTCATTGGTAACGGTTTAGTATTTCTTCAATGAGTACCGAATCCTGCAGGAGGTTTTTGCTCTGGTAGGTTGAGACACTCTGTATCTGCCACAAGACTCCAAGTAGCAGTTTTCTCTTTGACCTCCATCATCTGTTAGATCTGAAAATTGTTGGTTTTCAGTTTGTTTAGATCTTTTCCTGTGCAGATGGGTATGATGACTTCTGAGCTCTTCACCTGCCAGACCAGAAACAAAGTCAATTTGCCATGTTTTTTATTTATTGTCTATAATCACAGTATGCATAACAAAGTGAATTCTGTTCAAACATATGGCATAGGTATATTTGCTTATAGCTAAAATACAAAAACACAGATTAAGAATTTAAGTAGCTGGAACATTAGGCCTTGGAGTCATGACAGATTAGAAATACATTTTCTGTATAGAAAGGCTTTGCAACCCCAATTTTTCACCCACATTTGACATGTCAGTTCTTTAGTAAATACACATTCATGTGAAATATTCCACAAAAACTCCATGGACATCTGATTTCATAACCTTTTTGACTTTCTGAGAAAAAATACACAAAATTTAATAGGTTCTTTGTTCCCCATAGTTGAGGAATACCTTGCTGTTGGCTTGAGGAAACAGATTTAAAGAATGCAATCATAATCTTAAGTCTGTATATTCTACAAAAAACTATGTTTGCTGTTCTAGTAGACAGTATCAAGACTGCATTTTCCAGAAGCTACTTGGTCCTCTCTGAAGTTTTCTCAAGTATTTACTGAACTAATGTGCTACATGCCAGCTCTCCCACTCATTCTTTATCACTCTCTGCTCTTGGACATTCCATGTGTGAAAAAGGAATAACTCAATTCAGGGAAAATAGAATGCATTTTTCTGAGTAGTAGCATAAGAATCATTTTTCTGTTCCTACTCCTTCGTTTTAATACAATACAATATACAGTATAATAGAGTGACAGTGTTTTGGACCATGGTAATCTAAAACATTTTAATTGATTAAAAGTGTTATAGTTGCTGTTGCTAGATGAAGCTAAGGTAGATTTTAAATTGGGTAGTTACTGCCTTTCAACTTAATTTTTAAAAAAGAATTCTAGTGAGTTCTTCACCACCTACTGTTGTGCATCAGAGTACAGGTGAACTTCTAAGGTTTCCTTAAAAACAGTGAATGTTGATCATGCCAAAACCCTCATATTTTTATTTATATTTATATTTCCTCATTTAGTGTTTTCCCCATGTGGCACTGGTATAATGTAGTATTGCCTCTGAAATGTATTTTGGATAGGAATGCATAGTCTTCATGCATTAGTGCTGATAACACTCTGGAATTTCTATAATGATCCAGGTACTGGGAGCAAAATATTATTTCTGTCCTCATGGCTGTCACTCTAGTGGAAGAGATGTTTACTGTACAAATAAGTTTCTATACTTCAGGTGGTGCTAACTGCTCTGTGGAAAGCATTAGAGCCATTATTATAGTCTGAGAGGATAAGCCAACAGTTGTGTGAAAGGTAGCTAGAGGAAACTCTAGCTGAGGGCGTTCGTGATTTCAGGGGATTTATATAAAACAGAAGAGTGATTGTTCAAGTGTGATGCATTTCCATAGGTACTGTGGTACAGTAACCTCAGATGGCACAGATACATTTAGAGTGGCCATTTCCAGGACCCACATTTCATGCCTTAGAGGTAGCAGTGGTAAAAATGCCTTTTTTCTTTTGTCTGCAAACAAAAATATGCATGTTCTTGATTTATTTAATCTCATAAAAATCACATTTATAGCCATAATTGCTTCAAAACACTTAAGTAACTGAATTTACTTAATAAAAAGAATTATCCTTATCAGTTGAGAAATGAAAAGTAACTCTACTTTTTAAACAGGCATTGTAGAGGACTGATTCAGATAATTTTGACTGTATAGCTTAAGCCTATTGTTGTTAGGTGCCATGAAGTTGGGTCCAACTCATGGCAACCCTTTGTACAACAGAATGAAACACTACCTGATACTCTGCCATGCCTGGCACTGTTGTCAGTGCTTCTCTGCTATTCATTGGGTTTTAGATGGGTGATTGTTTTGGGAGTGGGCTGTTGAGTCCTCCCAAGCCTACAGCACCTGGTGTTCCAAGGTAGTCTTCCATCCAAGGTATGGCTGCA
Source organism: Pedetes capensis (assembly GCA_007922755.1). Lineage (NCBI taxonomy): Eukaryota > Metazoa > Chordata > Mammalia > Rodentia > Pedetidae > Pedetes > Pedetes capensis. The sequence goes on from VMDO01000008.1 coordinate 676,420, forward strand.
GGCTAGAAGTTCCAAAGGTAGTTTGATATACTGCAACTGCCTTCTCACTATAGGAGTGGCTGCTGAATTTCATTATAGAGTCAGTCACTGTGGAGTGTTGCTGTAGTGTGGATCTAGAATGTCCCTCAAAGGCCATGTATAAAGGCTTGGTCCCCAACCCTTGGAAGTGGTGGAACTTTTAAGAGATGGGGCCTAGTTGGAAGTCTCCCAGTCATATGGGAATGCCCTCAAGGGGATTGTGAGACTTTGGTCTTTTGGTCTTTTCTTGCTTCCTGGCCAGTCATCCAGTGGTCACCTTCCTCTGCCACTTGTTCCTGCTTTGGTATATTGCCTCCTCATGGGCTCAGAAACAGACAACCATCCATGGACAGAAACCTTCAATACTGTGAGCCAAAATAAATCTTTCTTCCTTTTAATCTGATTACCTCAGGTATTTATTATAATAGCAGAAAGCTGACTATCCTGGATGTGGTGGGTGGGTATCTCTGTATATTGTACTTACGTAGCTCTTTTAATATAATTGTAGAGAAAGTTTGACTTTGTATGAACCAGCATTTGAAAAACTAGAAAACCTCTTGGCAAAATTGTGGGCCAGACAGGTTTTGATGATCCAGCCTGGTTTGTGTGCTTAACCAGTTAGGAGCTATTGGTAAGCTAGTGTCATAGTGTTATTGTTAGGTGCTGTCAGTTGAGTCTGACTCATAGTGACCCTCATCAATTCAAGATGGGGAGGGGAGTAAGAAGGAAGTAGAAAGACACTTCTTTTCTGAGTAGAATGTTTTTATAAGTTTGTAAATGTCACAAGTGAAGTTTTGCTTTAGTGCTTTTCTTAAATTGATCTTTATTCAGTTCAGATTGGATTTTTTTTCACTTACTATGTACCTTAGGGCTGGGAATTAGCTCAGTTGCTAGAGCGCCGCTCTGCAGTCTCTGAGGTCCCGAGTTCGATTCCCAGAACCGCAAAAATGGGAGAAGGACGTGGTAACCCACTCCAAGGCAATCCCGAAACAATCTGCCATTGAAAACCCTATGAGGGTCGCTGTGAGTCAGATACCGACTCGACAGCACCCAACAACAACAACAACAACAACAACAACAACAACAACAACAACGTGTACCTTAAGATGAAGCAAGCCATTTCTTAGCAAACCATGTGATTATTGTAACTTCTGGTAACTTCAAATGTGACATCAGCAAAACTAAACAGTGCAATAGTATTTAAAAGAAAATTGTCTTCTCTGAAACTGTGTAATATTTTATATCAGAAATATTAAACATGTAGTGATGCACATTAATAAACAGGTGTAACCCACCATGCAATACAGATGTTCTGTTGGTAGATATTTGTATAATTTAGTTTTTAATTTTTTCTGTTACAATCTGTGTTGCAGTTTCTTCTACATATAGCTATAAGTATGTACATGTCCATTAGTATATTTGTTTCTCTAGCATATATGTTTAGCAGTAGAAATTCTGAGCTGGGGGTTAGATGTGATCAGTTTCACAGGAGAGTGCCAAATTATTTTGCAGAGGGATAATTGCTCCCACAGCAGCATGAAAGTTGCACTTTCAGAAGATCTTCATTAATGCTGATGTTTTCTAAGTTTTGTCAGTCTAATGGGTAAAATGGAATTTCATGATCTTAAATGGTTTTATTCTGATTGCTAATGAGGTTAAACATTTTTTCATGTGCTTTATTGCTCAGTATGATCTCTATTCATAGGTATCCTGTTAGTGTTCTGAATACAAATTCTTTATTGGTTGTACGTATTAAAATATACCTAATAGTGTTACCTGCCTGACTTACGGGTTTTTTGTTTCGTTTTTCAGTACTGGAGGTTGAACCTAGGGGTCCATGCATTCTAGGCAAGTGCTCTACTACTAAGCTGCACTCCTAGATCCTTTTTTATTTTTTGAGACAAGGCCTCACTCAGTTGTTCAGGCTGCCTCTGACCTCAAACTCACTACCTTCTGCCTCAGCCTCTTGAGTTGTTGGGATTACAGGCATGTACCATGGTACCCAGTGGCTTATTTTTTCGTGCATTGCTTAATAATGTTTTCTTACTCCTTGGTTATAAAGATTTTCACCCAAATTTCCTTGTGAAAGTAGAATAACTTTTCCATTTACATAGAAGTCTGAGGTCGATTCATTAAGGCTTTTTGAAACACAGTCTCACTATGTAGTCCATGTTGGTCTTGAACTCCTGTCTCAGCCATCCAAGTGCTGAGGGTACAGGCGTGTGCCATGGCACCTGGCTTGGAATTAAATTTTGAAGAGGGGATCTCATTACACTTATTTTCCATATGGAGACTCTCTGACCCACAACTACTTACCAAGTAGTCTTTTCCCTGCTGGTATGAGATGTGTATATGCACATCTCTGTCTATCAATCAATCATGATGGTATTATAGGTATGTAACATAAGAGTCTTTACTTTTTAGGGGTAAATACTGAAATGTTTTGTAGATATGCATCTAGACACCAACCTTTCATACATGCATGGTCGTATTCTAGATTCTATTCATGTGTCCATCATCGTGCCAATACCACAGTATCTTCTATTTGCTTTACAGTCTTTTATCTGTGAGGATGGATCTTTTTTATTTGTTCTTTTATAGTGTTTTGGCCAGTCGTAGTCCTTGACTTTCCTATTTAATTTTAAAAATAGTTTGTCAGGTTTTCCAAAAGACCTATTGGGATTTGGATTAGATTTTCATTGAATTTATACAGAATGAGTATTCTGATTCATGAAACTGATACATATCTTCATTTAAAAACTATTTCCGGGCCGGGCTCAGTGGCGCACGCCTGTAATCCCAGCGGCTCGGGAGGCGGGAGGCGGAGGCGGGAGGATCGCAAGTTCGAGACCAGAGGCAGTCTGCGTAATTTAGCGAGACCCTGTCTCAAAAAGTAAAAAAAAATGGGCTGAGGGTGCAGCTCAGTGGTCCAGCACTTGCAGAGCATGCAGGCGCGAGGCCCTGGGTTCAACCCCCAGTACCGCAAAAAAAAAAGAAAAAGAAAAAAAAAAAGAAAAAAAAAAACTATTTCCATAAAAGATTTTTGCTTAATCTTTTTTTTATTAACTCTTTTATTATTAACTTTTATTATTAACTTTTTTATTAAACTCTTTTTTATTGGAACTTTTTAATGTACACCTTAATGTGATTCATTCTGACATGCTTTGCACTGTGCCATTTCCATACATGCATTTTGTTGTACATTACACAGATAAGTTCCCCCTTACTCTCTTGTGCACTTCCTCCTCCTCCCCCCCACCAAAGACTTCTCTTCCATTTGCTTGTCTTTTTATGGTAATATTTTTCTATATATCCTTGGGTCCCAATTATGTTTAGGATCGAAACTTTTTCTGTAGTGAACTTTCTTTTTACATTGTCAGTACTAGTACATGAATTTTCTAGCCCATCTATATTATTACCATTCTTTGATATTATTGGTGGTGTTATAATTATTTCCAGGACTATTAAAATTGGACTGTTCACCCTGAGCTCACCCCTCCCCCATTCCTCATTCCTCCTTGTTCCTCCTCTCCCCACTCTCCTCTCCCAGGATTTCCTCCTCTTTCTAGATCTCTCCCTCCTTCTTTTGTGCTCCCCAAATTGTCACTTCTCCACTAGGTCGACTTTAGCTTTCTTTTTTTTTTTTATTATTTTTTTTAATGTTTTAATGTTTAATGTTTTAATGTTTTTTCCTTCTTATAATTTTGATTCAGCTCCCACATATACGTGAGAACGTGGAATTTCTCTTTCTGAGCTTCTGTTTGTTCACTTAAAATAATTTTCTCCAATTCCATCCATTTTGCTGCAAATGACATAATTTCATTTTTTTTTATTGCTGAGTAGTAGTCCATTGTGTATATGTACCATAGTTTTTTTATCCATTTTTCTGTTGATGGGCACTTTGGTTGGTTCCATATCCTTGCTATTGTGAAAAGCGCTGCATTGAACATGGAGATGCAGGTGTCTCTGTGGTATGATGACACATCTCCCTTTGGGTAAATTCCCAATAGTGTTATAGCTGGATCATATGGTAGATCTATTTTTAGTTTTTTAAGATACCTCCATATTGATTTCCAAAGTGGTTGGACTAATTTACAGCTCCACCAGCAGTATAAGAGGGTTCCCTTTTCTCAGCAACCTTGCCAGCATTTGTTGTTATTTGTTTTATTGATCTTGGCCATTCTTACTGGAGTAAGGTGGAATCTCAGAGTTGTTTTTATTTGCATTTCCCTAATAACTAGGGATATTGAGCATTTTTTCATGTATTTCATGGCTTTATGGACCTCTTCATTTGAGATCTGTCTGTTCAGTTCCTTTGCCCATTTGTGTATTGGGTTGTTTTCTTGGGTATTTTTTTCTTAAGTTCCTTATAAATTCTGGTAATTAGACCTTTGATGTATAGGATGTGAAAATTTTTGCCCATTCAGTGGGGATTTCCTTGACTCTGTTAATTGTTTCCTTTGCTGTACAGAAGCTTTTTAATTTCATGTAATCCCATTTATCTATTCTTGTTGGAATTTCTTGAGCAATTGGAGTCCTATTAAGGAAATACTTTCCTATGCCTATATGTTGGAGCATATTACCTATCCTATCTTCTGTTAGTTTTAAAGTTTCTGATTTTATGTTGAGGTCTTTTATCCATTTTGAGTTAACTCTCGTGCATATTGAGAAATGTGGGTCGATTTTCATTTTTCTGCAAGTGGATGTCCATGTTTCCTAGCACCATTTATTGGAAAGGCTATCCTTTTTCCAATTTACTTGCGTTACTCCTTTGTCAAAAATTACGTGGCTATAGGTGTGCTGAGGTATTTCCAGATCTTCTAGTCTGTTCCAGATGTCTTCATGGCTATTTTTGTGCCAGTACCAAGCTGTTTTTGCCACCACTGCCCTGTTAGGTTAGGTGCCGTCGAGTTGGTATCCGACTCATAGTGACCCTTTGTACAACAGGGGAAACACTATTGTCAGTGCTTCTGCGCTGTGCATAGCGTTTTCAATGGCAGATTGATTTTTGGGAGGGGGTTGCCAGGTTCTTCTCCCAACTGCCCTGTAGTATAGGTTAAAGTCAGGGATTGTGATTCCACCTGCACTAGTTTTGCAGCTTAAGAGTGTTTTGGCTATATGTGATCTTTTGTGAGTCCATATGAATTTTTGGATCGTTTTTTCTATTTCTGTAAAGTCAGTCAATGAAATTTTAATGGGGATTGCATTAAATCTATAAATTGCTTTTGGTAGGATAGCCATTTTTACTATATTGATTCTCCCTATTCAGGAACAGGGAAGGTCCTTCCATTTTTTAGTATCCTCTGCTATTTCTTTCTTCAATATTTTGAATTTTTCCTTGTAGAGATCTGAAGGGTCTTTGGTTAGACTGATTACAAGGTACTTAATTTTCTGGTGGGCTATCATGAAAAGTATTGTTTCTGTAATTTCCTTCTCTTCCTGGTTACAGATGGTGTAAAGAAAAGCTATTGATTTTTGTGTGTTGATTTTATATCCTGCCATTTTGCTGAAGGAGTTGATTAGATCTAAAAGTTTTCTGGATGAGGTTTTGGGGTATTTTAGTATAGTATCATGTCATCTGCAGATAAGGATAGTTTGCCCTCTTCCTTGCCAATCTGCATCCCTTTGATTTCTTTCTCTTATCTGATTGCCCTGGTGAGGACTTCAGTTCCTATGTTAAATAGAATAGGAGAGAGTGGACATCCTTGCCTTGTTCCAGATCTAAGAGGAAATGGTTTCAGTTTTCCTCCATTTAATATAATGTTGGCTGTAGGTCTGTCATAGATGATTTTTATGATGTTAAGGTATTTGCCTGTTATACCTGTCTTCTCCAGGGTTTTTATCATGAAAAGGTATTGCACTTTGTCGAAGGCCTTTTCAGCATCAATTGAGATGGTCATGTGAGTTTTGTTTGCCAGTTTCTTGATATGTTGGATTATATTAATTGATTTCTGTATGTTGAACCAGCCTTGCATCTGTGGAATAAATCCCACTTGTCATGGTGAATAATCTTTTTAATATGTTGCTGAATTTGGTTTGCCAGGATTTTGTTAAGGATTTTCGCATCTATATTCACAAGGGTGATGGGTCTAAAATTCTCTATCTTAGATGAATCTTTTCCTGAATCTTTAGGTATCAGGGTGAAGGTAGTTTCATAGAATGGATTTGGGAGTGTTCCCTCCTTTTCTTCTCTTTAGAATAATTTGAAGAAGACAGGTGTTACATCTTCTTTGAAAGTTTGGTAAAATTCTGCTGTGAACCCATCAAGACCTGGGCTCTTTGTTGGGAGACTTGTTATTACCTTTTCTATTTTAGTATATGTAATGGGCTTGTTTAGGTCACTTATGTCTTCTAGGGTTAGCTTTGGTAAGTCATATGAGTTAATAAATTTATCCATTTCTTCTGTATTTTCATATTTTTAGGAATACAGTCTCTCATAGTAATCCCTGATGATTTTCTGTATTTCATTGTAGTTGGTGGTTATGGACCTGTTTTCCTTCCTAATCCTTACTATGTTTTTTCCTTTTTCTTTTTGATGAGATTGGCCAGAGGAGTGTTTATTAGTCTTTTCAAAGAATCAGTGCTTAGGCTTATTAATTTTTTGCATTATCTTTTTAGATTCTAATTGAGATATTTCTCTTTGGATGCTCCTTTTAGGATTGATTTGTTGTTGGATTTCTAGTGTCTTAAGGTGCATCATTAGGTCATTTATTTGGCTCTTCTCTACCTTATTGATGAAGGCACTTAATGCTATAAACGTTCTTCTTAAAACTGCCTTTGCTGTATCCTATATATTTTCGTAGGACATGTTTTTTGTAGGTTTACGTTTTTTCATCCTGTTAGCCAGTCTCTGCCTCTTACTTGGAGAGTTAAGACCATTTACATTAATTGTGATTATTGAGTAGTATCTATTTTTATGCATCCAATCGTTACATGTTACTGGTGTATGAATCATGGTGGTTTTGTTCCTTTTTTGGATTGTACTCATCTCAGCTAACCAAGTCTTTGGTTACCTGTATAGGGTTGTCTTATCTCACCTGGATGTGGTAATTGATTTACAATCCTCTGTAGAGCTGGGTTGGTCTTTGCAAATTGTTTGAATGTGTCAATATCATGGAATGTCTTGTACTCCTTATCTATTTTCAAAGATAATTTTGCTGGATATTATCTTCTTGGTTGGAAATTGTTCTTTTTTAGGATGTGAATTACCTGTGTCCAAGCCTTTCTACCTTTCAATGTTGACATGGAGAAGTCTGCAGTAATTTTAATCTGCCTTGGTGCTTTCAAGATAGCCTTCCTGGTTTCTAATGAAAGCATTCGAGCTATGATATGTCTTGGGGATGACCTATTTTTGATCTACTCTGGATAGGGTCCTGAATGTTCCAGTTGTGTATGTATCCATATCCTGAATTATCTCTGGAAACTTTTCCTTGAGGATATCATATACTAGATTTTCTAGTCCTCTGGTGGATCTTTCCTCTCCTTCAGGGACACTCTGAATTCTTAACTTTCGTTTTTTCATTCTGTCTGAGGTTTCTTGGAAATCTTTTAAAATTCCTTCATCATTGTTTCCATTTCTGACTGTATGTATTTAATTTCTTGGATTGAGTCCTCAGAATTAGAAATTCGTAGCTCAGCTTCATCCAGTCTTGATGAAAAGAATTCTTTTGCAGAGTTTAATTCATTTAGTTTGGTTTGCATATCAATAATTGTTGCTTGATTTTTCCTAATCATTTCTAGCTGGGAGGAGAGAACAGACTCCGGATGAAATACCTTCTTTTCAAGGATTTCAAGGGTGCTGATGGTATTCGTTTTGATTTTTCTTAGCATATTAATAACCATACCTGTGAATTCCAATTCAGAGATCTCCAGGAGTTGAGATTCACTGGAGGAATTTGTTGGGGGACTTTGGTCCGTGGAGTCTTCACATCCAGCCTGTCCCTTTGTGTTTCTTGTAGGTTTGTTGTTGTTGTTGTTAGGTGCCGTCGAGTCGGAATCCGACTCATAGCGACCCTCTGTACAACAGGGGAAGCACTATTGTCAGTGCTTCTCTGCTGTGCGTAGGGTTTTCAATGGCAGATTGATCTTTGGGAGGGGGTTGCCAGGTCCTTCTCCCAAGCCTACAGCTTCTGGTGTTCCCAGGCGGTCTCCCATCCAGGCACTAACCAGGCCCGACCCTGCTTAGCTTCCGAGATCAGACGGGATCGGATGCCACAGGGCTACGGCTGCAGGCCTTCTTGTAGGTTTACTTTGCTCATAATATGGTCCAGGGAATAGATTTTATCTCTCCCAAGTTTGCAGAACTTCTCCTTCTGTTATTCCTTTGGGTTTGTGTGGTGATGAATCTGTGGCACCTTATTTTCGGTCCTCAGTCCTGTATTTTACAGCTTTAGAACCGTTGACAAGGATCTGTTGCAGACTCTGAATTCAGTTCTGTCCCGTTCAGATTCCTTCTGATCCCTGAGATCCCAAACAGTGGATTGTCTACTGGGTACAATGTGATTCCTCTGTTATCTAGTCTGTAGGGCTCTTACTCTAGTTCACCAGCCCTACTCTACTCTTAATAACAGGGCTTAGTTGTTAATCAGATCTTCTAGGTTCTGTGGACCATCAGCTCGTGGCACTCTTATCTGCGCCCTGTACTCTCCACTCCTCAGTTTCCCATTCTCTGGTTCACTATTCCAGTGGGGCTGGGGGCTAGGGAGGCAATAGATTCTGTTTCTCTGCTGGGGGGTGAGAAGGGGAGGGATATGGTGAAAGAAGAGGGAGAAAGAGGAGAGGGAGAACAGAGACTAATAGAAATTAAAGTCAAAATTAAAGTTAAAATTTAAAGATAAATTAAAGCAAAAACACATATATGGAATAAGAAAAAGAGGGAAAATAGAAGAAGAAGAAGAAAAAAGTGTGCACACACACTCCCACCCAAAAGAAAAAAAAATACACACATAAAAACACTTGTGTCCTCTCAGAAGAGGTAACTGAACTATGAAGACAGTGAGGGTGAAGTGAACACTGCAGAACTCGGGCTGCCAGTGGTTTTCACACTATTCGTGGCAGAGTTAAATCTGAGAAGGTCCGATCTCTCTTCCTTCAGGCCACTGACTTTGCTGCAGGAAAGGGGCTTTTCCCTGCTAGTTTTTTGTTTGTTTGTTTGTTTTTTGTTTGTTTGTTGTTGTTAGGAGCAGGCTTCCTTAGGGGGCGGGCTTCTGCACAGCTTCCCTCTGCCGAGTGGATATGGTGGGTAACCATGCAATCACCCCAGGTTGAAGCAGGGCACTGGGTGCCCTTAGAGGCTGCCCCATGAAATATTCCGTCCCTGTTGTATTGCCAGAGAGGCAGTGGAACCTGTGGTGGCCTTCCTGGAATTTTGCCTGCCCCACAGAGTTCAGGCACTAATTCCCCAAATCGGAGCTCACCACCCCGAAGCCTATGGTGGTGGTGGTGGTGGTGGTGGGGAGATATGGATGCTATAGTGAGGTCTTTAATGCTGGACTCTCTATCCACTTGCACGTTCCAAATCCTGTTGTGGTTTTGCCACTCCCACTCTGTAGTGAGCGGGATGATATCCGACCACCCCCGGTGAATCTGCAGCCTCCTGGCCATGTGGCAGTTGCACAGGAAACTGCCCTGGGACAAGGTGCACTGCTGCGCTCCTTGTAGGACCACGGTGGCGTGCTCTGCCTGCATGGGACTCAGTGACTTCTGTGGATTCTAGCTGATTCCACAGTGCAGTGAGACGATATTGAATCACCTTTGGTGGGTCTGGGGTCCGAGTGCACATGTATCTGTGTGTCTGTGAAAGTTGTGCCCGTGCAACTGCCCCACTACAACAGGAGGGAGGTAGCTGTGCCCCGGATCTGGGTGTGCTCCGCTGTGGCACATTCCCCCAGCCCCTTCTTCTTCACTCTCTGCACCCACGTCGGGATGGATGGGGTGATAACGTATCACCTCTGCTGGATTTGAGGCCTGCACTCCTGTGTGAGGATCCTGCACCAGCTTAGAGATGTCTGCTCTGTCTGCCATTTCCCTTAATGGAAACTTTTGAACATATTAATAATAGGCAACAGTATAATAAACCCCAGCTTGGACAGTTTCAGTTTTTGTCTAATCTTTATCTTTTCCCATCCACTTTCCCCATAGCCATTGATTAAATGAAGATATTACACTGTAACATCTTTCATTTTTGTATTCAGTTTCAAGTATGGTTCAGCATTAATTCAGCACTTTCTACTTTGTTTCTAGTAACTTTTGTAGAAGTAGATGCAGTTGGTTCTAGTATTTTCCTCCCACATCTCAGAAGACAATTTTGAATATACCTCTGGGGTAAGCATATCCCATATTATAGGCCACTGTTTATAGAACATTATGTAACCTATAGTGCTGACAGAACATGTAAGTGTGCAACTCTAGAGTTCAGAAACAGGTCCCCCACCCCAGGATACAGGGTCACACTGTATAGCTCAGGTTGGCCTGGAGGTCATGATGCTTCTGCCTCTACCTCCTGAGTGTTGGGATTAAAAGCATGCAAACCATGCTTAGCCATATTTCTTATAACAAAAATAGTAATCATGAAGAAGAAAAGAAACTCAGGGAAAACTTTTTTGATGAATGGGAGGAAAAAACCTGTTGTGTCAAAATAATTTTAAAAACAACTACTTCCAAATAAGATGATTTTAATTTTTTTCCTGTATGCCCATTATGGTCTATACTTAAGTTCATAGACAAAATCATCTTTATCTAGCAGCAATGTTAAGTGGAGTCTCTGTGAGCTTCTATTAACTGGCATATTTTTGACTACTGAAACATTTCTTAAAAGGTCTATTGTTTGCAAGTCATCTGACCATATCTGGGAGATTGTTGTGTTTTTTTTTTTTTTTTTTTTTTTTTTAGAAAATACAGTCTTCAATTACAAGTTTTGTCATTGTAGCATGGTGTGAAAATCTGCATCATTTGATAAAGTCATGAATTATGAAAATGGCTAAAATAAAGTTACTTTTAATAACCAATAGCATGAATTTTTTCTTAGGGTTTTATAAATACTGACAAACACTGAAAGAATGAAAAAGAGGATTAAGCCTTGTTTAGTGTTAGTGTGGTAGGTTCTGATTCCCACAAACCCTTCATGTACACAAATAGGAAAGAAGGAAACTTAATTTTAAATATGTAGGTAAAGTCTAGTCATGCATTATTGTAGAAAATGAAATGTTTATGGCACATATATAATCTGTAAATACAAATTAGAATTAGGTTATCTGTGGCTTAATATAGTTTTCTAATAATTATCTGGGACTGGTATTTATGTCTATAGCATTTTGAGCTTTTTTTTTCCTTCCCTCCTTCCCTCCCTCCCTTTCTTCCCTTTCTTTCCTTTCTTTCTTCCCTTTCTTTCCTTCTTTTTTTTTTTTTTTTTTTGTGGTACTGAGGGGATTGAACTAAGGGCCTGACGCTTGCTTTGCAAGCACTGTACTACTGAGCTGTACTGCCAGCCAAGTTTTTTATTTTTTCTTTTGAGACAGGCTCTTGCTAAGTTATGCAGGTTGCCTCTGGTCTCAAACTTGTGATTCTCCTGCCTCCACCTCTTGAGTCCACCCAGGATTACAGTTGTGAGCCACCATGCCCAGCCCATATTGAGCATTTTAAAAGCACTTTTTGAGAATCTGTTCATCTGTAATATAAACACATGGCTAAAACATTCTGCTTTTCATTCTTTTCTGCCTTAGCTTTGTTTATAATTAGTAGGAATTATTTTAGATTAATTTCATTAGCAGCTCTCTTTTGCAAGACATTCAGGCTGAGGTTTCAGCTGTCTCTTAAGAACAGAATAAGTTTGGTCTGGTCTCTTATCTTTGTGCATATAAAAATTATTCTGGTTTTTACATATTTCTAGTACTTATGTTCCATGTACTTTTGCAGATTTAACTTTCATTTAGTTCCTTGGAAACCTCTCCACTCCCCAACCCTTGCACTTGCTCCTCTCCCACCAGTGTTGGGAATGGAACCCAGGATCTCTCAGGATCTTGCATATGCTAGGCTAGTGTTCCACAAATAAGCTGTACCCCCAGCAGAAAGCTGTCTCTTAGGTTGATATTTTTCTGTTTTAGCATTTGAGATCTCATTTGTGTGTCTGTGATTTTATGAAAACAAATTTTAATACAATCATAAGATTTCAGCTCTTCAAGGCATTTGAGCCAACATCTAGTCAAATCTATGTATGCACACTTGTGCTATACATTTGCAAACTGCTGTAAGACTATTTTGGATGCTGGGCACAATGGTGCACACCTGTAATTCCATCAGCTCAGAGTGAGGAGGCAGGAAGATCATAAATTCAAGGTCACAAGTATCCTGTGCAATTTAGCAAGACTCTGTTTCAAGGGAAAAAAATTAAAGGAAGTAGAGGTGCAGCTTAGTGGTAAAATGCTTGCAAAGTATGCACAAGGGCCTAGATTTAACCCAAATACCTCTAAAAAAATGACAAATTTGGAAATTACAGTAAGAAGTTACTTAGTACACTAGTGAATTAGTGACAGATCCTTTTGCATTTTAAAACCAGTTTTCTTCATAGTATTTTTCAGTAAACTTTCCCCGTATGGAAATTTATACCCATATTGGATATGAAGTTAAATTATAAAACTATGCAAGTATATAGCACTAGTTTTCATAATTATGGTGAAGCCAGAAGTATTTCAATTTTTTGAAAGGCTCTCTTTGCCACTACTAATTTTTTGTATTTTATTTATACATGTTGTGGGGTATAAAGTAATAAGTCAGTTGATATATCCATTGTGCAACCATCAAATCAGTATTGCTTACATTTTCATCTCCTTAAACATTTTAAAGAACAAAATAAACAGCAACAAAATGAAAAAAGATAAGAATTTTAATTAGCATGTAATAACAGTTTTATGCCACCATAGGCTATACCATTTTATTTTCTTTCCTTTTTTCCGTTTTTTTCTTTTCTTTTCTTTTTTTATTTTCCATAGAGTTGCATCCTGTATTTTGCATTTTTTCCTCTCCCTGTTTACCTTTCTATGTTCTTTCTTCTCCATGCCCTTGACCCCTCACCACCATCCACTTCCTCCCACTTAGTCCCTCCCTATATTGGGTCCACTTATATTTTCCATTCTCAGATAAGTATGATTGTACGTTTGTGTGTGTGTGTGTGTGTGTGTGTGTGTGTGTGTGTGTAATTTTTTCATTCTAAGGTAGATTTAGTTTCTGCATATGAATGAGAACATGTGGTATTTTTCTTTTTGAGTCTGTGTTAGTTTGCTTAAAATGATTTTGTCCAGTTCCATCCATTTTCCTGCAAATGACATAATTTCATTCTCCTTTACTAGTGAATAATATTCCATTGTGTATATATACCACAATTTTTAAATCCAGTCCTCTGTTGATGGATATCTGGGTTGATTACATACTCTTACGATTGTAAAGAATGCTGCATTAAATGTAGAAATTCAGGTGTCCTTGTGGTGTGATAACTTATCTTCCTTTGGGTATATTCCTAGAAGTGGTATAGCTGGATCATACAGTAGTTCTATTTTTAGTTTTCTGAGGTACCTCCATATTGATTTCCAGAGTAGCTAAACTAATTTACAGTCCCACCAGCAGTATAAAAAGGTTCGTTTTTTTCCACATCCTTGCATGCATTTCTTGTTATTTGTTTTGTTGATTTTGGCCATTCTTACTGGAGTGAGATGGAATCTCAGTGTAGTTTTATTTGCATTTCTTTCCTTAATGAGGGATATTGAGCATTTTTTCATGTGTTTATTGGCTATATTTATTTCTTCTTTTGAGAACTGTCTAGTTCCATTGCCCACTTATTTATTAGATTGTAACTTTGGTGTTTAATTTCTTGAATTCTTTGTATATTCTAGAAATTAATCCTCTGTCAGATGTATAGGGTGCAAAGATTTTCTCCCATTCTGTGGGGCTTTCCCTTTACTAATTGTTTCCTTTGCTGTACAGAAACTTTTTAGTTTTATGTAATCCCATTTGTTGATTTTTGGTGCAGTTTCCTGGGAAATTGGAGTCTTGTTAAAGAAGTACTTGCCTATGCCTATACATGGGGTGTGTTTCCTATCTTTTCTTCTAGTAGTTCTAAGGTTTCTGGTTTTATGTTAAGGTTATCTTTTCTCCAGTGTGTGCTTTTGAGATCAGGTCACTGTATTTGCATGGGTGTATGCCTTTTGAGATCAGGCCACCATAGTTACATGGTCATATATTGGGGTCTTCTGTTCCATTGATCTTCATGCCTATTTTTGTGCCAGCACCAAGCTGTTTTTGCCACTGTGGCCCTGTAGTACAATTTGAAGTTAGGTATTATAATGCTTCCTGCACTGATTTTGCTGCTTAGTGTTTTGGCTATATGCTGTCTTTTGTGCTTCCATATGAATTTTAGGATTGTCTTTTCTGTTTCTGTGAAATGTATCATTGGCATTTTGATGGGGATTGCATTGAATTTGTAGATGGCTTTTGGTAGTATAGCCATTTTCACAATATTCTTCCAACCCATGAGCCAGGAAGGTCCTTCCATCTTCTAGTATCTTCTGCACTTTCTTCAGTGTTTTAAAGTGCATTGTAATTGCAGGGCGTGGTGGCGCACGCCTGTAATCCCAGCGGTTTAGGAGGCGCAGGTAGGAGGATTGCAAGTTTGAGACCAGAGGTAGTCTGCATAACTTAGCGAGACCCTGTCTCAAAAAAAAGTAAAAAAAAATGGGCCGGGGGTGCAGCTCAGTGGTCCAGCACTTGCAGAGCATATAAGTGCAAGGCCATGGGTTTAACCCCCAGTACCACCAAAAAAAAAAAAAAAAAAAAAAAAAAAAAAAAAAAAAAAAAAAAAAAAAAAAAAAAAAAGCATTGTAGACATCTTTAGGGTCTTTGATTAGGATTCATTCCTAAAAATTTAATTTTTTGGTGGGCTATTGTGAATGGGATTATTGTTTTAATTTCTTTTTCTTCCTGTTTGCTGTTGGTATAAAGGAATGCTACTGATTTTTGAGTGTTAATTTTGTGTCCTACTACTTTGCTGAAGGAGCTAATTGTAAGAGTTTTCTAGTGGAATTTTTAGGGTCCTTTAGGTATAGGATCATGTCATCTACAAATAGGGATAATTTGATGTCTTCTTTTCTTCTTTGTATTCCTTTTCTTTCTCTTGTTTAATTATTCTGGTTGTGACTTCAATCACTATATTGAATAAGAGAGAGAGAGTAGACATCCTTGTCTTATTCCTGATCTTAGAGGGAATGCTTTCAGTTTTCCTCCGTTTAATATGATGTTGGCTATAGGCTTGTTATATATGGCCTTTATGATGTTGAGATATGTTCCTTTTCTACACAGTTTCTTCAGGACCTTTATCATGAATGGATGTTCAACTTTGTCAAAAGCTTTCTTAGCATCCATTGAGATGACCATATGATTTCTGTCTGCAAATCTCTTGATATGTTGAATTACATTAATTGATTGGCATGTGTTGAAAAAGCTGTTTATCTGTGGGAGTGAAGCCCACCTGATTGTGGTGTGTAATCTTTTTTATGTTTTGCTGTATTTGGTTTGCAAGAATTGTATTGAGAATTTTTATATTAAGGTTCATCAGGGAAATTGGTCTGTAGTTCTCTTTTTTTGTAGTGTTCTTATATGGGTTTGGTATCAGGGTGATACTGGCTTTGTAGAATGAATTTGGAAGTATACCTCCCCTTTCTATTTTTTGAAATAGTTTGGGGAGGATAGGTATTAATTTTTCTTTAAAGGTTTGATAGAATTCAGCTGTGAACCCGTCAGGACCCAAGCTTTTCTTTGTTGGGAAGTTTTTTTTAAAATTACTGCCTTAATTTCATTGCTTTCTATAGGTCTATTTAATTTGTCTGTGTCTTCAGGATTTAGTTTCAATAGGTCGTTAATTAAGTGTTAAGAACTTTATCCATTACTTCTGTATTTTCATTTTTTGGGGAGTAGACTTTGGTCTTCTCTGTGACATTGGTATCAGTTGTTATGTCCCTCTTTTCATCTCTAATTTTATTAATTTGGGCCTTTTTCCTCTTTTTGGTGAGTTTGGCTAAGGGAGTATCGATTTTATCTTTTCCAAAAACTTTTAGTTTCATTAATTTTTTACATTGTCCTTTCAATCTCTAGTTCATTAATCTCTGCCTTGATTTTAATTATTTCTTTTTGTATGATAGTTTTAGGGTTAACTTGTTGCTCTTTCTAGTGCCTTGAGGTATGTTGTTGTTGTTGTTAGGTGCTGTCGAGTCGAGTCCAACTCATAGTGACCCTATGTACAGCAGATCCAAACACTTGCCGATTCTGTGCTAGGCAAACGATCTTATTTATGTTTAAGCCCATTGTTGCAGACACTGTGTCAATCCATCTGGTGGAGGGTTTTCCTCTTTTGCGTTGACCTGCCACTCTTCCAAACATGATGTCCTTCTCCAGGGATTGATCTCTCCTGACTACATGTCCAAAATATGTAAGGCGCAGTTTGGCCATTTTTGCTTCCAAGGAGCATTCTGGTTGTACTTATCATTAAGTTATTTAATTGAGCCTTCCTTATCTTTTTAATATAGACACTCATGGCTATGAACTTCCCTTGTAGATATGTCTTTGCTGTGTCCCATAGATTTTTGTGTGTTGCGTTTTCATTATCACTTGATTGAAGGAACTTTTTATTTTTCTTTCTGATTTCTTTGATCCACTGATCATTCATAGTGTGTAAATATTATTATCTACTGTTTATACCTTTTAAGTTCAAAGTTCTAAGTTTTTCTCAGGTCATTTACACTAAGTTTATTTGATTTTTTCATGTATATTAGTAGTGTACATGTATGTTATTCAGATTCCTTTTGCTTTTTTCTTCCCTGTTATTACTTGCTCTGGGTTTTCTTTGGTGACAGGTGGATGATGTCTTAACGCATACAAATACTGCATGTCTCTGTCAGGTACATGTGCATATATTCAAAAGTTAATAAGATACTGGGAATAGTATTAGCTGTCTGTTGGTCCTGCACATTGGATAGTGAAATAGAATCAATCCCCTTTAAAAAAATATTACTAGGTGCCATTTTCTCATCTACCATAAGAGCAGATAAAATTAATAGAAATATGTGACAGATAAAAATGTACTTTCAATAGTACTTAGGTATGGGAAATGACTTCACTTTTAGGAGCTTTAAAGTATAGTTATAAAAAGCAAAACAATTTTTTTCCTCTTTATATGTGATCTAGTTCTCTGTAGACTTTAGAGTTCAGATATTGATTGGTGTGACTTCTTGTGCCAATATTTATTTACTGTTTGACCTTGAGGATATTAATTGAACCTGTATAATTGAGAATAATAGCACTTCTCTCATAGGATTCAGTATAATGAAGTAGGTAATGGATTGTTGTTGTTAGGTCCTCTCAAGTTAGTTCTGATGCGTAGGGACCCTTCATACATGACAAAACACTACACTGTGCCATGCCCAGCACTATTGTCAATGCTTCTTTGCTATTCATAGGGTTTTAATGGCTGATTGTTTTGGGAGTGGGCTGGCTGGGTCCTTCTCCCAAGCCCCCAGGACCCAGTATTCCAAGGTAGTTTCCCATCCAAGGACTAATCAGGCCATCTTTGCTTAGCTTCGGAGATTTGATGAGATCAGATGCCAGGATGGTTTGACTATACACTAGGTAATGGGTTAAAATATATTAAATAAGATAATTTACATGCCAGATATACAGTAAGTACAGTTATTGTGGATACTGCACTGATAAATTACAATTTTCTCTTATTTTAAATAATTTTTTTTTCTTTTTTTTAAATCTCCATTGGCTATTTTCAAGCACATTGTAGTTTTTATTCTTTTTGTATTGGGATGGAGTTGAATCGTGGGCCTTGTGCATACTTTGCAATTGCTCTGTCACTGAACTGCAGTCCCCACCCCTTTTTTATTTTTTACCTTGCAGCAGGGCCTTGCTAAGTTATGCAGGCTTCCTCTGGCCTCAAACTTAGTGATATCCTTCCTCAGCCTCCTGAGTTGCTGGAATTATAAGCATGTTCCACAATGCTGGGCTTGCATTTGAAATGAACAGGACAATTAGATCTTCAAAAGTTGATTGGTGTTTAATCAAAAGTATTTTGTTTTAGTTTGGTTTGGTTGTCTGTTATGATAAAGAGCAATCTGTTTAATATAAGAGAGAATGTAGGACATGTATGTGTGTAAATCATCCTCTTGAAATCCCACTTTAAATAACATTAAAAGGGTTTAAAAAGCAAAAAGGTGTAAAAAGATAAAACTCACAAAGAAAAAAAAAGAATGAGGAGAATTGAAAGCCATGGAAAAGAGATTGTAGAAACCAGTTAGATGACAGAATGGGTATTGACTTAGCTGAGTGCAGCCACAACTTCATTGCTTAGAGGGGGAGATTGATATAAAGCAAGCCAGCACTTTACTTGCCTTGTTCTTAGAAGGCCTGCATGTTTTGAACCCCTCACACTGGCCTCCAGCAGGTCTTTCTCTGGAGAACATACTGGCTCTGCAGAAAACCTGCTGATACTTGCAATTGTGGGTTCCCCAAGGAGAAAGTCAGCTTACCATCTGATCAGGCCTTGATCAGACTCACCGTTCAATGCAGTTCAAGCCTCACTGGGATAGTCAGTGATGTCAGACATGAGAAAAGTGACAAGGAATTAACTGAGTAAAATAACTTGCAGGAAAGAGATGACACAGGAAACAGAAAAGAACTAAATGCAACAAAGAACAAGAATGGACCTCAGATGAATATATTTAATCCACTATACAAGAACAACACGACTACAAACGAAAGGAGAGGGAGGAAGAACAAATCAATAACAAGAATAATGCCTGGGTGGGAATCAGGTTGGTGCAGGCACTATGGAAATCAGTATGCAACTTCCTCCAAAAACTAAAAGTAGAATTGCCATATGACCTGGCTATACCACTCCTGGGTATATATCCAAAGGAATATAAGCCATCATACCATAGAGATACTTGCCCATCTATGTTTACTATGGCATTATTCACAATAGCCAAGATATGAGTGGATTTAAAAAAATGTGGTGAATATACACCCTGGAGTTTTATTCAGCCATAAAAAAGGTTGAAATTATGGCATTTGCTAGAAAATGTTAGAACTAGAGGTCATCATTTTCTGTGAAATTAACCAGACCCAGAAAACAAACATTGCATGTTTTCTCTCATATGTGGATGTTAGATTTCAGTGTATATTCAATACTAAAATACGTAGCTCATGAAAGTAGAAGGGGGCCTATTTACGGGATAAAAGGAACTAAAGAGAAGGGGGAGGGGTAATAAGAAAGGATAATGGGGGAAAAGAAGAGAAATATTACATTTTCCCCTAACAACAAAATCTGAATTTACATATGTATATGATATACATGAATCACACACAAACAAAACATGCAAATAGAAGGGGAACCATTAACAGGGGGAGTGGGGTTATAACAGTGTAATGGAGGAGGTGAACATGAGCAATGTACAATGATGTGCCTGTATGGAAATGTCATAATGAAACCCCTGAAGTTGTACACTCACTAAAAAATTACTAATTTAAAGAAAGCACTTAAAAAAAAAAATCCAGGCATTGTGGCACATACCTGTAATACCAGCTGCTGGAGAGGCAGAGGCAGGAGGCTCAAGAGTTTGAGGCTAGAGGCAACCTGTGTAACTTAGTGAGACTGTGTTTCAAGGTAAAAAATGGGCTAGAGACACAGCCCAGTTGGTAGAGCACTTGCAAAGTGTGCATGAGGGCCTAGGTTCAGCCCCTCTACACCTCAAAAACAGAACAATCAAACCCAGTGCTTGGGGATAATGTGATGGCTGAAATTAAGTCTGTGAGAAGGGCTGGAAAATAAATCTAGAAAGTAAAACAAAGATGGAGTGAAAAAGTAAGAAGGAAAAACTAAAGAAATTATAATGATCAACCAAAGGAGTTCAAAATCTGCCTAGTTATTTCTAGAAAAGAGAACAGAAGCATTGAAGGAGAATATATTATCAAAATAATAATACAGGAAAATTTCCTTGCACTTAAAAACCACAAATATCTTGATTGGTCTGTTGAATTAAAAAAAAAAAACAAAACACCAAGCCATTTAATGAAATTTCATCCTGACTGAACTGTCATTTAGGTATTTAACCAGTTATACTATAAGATATTTATGGAGGATGTTAGAGCAGTTAATGACAGTTCCATAGGAAGTTAAACAAAAACAAAAGCAATTCCAACATAAAACATAGTACAAGAAAGATGGATTATAGTACGCTGGTTGGCTCATTTGTAAACAGTATTTACATGGAGTTAATACGAACACTTGGTTTGTCTTTATATAGTAAATGTTTGGGGGCATTACATGGCTTTCTTTGAAAGACACAAATGTTCATTTCAGAGCAGCTCTCAGCACAGTGGTGGGAAGGAGAGACTGACTCCCAGGTCTGGTTTGTGTTGGCCCAAGGGCCCTGGAAAGTAAGGTGGCCTCCTTAAGTACATTGTTTCCTGTGACTGCTGCCACAAGTGATCACAAGCTTGTTGGCTTAAATAACACATACTTGTTGTCTTACAACTCTGAAGTCAGAAGTCCAGTACAGATGTCATCTGTGTAGATCATCACATATTGTCTGTGTGCAATATAATATATATAGGGTTTTGCCAGTCACTTATTGACATTAGATATCTTGTGTATAACATACATGCACACAGATACATGTAGTATACAGAAACAAGCTTAGATGGACCCATGGTGGCAGAAATTGCTAGTGTAAAGACTTCTAATAACATTGGAAATACACTAGTATCTGAAAAGCTGTTTCAGATCAGGGTGTTTTTGTTTTGTTTTAAGTCACCTATTTTGTACTTTATTTTTCACATTTGGAATGTGTGACTTAAACTAGACACTAACTTTGAATAGAAGGACAAAAAGAACTCTTTGTTCACTTCAGGTTTCTCACTGAGAGATGGGAACAGCTAGTTCCCTCAGTTTTGCTTTCAGCAGTTTTTTCCCTGCAAAGGTCACTATAGATTTGCTGAGAGATTCCTTTTAAAAACAAAATTTGGAGCCTTCTGCAAACTTCTCATCTGTTACAAGTTGCAAAATTTCTACCAAATGGGAAAAGGTTAGTTATCTACTAAATTCTGAAGGGTGAAATATGGACAGCATTGCACTCAGGATATAGATTTTAAATGTTCTTACCAGCACTTGCCTATTTATTTATAAGTATTTCCAGAATGAAATATCTTGCTTTTCTGTACTTTGACTTAGATAATTCCCTGTTTATAAATCTGATTAGTTGTTATGATTTCTTTGTGTTGACCTGTGGTATGACTTTTTTCTTAAGGAGGTGGCTTCTTATATAGATTGTCACCTGAGGGCTACCTGCTGGTATGCTAGAGTGAGCCAAACTCTGGAAGACAGAGAGGTAGAATTGTTTTATGTTGTGGTTCACAAAAAAATGCAGTACAGTTGGCATATGGAAAGGGTTTATTATTTTCTAAAGTTTTGACTGAAATAGAGTTTTAAATATGAGAATCCAAAGTCAACTACTCAGTTATTGTGGAGCATATTTTTTTCAATCTCTAGTGTCTTAACACCTTGCTTTCTTCCATTTGTCTGTTAACATATTAATCAGGGATTTCTGGTTATAGTCTTTGAAATCAGGCTCCCATATGTAGTTTCATCAGCTCATGTTACCACCTAGGAGAAGGCTGGACCTGGCTGCTTAAAACCTCTGTATTCAGGACCTGGGACACTGTTTAAGATTCTCTCTTAGTTCTCTCCTTAGCACATTGGCTTCTTACCTCCTGAATATAGGGAGGTACTTTTTCCTTCTTAGGAAGCATGGTTGCCATCAGCTCTAGGCTCATTATCCCAGTTTATAACCTGAAAAGGCTTCTTCTCACATGAGTCCTTCCCAGGGAAGGATTCTTGCCCGGTTGGTGTTGACTGTGTGCCCTGTGATGGAGTTGTAGACTCCTGTGGCTGGCAGCCTATCAGAATCATGCAGGTGGAGTGGGAAGAGCTGGTTTCCCCAAAGAAGATGAAGGAGGCTGCTGTTTCCAGAAGCAGCACACTGTGCAGGGAGAAACGGCCTGTGTTCACTACAGAGATTCATGCTTGTTTATGATGAAGGGCAGGAATGAAACCTCAGCTATCAGTCTGAATATTTTTTTAACTACTCTGGTAAAAATATTATGGCTGCTTCAAATCTTTTAAAAGAACTATAACAATTTATTACTTGTTATAATAGGTCTGGAATACCCTAAACGACGTAATTGTATAAAAAAATCTAAAATAAATACATCAACACAAATCAGCAAAATAAACTTAAAATCAAGGATATGTGAATGCTACAAACAATTCTTTTAATAAATGACAATTTTGAGAGACAAAACTTGAATCTCATTACCAAATACACTAAAGTTCAAGGCTATTTCACACCCCATTGATTGGATAACTAAAGTGAATAAGTCAAAGAAATTTAGAAACTTAGTGCAGCAGGGTTCTAGTGAAGCCAGGGTCTGTAAGTACTTGGCTCCTGATATTTGTGCCATATTAAGTGAATTTAGTATGAAAGGTAATGTGCAAAAAGTGAATGCTTCCTGTGCAATCTTAAACAGTTTGCTTATATGATTTTTATACCCACCACCACCTCCCAAGAGCTTAAAGGCAGATGGGCTGTATCTTATTTTGAGCACTATACTGGAACTTATCTACTGTATGTTGATAAATTAGTCTGTGATCAATTCCTCTGATGAATCACTTATTTATTTTTTAAACAGTCATTGTCATCTTTTTCTCAAGGTTACTAACATCTTTATTTCTAATTATTTTCCATTACTCTCCTGTGCTATTTTAATTAAAGTTTGCCAAGTATCAGATGGTATGATATTATACATTACCTTCAGAGCTGGTCTGACATGGGAGTGCATGGACACAAATGGACACATTTGTTTTAGAAATGCCTGGCACTTTGTTACACTGTCAGTATGTCAGAAAATGAACTTTAGCTTTTATCAGGGGCTCCTACACTTTCCCGTTTTGATGCTTTTAATGCTACAGTAATGTTTTCATGGTGCCCCAGGTCAAGAGAAATACTGTACTTTATCAACTGATTTGATCCAAACAACTTAACAATGGCTTGTGAGATGTCTGTGCCTGGTAGGCATTACACAATGTGGAATCATACTGAATACCACTCTTTTATAGTTCCATGTTGACTTTTGTACAGTGCTTTTTTTTTTTTTTTTTTTTTTTTTAATTCATAGCAATCACTATAAATACCCCCACACATGTGTGTAAGCTGGTGCTGTGGGAGCTTGCATGTTGCTGTGATGCTGAAAGTTATGCCACTGATATTTCAGATACCAGCAGGGTCACCCATAGTGGATTAGGTTTCAGCTTAGCTTCCAGGCTAAAACAGTTTAGGGAGAAGGAACTGGCAGTCCATTCCTAAAACAATTAGCGATTGAAAACCCTATGAATAGCCAGGCACGATGGCACATGCCTGTAATCCCAGTGGCTCAGGAGGCAGAGGCAGGAGGAACGCAAGTTGCAAGTTCAAGACCAGAGGCAGTCTGCATAATTTAGTGAGACACTGTCTCAAAAAGTTAAAAAAAAAAAGGGGTGGGGGGGGGGAGTGCAGCTCAGTGGTCCAGTACTTGCAAAGCATGCAAGCGCGAGGCCCTGGGTTCAACCCCCAGTACTGCTAAAAAAAAAAAAAAAGAAAGAAAGAAAAAAGAAAAAAAAACCCTACAAATAGCAGAAAAGCACTGTCAAATATAGTGGAGACAATGAGCCCCCAAGCTGGAAGGCATTCAAGAAATGACTGGGGAAGAGTTGTCTCCTCAAAGTAGAGTTGACCTTAGTGATGGGAATGGAATAAAGCCCTTGGGACCTCCATTTGCTGATGTGGCTTCTCTTCAAAATGAAAAGAAATACAGCAGCTGCAACAGTGTGTTCAAACATAAAGACTGTGTGCATGGCACAGTGTTGGGTAGTGTTTCATTCTGTTGTACATAGGGTTGCTATGAGCCAAACCTGACTTGATGGCACTTAACAGCGGCAATTGTAAACTCAGCTTCGAAAACATATGCCATTAAAAAAATACAGTAAAAAGTATGTATGCTCTAATCTTGAAATTGTGAGTTATTAAAAGCTTGTGGTTCACATGGTTTCACATACACTTTGAGTATCACCATGTTTCCTTCCAATTGAAAATACCCTGGGTGCCCTGTGTATCTGCAAGGACACCTTGAGACAGTTTGAAGACCATGGATGAATTTAATTTAGTTCATAGGGGATTCAGCTACCCAACTGCCTTCTCTAGGTCATCAAGTTGAATCAGTAGCATATCTTTCAGTCTGCTGTTTACTTTAGTCCCTAATGGCATAAATAATTGCTCTCTTACAGCCTGAAAGTACCAGCTTTTTTTTTTTTTTTAAATGCTGCCCTGGCAGTGAGTTTTCACCCTCTCTGTTCATTCTCTGTCTTTAAAAGCTGCCTCAGACTGTGCCTGTTGGTGCTCTCATGCAGACCTTGGCTGATGCTTGTGACTTGGCCTTCATTTGCCTCTCAGTGGATGCGTTTGCACATTAAACTGCTCAGAAAATTGTTTTAGAGGAAGCTTTAAATTTTGATTAAGTAATTACTGTTTTCTAGAAGCTATGGATTAGCTACATTTTAGAAATGTAGGAGAGGTGGAGTGTTAATATGGCTGTAAAAAGAAGTGTCTGAAAAATTAAGTCTTAAAAATTCTTTTTTTTTTTTTTTTTTTTTTGCGGTACTGGGGGTTGAACCCAGGGCCTCGCGCCTGCATGCTCTGCAAGTGCTGGACCACTGAGCTGCACCTCAGCCCATTTTTTTTTTTTACTTTTTGAGACAGGGTCTCGCTAAGTTACGCAGACTGCCTCTGGTCTCGAACTTGCGATTCTCCTGCCTCCGCCTCCCGAGTTGCGTGCGCCACCACGCCCAGCTAAGCCTTAAAAATTCTGAATATAAGGTTAAGGGCGCCTGGCTATTGCTCCAGCTGGCAGCAGAACTTGGTGGTCTTCACAAAGTTTGCAGGCATGCAGAATACAAGAGTTATGGGGTAATGAGGGCTTGCAGCCACAAGCAGCAAGGCATTGGGGCAGGGCTGTTCAAGCCTGTAGGGGCCCAGATGATGCCATCATGTGCACCAGGACGCAGACACGAAGCTGCAAGATTTAATATTTGCCCTGCTGGATTTTAGTCTTGCTTTGGTCTGATCTCTCCTTGTTATGTCCCCATTCCTTCCTTTTGGAATGGGAATGCTTACTCGGTGCCATTGTATGTTGGAAGTATATAACTTGTTTTTGTTTTTTATGGGGGCTCACAACTAAGATTGCCTTGAGTCTCAGTAGACACTTTGGACTTAGCCATTTGAACAATGTTGGATCTGTTAGGACGTTGGGGACCCTTAGAAATGGACTAAATGCATTTTTGTTGTTGTTAGGTGCCATTGAGTTGGTGTCTAAAGTGAAAGACTATTGTTGGTGCTTCATGCTATTCATAGGGTATTCAGTGGCTGATTGTTTTTTGGGAGTGGGTTGCTGGGTCCTTCTCCCAAACCTATAGCACCTGGTCTTGCCAGGCAGTCTCCCATCCAAGTACTAGCCAGGTCTGACCCTGCTTAGCTTCTGAGATCTGACGGGATCGGATGCTACAGTGGTGGAGCTGCAGGCAAATGCATTTAGCATTATGAAGTGGCCATGAGCCTTCGAGGGTCAAAGGCAGATTGTTATAGTTTGAATATAAAATGTACTCCAAGGCTCATCTTTGAACTTTAAGTTCCCAGTGAGTGGCACTGTTTTTTTGGAAGTTTTTTTTTTTTTTTTTTTTTTGGAAGTTAGGACCTGGCTGGCAGAACTAGGTCATTGTGGGTGGGCCCTTAAAGGTATTACCCAAGACCCTGGTTCCGGTCTTGTTTTCTGCTCCTGTTAGCCATGAGGTGAAGAGATCGCCTCCTCCACACATGCTTGCAGTCTTCCCAGCAATGCCCTTCCTGACACTGTAGACTGATATCCTCTGAAACCATGAGCTAAAATAAATCCATCTTCTTGTAAGTTGTTCTCTCAGGTATTTTCTCACAGTTATGAAAAAAACTACCACCACAGAAAGGCAGCCTGGGATACATAGGGAGACCCTGTCTCAAAAAACAAAACCAAACAAAGCAGGTAATAGATATTATGAAGTTGCCAGAGGAAGTTCTGTAAAAGTCTCAGAGGAGATTCTTCTGGGTTGTTACTGCATGTAAGTGGAAAGGTTCCACTTGTGGCTCTATCACTACCAGCCTCGGACCAGAACTGACTGGGAACGGCAGAGGGAGGTTGAACGGAGAAAACTAGAGAAACAAGCAGAAGCTCTGAGCTATATTGAGTGTGCTGCTAGGCCTCACTGTTTCATCTAATATTCAGCTGATAAATTTCTCACTTGTCTTATTGTTGTTGCTTTGTTTAGTTTTCTTGAGACAGGGTCTTGCTTTGTAGCCCAGGATGACCTGGAACTCACTATGGAGCCCAGGTAGTCCTCCAGCTTGCCATCCTCCTGCTTCTGCCTCCCAAGTGCTGGGATTACAGATGTACATCACCACACCCAGCCTGTAAATATATTTTTGTAGTTGGTTCAGATCAGGATGCAAATAAGGTGCACATTGTAGCAAATCTTTTGAAGATAACCTTTTCATTTCTTTTACTTCTGGAATCTACCCCAAATCACTTGTCTGTTAATAATGATCTTGTTAGGTGCCATTGAATCATAGCAACCCTACATACAACAGACAAAACACTATTTTCAGTGCTTCCCTGCTATTCATAGGGTTTTCAATGGCGGATTGATTTTTGGGAGTGGGTTATTGGGTCCTGTTCCCAAGCCTACAGCACCTGGTGTTCTCAGGTGGTCTCCCATCCCAAGTACTAACCAGGCCCGATCTTGCTTAGCTTCCGATTGGAGGCCACAGCTGCAGGCAGTAATGATCTTATTGTGATGTAATTATGAAGTAATGGCATGGGAAGAGACATTTTGCCTAATCTTGTCTATACTAACATGACTGTTCATGTTTCTATGCCTCTAGTCATTGTCCTTATGCAAAATAAAAAATATTTTAAGTGTAACAAGAATTATTCAGATGGCTGGCAGCCTTAATAAAGTTCCCCATAAGGAACGAAGTGTTTCCAGGAAATGTGGCAACTCAGCGGTCCACACAGCAGAGTTGAGAGTGCCCTTTACTTGCTTCCTGTTTTTCTTTACAGAGGCCCAACTCTGGAATTCCCGTTTGTCCATGATTTACATCTGTGTCTGTCCTGAATTTTTTTTTTTTTTTTTTTTTTTGGTGGTACTGAGGGTTGGACCCAGGGCCTCGCGCCTGCATGCTCTGCAAGTGCTGGACCATTGAGCTGCACCCCCAGCCCATTTTTTACTTTTTTGAGACAGGGTCTTGCTAACTTACGCTGACTGCCTCTGGCCTCGAACTTGTGATCCTCCTGCCTCTGCCTCCTGAGCCGCTGGGATTATAGGCGTGTGCCACCACGTCCAGCTGTCCTGAATTCTTAATACTGCATTCCAGAATAGCATGCTCTTCCTTAAATGTCTACATTTAATTTTTTTTTTTGATACAGGGTCTCCCTAGATAGCCCTGGCTGGCCTTGAACGCACATCCTCCTGCCTTGAGCTCCCTGTCTTCTGGGATTACAGGTGTGCCCGGCATTGTATTTGAGGACAGTTTGTACTTGGAATCTCCAGTTTTCATTGAAGAGCTGTAATAGTCTGAAGAATACCTTGACTTATATCTGCTTCTATCCTTTCCCTTCTTTAGAGCCTTGTAATGCTGAAAATCCCTGCTTTTTCTTTACCTGTAGGCTTTTTCTTTGCTACTTTAATTGGATTTTTCCTCTCAGGAACAGCGTAGCCAAGACTCTTTTTATCTTGAAGGGAAAAATTCAGTCTGTCCCCATTTCATTTTCTCCCTTCAGCTGCTGCTGTTCTCCTCCTGACTCTTCTGCAGAGGTGTCTGCCGCCTGCTCCCAGATCTCCTGGTGACGCGGCCTCGGAGGAGCCACCTCAGCCTGGCACCTCTCACCTGTTGCTTGCTTCCTCCTCTGGCATCATCCTCACTTCTACTTTTCCTGCTGACCCACAGGTGATTTCTTTTCAGTCTCCTCCTCTCACACCATATCCTCTGCTCAGCCTGGTATCCTCTGTGTGCTTTTTTTTTGGGGGGGGGGGCAGAAAACCTCGTTAATTATCTTTGTGATACGTGTGACTCTCAGTCACTCATCTCCAGTTTAGCCACGTCTGCAATGCTATATCCACATGTCCATCTTGTTCTCTCAGCAACATCACTTGGATGTCTTCAAATTCACTGCATCTTAAACTCTTTCATCATCTTCCTAAAACCTATTTCTCTTCCAGTATTGTCTGATCTAAGAGACTGCAGATGCCTCCCACCTCTGCTCCAGTTCCCAGCTCCAGCCGTTGAGTACTGGCTGACTTTACCCCATGAACATCTCTTACCCTTCTGCTGCTGTGGGTTGAATCTGAGTAATCTCCTTTTACCGTTACTATGTTGACAGTAATAACTTCTCCTGTTGGCCTCTTTCAGCCTGCATTCCACCTGTGGCTGTCATGGAGTAGCCTTTTAAAGCCACTTGATCATGTGGTTCCTCTGCTGTAAAAGCCTCCCAGTTACTTCCCATTGTTGTTGGGAAGCTCTGCGAATCACTCTGTGCACTGTGTACAGACCCTGTATGACTTGGCCATCATCTCCACCTTGGCTCTCTCCCCTTCCTGTGTCCTTCCTGGACAGCTATGCTCCTTCCGGCCTTAGGGAAGGAGGGGCTGAAAGCATCTCAAAAACAAGGCTAGATTAGATGGTGTGAAGAAAGCTCCCAGTACCACAGTCAGTACCAGCTCAGTAAAATTCAGGTTGAAAATATTCCCTATTTTCAGCCTATGAATTGGTTGCTTCTTAACAGTCATTATGAAAAAAGTCTAGCTTTTTGGTGTCTCTTTTTAAACAACAAGATTTAAAAGTGTGAGGATTGGGTTTTCATGACATTGTGTGAGACCACTACTATTCTCAAACCTTGCTATAACATGGGTCCATTACCCATCTGATGTGGGGGGAAAAATTTTAAGTGGTTATTATGCGAATATGTGGATGGCCACAGCTAGTCCAAATAATCCATTAAGTTCTAAGTAATTTTGCTTTACTAGTTATTTTTTGTGCAAATATTTCTCTTGAGGATTTCAAGAGGGGCGGTTGTGGTGATCTAAGTCATTTTTGTGTCCTGGGCAAGTTTATTATATTATTAAAGTCATTTATCCATAGTATAAGAATCCATTAGAATAAAGTGTTTTTTTGTTTGTTTGTTTTTTGTTTTTTTGTTAATGAGACCATTTTCTCAATACATTATTCCCAATATTTTAGAAAAGGCGACGGCGGATTGACCGAAGTATGATTGGAGAACCAACAAACTTTGTACACACGGCTCATGTGGGATCAGGAGACTTGTTCAGTGGGATGAATTCAGTAAGTATTTTGGTAGAACATGCACACAGGGCCTTGGGCTATAATCATATGAAACCTATGTGACAGGTCTATACCTTTTTGATAACGCCTTGCCAAATGAACTTGTGCACACCAAGTACAAAGTCCTCTAGGTCTAGCTATAGCTAATCACAGATTGAAAGTAGTTGAAAACATATTGCCTCTGAACTGAACATGTACAGACTTGTCATTATTCCCTAAACAATATAACACTATTTACATAATATTTACACTGTATTAAATATAAGTGATCTAGGGACTGGGGTTTTTAGGTCACTTGGTAGAATGTTTTCTCTGCTTGCTCTGAGGCCTGGGGTTCAATCCCAGCACCGCAAAAATGGGAGAAAGACCTGGCAACCCATTCCCCAAATGATCAACCATTGAAAACCCTATGAATAGCAGAGAAGCACTGGCATAGTATTGGGCATGGCACAGTGTTGGGGAGTGTTTCATTCTGTTGTACGTAAGGTCTCTGTGAGTGAAACCCAACTCAATGACACCTAGCAACAACAAAGTAATCTAGGGATGATTTAACCCTTTGACTACCAATTTCATATAAAAAATACATGTATTTTAGATCCAGAAACTTTATTACAATGAACAAAATAACATGACTAGCAAAATAATTGAAGGCATAGTATGAGTTTGTAAAATGCCTTTTCCCACCACTTTCTTGATTTTCTGTTAAATTTGTACACACACACACTTTTAGGCATGTGTGTCCTGATGGTATTCAAAGGTGTTAAAAGTTTGCAGGAGGATATGGGTAGGTTCTATGCAAACACCACACACCATTTTATACAGGGACGAAGAATACTTGGGGATTTTTCTGTCCCCTGGGGTTCCTGGAACTGTCCCACAAATTGAGGGATGGTGGTGCATAATATAAGCATAAATGAGAAGAAAATGATGAAAAAACTAATCTGTTCTGAATTGCTACTAGGTTATGTATTTGTTTCCTGTATGAAAGTCTTCATAGCTACCCCTCTGTTGAATACATACTTTAAAACTTTAAAATGGATTTGAATTCAAAGTGGAGGTCATTATCTTATTGATTCTTATGCTCCCACCAAAGGGACTTGGAGATCAGCTTTTTAATAATAATAATTTCAGTTACTTGCCTTTTACAAACATTTTTATTGCATCTACTTCATAAAATATTAGCCTTTATCCAGTGACATTAGAATATGGTTTATTTGCTGTAAGTTCTCACGGACTAAGCAGAGGATTAAAATTTGCACGCATTTTTTTTAGAGCAAACATCTGTCATATTGGCGGCAGGATATGAAGAACCTGAAATAAAGAAGGAAAATCTGTTTGCTGTCTTTTATAGAGATTTTAGTACATTTCAAAATAGGTTCACTCAGCTGAACTTTTACTCTTTAATTTTCATGTGCGAGAGAACCAGAAGGCAATATAATAGAAGCAGCAGCAGAAGTGGACTCTTAGGGAGGCCACTCCTCTCTTTGCCTTTTAGTGAGCTTCTAAGACTAAGGCCTCTTTCCTAAAGCCTCATATAATAACATTGTTGTGTGTATGATTCCAAAAGCTCAAAACAGTCCAAGCCAAATTATGATCCATTGTGTTCTGACTTACTGGACAGCATTAACCAAAGACTTAACCAGAGAAGAGGGACTTTTAAAATAGGTGGATGGGTCTCCTGGGTACTCAAACCTGTTTGTTACTTCAGTTACTAGGTAATGACATTTGTAGCTTCCTGGAAGGGAAGTGGCTTGTTTGTTTTAAAACTGTAGGATAAGTGCCTTGTTTCACTTTACTGCTTTTGTGGAAAATGTTAAGAGTATTGTGTTGCTGTCAAAAGAGATTCGGTAGCTTTGTTTTCCTAGATCAAGTGGAGAGAAAAAGACCACAGGGGGATCCTGTTATTATATATAAGTAGGATGAATGGTTCTACGTTTATTATGTGCTGAATCTTAAATTTCTTTCTCATCAATGTATGTTGCCTTTACCACTTCAGACTTTTTCTATTTTTGAGACAGGATCTCACTGTGGAGCCCAAGATGGCCTGGAGCTCAGGATCCTCCTGCCTAGCCTCCGAGTGTAGGTGTGCACTGTCGCACCTGGCTGCCACTTAAGATTTAAAAAATCTGACCATATAAGAAGAATTAAATTTAGTTCATGGCATTTGTCAATCTTTTAAGTCCTGTTCATGCACATTTCAGCATTTCCTTTAAAATTCCTCCCTGGCATTTTGTCTCGATGAAAACCTTGTCGTGGGTATATTTAATTAACTCCTGCTTGCCAGAAGCAGAGGTAGAGCTTCAGGACTGTGCTGTACAGCTCTCGCCAGCTCTTCAGCTTGGGGCAGGGCATTGGATGTCAGCTATTCTATACGTTCTGTTGTGCAGGCTCCAGGGGCCTTCTCTGGGACTTTTTAAAATGAAGTATTTCAGTTCTTTAGAACCAGACATGTCTCCCAAAGCCTCCCACCCATTTTTTTGGTCAGTACTGGGGGTTGAAGCCAAGGCCTTGCACATCCTAGGCAAGTGCTCTACCACTGTGCTGTACCCAGTGCCACTCTCATGCCTGATCTTTTAAAATTTTGAGTCAGGGTCTCACCAAGTTACACAGGCTGGCTCTAGCCTTGAACCTGTAGTCCTGTTGCCTCAGCCTCCTGAGCCACTGGGGTTATAGGACCATGAGCCATGGTCCCTGCCTTCTAAAGGCTTTTTGTAGTCATTTCATGGCTGAGTTTGTTGTTTCTAAAGCAGTCTCACCCCCACAGGACATGTGTTCTTGCCCTTAGGAAGAACAGTCAGTCAGGAAATTGCTTGAAATTATCATTGACCTGATTCCGAGAGAAATTTTCTTCTCCTATGTAATAATAATAGGACAAAGCCATACATAGATAAGCTATTTATTCAAGGAAATGTTTCCACTGAAGAACTGGGCAGCTGCCATTATGAACAGGGCTTGATTTGTTAGGGAAGCCTCCCCTAAATTGCGTTACTGAAGGGTCAGGTGATGTCTCATTTCCCCCCCTAAATATATGGTTCTTCCCAAGACTACCTTTTGTACTAAATTCTTGCCAGAAGATATCTCTGTAGCCCTTTCAGTAATACACACCTATTGTTTAAAAACATTGTTCATCCATAGCCATAATAATATATTCAACATGGAGAGGTTACCTGCTAGAGAACCCTGATCCTTTAGTTTGACACGGTAGAATCGATTTTTTGAGGGAAAAATACTTTTTGCTTTCTTAGAAACTGTATCTTATGAATGCACAGCACCAAAACACAAAGATCTTAAATAAGCTGATAATGAATTCACATTAATGTTCTGTGGCAGGACAGCTGCCTCTGACTACACTAAATGAGCTAGTTTATTTAAACACCTTAAAAAAACCAGGCTATAAACTTTACTTTTTCTTAAACTGTTATTTGAATAATATGAATATATGAGGTATGATAAAAAAATATGGTGAATGTTTAAATAAAAAAACCTAATACAGTAAAAGACACATTATCATACTCCCTAGAAATACCCTCCCCTAGCTTCTAACACATTTATCCCATTCTTGTCAGTTTCTGAAGTTGTATAATAAATTTTTAAAAATTTTAACATTCACCGTATCTTTTGATCACTCCTTGTAGATACTATTAACACTTTATGTGATGTCTTTGTAATAAGATGCTCCTCAGAAGTAACATTTCTGGGTCAGTAAAAATACACTCAGGAGCCAGCTTCTCACTTAATCCTTTTTGGATCTAATTAGATTTTATTCTCTTCTAGTAGCGTACTTAAACCTGCCTTAATCCAAAAGTAGGCAAGTTTTGTTATTTTCTTTAAATGCAACATACTGACTCAGGATCTATCATCAGTGACAAAAGCACCTCACATGTCCTGCTTTATATTACAGGACTGCTTAGTACACAGTTGTTGATAGGTCCATGACTGATGGTGCCGGTTCGTTCTCTTTCCCCAAGTCTCAGCAGTGGGAGGTGGGAAGGGCCCTTGGAGTTGATGCAATGCTGACTCTTCACTGGGAGGCATCACCTCCAAACTTTCTCCTTAGGGTCCGTCTTCTAGCACTCTGGCCTGACTCTCTCATTCTCTACTTCCAACAGTTTCTCATTTACAGTGAGCTAAGATTAGAATTGGACATGTTGTCAGGAGGGACCAATCCCTGGAGAAAGACATCATGTTTGGGAGAATGGCGGGTATCGAAGAAAAGGAAGACCTTCAACTAGATGGATTGACAGACACAGTGGCTGCAAAAAATGGGTTTAAACATAAAAAACGATGTCATGTCTGGCACAGAATCCAGGAGTGTTTCACTCTGTTGTACATAAGATTGCTATGAGTTGGACCTGACTCAGTGGCACCTAACAACAACAAAGATTAGAATAATAATGATAAACCAAAAGTACTTCACAGTTTGCAAAGGACTGTATATGTGTTTGTTTCAACAAAGAAATATCCCAGCATTTGTATATCCATAGTCAGAAAGCAGTCTTGTGATGTGGTTTATCTTAACCATTATACAAATGAGACACCTGGTAGTCTGAGAGGATAGTTTAACAGTTACAGGATTAATAAGTAAATTTGGACTGTCAGGTGTCCTTAGATTTGCCGTATCAGTCTATATTAAGACTGCATTTTTACCATATAGATTAAGGTCTTATCTCTGGCTGGTCTAATTTCATTTATAATCTTTTTCCTTGCTTTGGATTCAGTTCTGAGGAATTGAGATGATCAAAAATGTAAGGTGTCTGCAAATTAAGATACTTGAAGTTGAGGAACAGAAAGATGAGTTGATCTGTATACTCTTGATGGTTCTTAGAATTGTCACCATGTACTTTGTGTGTTAACTAAAAAACTGGGAAGTAAAGAAGGCAAAGGAAGGAAGTTTTTTGAAAACAATCTTTCAATTACTAGCCTATTTGCCTTTATAACCAGAAAAAAATTTAGTCCATGTAAAGCCACAGTTTTTCTATAAAAACACTCTTCTGAAAAAAGTAGCCCAGCTAAAATGCTGGGAAAGGAATCACGTGGTTGCACTGGACCTAGCTCCTCACGTTTTGCTCTGTTCTGTTCTTGTCGTTTTAGGTTAGCTCCATTCAAAACCAAATGCAGTCCAAAGGAGGCTACGGAGGGATGTCTGCTAATGTGCAGATGCAGCTCGTGGATACAAAGGCAGGATAGCCCTAGGCCCCTTCTCCAGTGAGTACCTCAGACCTGGGCCTCAAAGTTAGACACAGGTGATAAGCAGCAGTAGTTAAGCCCTAGGGTTAAAAGGTGTATTTTGGGGCCAGTTGCAGTGACACATGCCTGTAATCCTGGTGAGTCTGGAGGCCCGAGGCAGCCTGCATAATTTAGCAAGACCTCAGCTCAAGATAAGAACGGAAAAAAGGGAACTGAAGGTGCAGGCCTGTGGTAGAGCGCTTGCAAAGTATGTGCGAAGCCCTGGGTTCAGCCCCCAAGTACCAGGTGGTGGGGGAAGTATTCTTTAATTATGAACTTACTGGGAAAAGCAAAATTTATTTGGCTGTTTCAAGGGATAGTCAAAGGCAGTTACTGTGGTTTGAATATACCTTTTGGATTGTTTTCTTTAAGAACGTTAAATGCTTTAAGATAGGGGTCCCCAGCCTCTGGGAACTGGACCCATGCTGGTCCATGGCCTGTTAGGGTCAGGCCACACAGCAGGAGGGAGTGGTGGGCAAACAAGTGAAGCTTCGTCTGCACTTACAGCTGTCCCCATGCTTGAGTCATCCTGAAACCATCCTTCTTCCCCCAACCCCACGGAAACCTGTCTTCCACAAAACCTTTCCTTGGTGCCAAAAAAGCTGGGGACTGCTGCTTTAAGACACCTGGTTGGGAAGAAAATTTTGCCTGAGATTCTGGTGACAAGATGCTGCTCCTTATTTGCTTCTAACAGGAATGAAGCTACTGAGTATTGATATTATAGGTATCACAATAGCCTTGTGAGTAGTGAAGTAATTTTATAGCTAATATGTATAAGTCTTTCATTATTATAAGCTTTTCAAGTGGGGAAAAGACTACTTTTAAGATCAATCCTGAAAGTATAAAAATAATTTGAATTTTTCTTTTGGTTTTATAGGTTATTGTGAATTTCTATATTTTCTGTCCACTGTTCTATAATTTTTTGTCCTGTGTTGCATTTCTTTTATTTTCAATTACAAAAAAGAAGTGTGATGGCAACCTGTTCACCTCTTGTGATTGTCCAGTGAGACATTACTGCTCTGAAGAAGATACCATCAGGCACGTCCTGCCTGCATTTCCTTCCAGCTGGCGTGCATGCCTTTGGTCTCAGACAGAGTCCTTTGGATTGTAGCTGAACTTCACAGTTGACTTTTCAATGTTTAATCAGTGTGGACCTGATCTTAGCATGAACTTTTTGTGAATGCTAGTCGCATTTTTTCCATTTTAAACATTTTCTTTCTGCCTCCAACCCTCTGACTTATGATTTTGCTGATAAGCAAGGACCTGCTATTGTTTGTTAACTTCTCACCATTTATGTATATTTTGGAAGATATGAGACCCACAAGCACAATGATCATTTTTCTTTGAAACATCTGGTGAATAGATAATCTGCATGCTCTATGGAGTTGCTTTGATGAGAGCCCATGGGATGCTTGAAATGAGCGTATCTGGGCTGAGGATCCTGCTGCTATTAGAGAAAGTTTAGCTATTAGAGAAAGTGGCACCAAGTCACATCAGTTCCATAGAAAAAGAACTATGTAGTTTATGTTAGAGTTAAGACTTTTTGGTCTATTTGATTAAACTGCAGTAAGAGAAAAGCTTGCATTCCTAAGGCATTCACTTGGTTGTAAATGTTCGGTGTATTTATTTTGAGAGCAAGGCCCTGTGATTGTGAGCAGGTGTGGTTACGTAGCTGAGCTGTGGTGAATCTCACCCAGGCTGACTCTGAGCATCATCATTCTTTGTGTACTCAGTCTTTTAATATTTTGGTATCCTATTGTTTCCACTAGCAGTGTGTTGAGCTTCCAGCCTCTGCTACTAATTGCCACCTGCAGAATCACTGAACTTTGGGTATGTATTTTGGAGGCCATGGAAGCAACACACTGAACTGAGTCACTGCCAGTGAGAACTGTATGTATTTAGTGACTATTTTATGGTAAGAACCCTTTGCTCAGGTTCCAAAATATGTTCATCTCCTAGCAGTTTTGTGTATTTCAAATATTTCTGCAAATGTTCCTTTCCCTTATCAGAGTGAGGTGTTAAGCCAGTATCAATGGTTCATGTTGTGAAAATGTTTAAATCTTATGTCTAGTTCAGGCATATTCTAACATTTGGTAGGATTAACATTTCATGCAGCAAATGGGGCTTAATTGAAACTTCCTTAGCTGTAGGGCATTAGGTCATTGCAGAGAGGAACAAGGATTATTTTCTTTTTCCCTCATTTTATCCCTTTCTTATGCAACAAATAACTGAGGAAATGGTAGGTTTACATAGGCGAAACGTGGAACCATTTCTTGCCCATTCTGAATTTAATTTACCAGTAGCATGTGGGGCACCAGAAGACTTGATCCTTGTTTTTGAGCCTTGATAGGTGCTGATCCCAAACACAGAATCTTTCAAGCAAAAACATTTCCTTAATTCACCATGTGGACGTGGCATTCTGATTCGTCCAAGGACCATTGTCATTCTGCTCAGCTAGGCCCAGTTTCCTGCCACAGACTGTGTGTGTGCAAGCGCTTTAATTTATGACGAGATAGGCTGGATTTTCTTGGCATTATCAGTACTGATGCATTTTGACTTTTAGTATAGTTTTGTCATATAACTCCTGAAACAGTAATACATGGAGCCACTGTCTCTTTCCACCCGCCCAGCTCCAAGACCAGCAAGTGTTTGAGCCCATCTCATGGTTAAGCCAAAGGCTGGCTCTTTAGTGTCCGATGGTCCTTACAGCAAGGACACTTGGCACAGGCCAGTGGTGCCTGGAAAGGTGTCAGTAATGTTAGGAAAGAAAATTACAAA
Organism: Pedetes capensis; assembly: GCA_007922755.1. NCBI lineage: Eukaryota > Metazoa > Chordata > Mammalia > Rodentia > Pedetidae > Pedetes > Pedetes capensis. The sequence goes on from VMDO01000008.1 coordinate 714,000, forward strand.
AATAAACCTTGGAAGGTCATTCATTCCCCATCGCAATATATTTAATTATTGAAGCTAATGGGAAATTCATTATACTGTTAATACTTTGCTGAAATGTATGCTAACAACTGGTAAGCAAGGGAAATGGAATGAAGATGGAATCACACGGATTCTGTTCACAGTGATCTTTGTTCTGTAAGAGGTACTTTCCCATGGTGCAGGCCTGAAGTGGTGCCAATAAGCATAGAGAGGAAATGTTAACCACAGTGATCTGGGTGCAGCATTTCCAGTGGGCCTTTAAAAATACTTTGAGTACATTAGCTTTTGTTTTATTAAATTATAGCAGTTTCATTATAGAGAACAAGTTTGCCTTGATTTTAAAGTGACTTCTGCTCAGCACCCAGAAGATAAAATTGACATATTTTTATAAGTATACTTTTTTGTACATTGTGTTCATTCTTGAATAAAGTGAGTTCAGTGTTGGCTTGTAGATATTAAAAAGGAAAGTATTGATTTTGATTCAATAAATGTTTTCTTTCAATCCTGGTTTGGCTGTTTCTTTCATTTTCAGGGATTATCCCTTGTCAGTCCAATTCCAACACTTGGGAGTTCTAGGCCACCCTGGCATACATAGTGAAAGCCTGAGGATAAAAGGTGGGAGAGGGGATTTAAATGTCTACAATTACAGCTTAACCTTGTAAATTAAGAATTGCCTACTGAGAATGATACCTAAATGTCAGGAAACAGATTCATGTAACGGAGGATGAAAGTTACTCAGTAGAGATAGGTTAGAAATAAGGTTTTTTTTTTTTTTTTTTTTTTTTTTTAAAGAGATGGGAGTCTGACTGTTGTATCAGCTGGCCTTGAACACCTCAGTAGCTGGGATGACGACAGGTGCCACCACCTCACCTTCAAGTGTTTGTCAACATCTGTTAACAGAGGTATCCGAACACCCACTCACTTCACCATACTGAAACACCTTCATCTCACAATATATGTAGGATTTGAATAAAATGAAATTGGGAATTGTATTCCTCAGACAAGCCGAATCTCTTGCTCTTTCAAAGCATCAGGTAGCTACTATGTTAAACTTGTAGAACATTTCCATTGCCACAGAATGTTTGGAGTTTGTTCCTAAAGTGGTTCCACAGGAGGTGGTCACTACCCAGGGAACAAAGTGGCAATGTCAGAAGAGATTTTCAGGTGATACAACTTAAGAAAAGGGTAGGAAGAAGTGAGTTGGCTGACCCCCTTCTGATGCACAGAACAGTCTCACAACATCCCCATGTGGCCCTTGAAGTCACAGGTAACCTGTGGTATAGGACAACAAAGATCCATATGTCTGAGGACTCACCACTTCTTCCTGTGAGAGCCTCTTGGCTGTGCGGGGCCATGCAACAGGCCAGACAACCAGGTGCAGGTTCAGCTGCACCATGAGAACTGCCACACAGCATTCTCCAAATAGAAAAGTCACTTAAGAAAAATAGGAAAGACTATTTTTTTTTTTGAACGTTTTGAAAACGTTCATCCCCATGTCCAAAGACTAAAAGGAAACCGACTTAAAATGAAGTTCTTTGCGTGGGTGCCAAGGGGCACCCCTGTAATCCCAGCACTGGGGAAGCTAAAATGGGAGGATCTTGAGTTTGAGGCCACCCCAGGATAGATAGACTCTATCTTGAAAAAACGAAGGGCTGTAACTCAGTGGCAGAAAACTTGCCTAGTGTACACAGAGCTGTTGGTTTGATCTCCAGCACCACAGACACACACAATCTAATCAGACATCCCAATTAGGAAGAAAAGTATCTGAAGAAACTGGTAGCAGAGTATCAACTGCTTCATGCTGAGTTCATGTTTTTAAAGGACATAAAATGTTGAAGGATGGGCACAACCACAGACATCTACAAAAATATCCAGGAATATTTCTGGAATTTGCTGAAACTTTAGAAATGCAAAAAACCTACGAAAAGGTGATACTGACAAGGAAATTTATGCCCTCTACTTAAAGTGTGCTGTGAGCACTTGACAGTCATTCAGATTTTACATTGGGGTTCCTGTCCCGCCTGGAATGCCACAGAGAGAGCTGAAACCATTAAATGATTTGCCTTAATCTGACTTGTTATATTTCAGCAATGTAACATTCGCATCTTCCATGTTTTCCAGAGGATGAGGGTTGGCTGGTGTCTGTTTTTAATACTTGCTCCCAGATGCACGCAGCCTCTGGCTCCTTTTGACCGCTACCCTCATCTTAGATCCCATCAGGGGCTTCACCATTTTTCATCTGGTCCACTCTTGGTGTCCAGAAGGAAAATAAATTCCTTGTATTTACTAGAAAAAGTTGCTCCTTGGATAAAAACCAGGTGTGTAACGTGGGGTTTTACAAGCAACAGGCTTTCATTCAGTAAAGTCGCTACAAGTACAACCAGAGAAAAAGGCAGTGCGGTGTTCCAGCCCTGACATATTTCCTACTGTAAACCCTGTGCCCTAAAATTTATGTTAGCAGCTACACGCAGATAAACCTTTAAGGACCTTGCTTGGGGAACCTGAAGGAATTCCCAGGCATGGATTTTTTTGTTTTTCTCCTTTAAAAGTGAAGAAAGTTACTTCAAAATATTCAGACCCTTACTTGGTTACCTTTTGGTAACATTATCTTAGTATAGTTACCCTTTGTGGCCTCTTCCTTTCAAATGGCCACAGTTCCCTGGCCTCCCCCAGTTGCTGTGCTCCAGCAGCTCTTTCTGTGGCAGGCAGTGGGCTCAGGCAGCTTCGGAAAATACTTTGGCTGCTATTTCTCAGTTTCTTTAAAAACCAATATTTTACTTCTCAGAAATATCACAGTGGCAGTAAAGATTACTCTGCTTGCTTTTGGCAAAGCCACCAGATTCAGCATTCCAAATGGGATGATTTAAAAATGCACCTCTTGTCAATGTCTCCCGCATACGTCTGGTGTATAGGTCTGCTTACCTCCGATGCTCGCTGCTGGAGAGGTGCAGGAGGTAAGGGGCTGGGCCATCCCTCCACAGGTGCAGCCCAGCCACACCGTGCCCATGGAGATCAGGCCATCAGTGTCCAAGGATCAGCCAGAATGTGCTATTCCTGAAGGACATTGATGTCATCAGGTGACATTTCAGGAAACAAAAGACCACTGTGGCAATTCACGAGGGACTAGAAGGTACCTGGGATGAGTAGTTTTACAAGAAGCAAGGAAAATGCACTTAAGGGGGAAGAAAACAAAGAACAGCCTCTTCACTGTGTTTGGAAGTGTAAAAAAAGTTTTTACATTTATGCTTTCTCATCTTGGCCTCAGTGGACCTTTGTTCTCCAGACTTACATTTTCAGCTCTGGGAATATTATCTGGTATTACTTCTGAGGCTCGCCAGATTTCTCAGCAGCAACACTGAGCTCTCCCCTCAAAACTCCTGAAAGTAATGTGAAACTCAAATTCTGTCTGCAGCCTTCTCAATAAAAGTGAGATGGCAAAATAAAGTAAAAGGACTGCCACAGAATGAGATTTTTACTTTCTACTCAGCCTTCCTGAAGACATGAGCATTCTCCGCAAGAACAGTGTGGGGGATAAGCAAACTCTTTCTCCGTATGTCCAGATCTGAAGCCGACTTAGAAAGCATTCTGTCCAAATTAGAACTAGAGGTTTTAGAAAAATTGTTTACATGAAGCACGATGAAGGGGATACCATTTAACAGGAAGGTTCATGGCTTCAGATATTTTTATTGGCCACTATGTGCCAGGCAGGGGCTGGGATTTAGCTCAGTTGGTAGAGCGCTGCACTACAGTCTCTGAAGTCCCAAGTTTAATTCCCAGCACTGCAAAAATGGGAGAAGGACCTGGCAATCCACTCCCAAGGCAATCCCGAAACAGCCATTGAAAACCCTATGAGGGTCGCTATGAGTCGGATACCGACTTGACGGCACCTAACAACAACAACATGTGCCAGGCACTGTCTAAACCCTGGGGCTACATCAAAGAACAAAAACTCTTTTACCCTCTAGGAGGTTTTGTTACAGTGGTAGGAGTGTAGAGAGGTAGGCTGTGAGCCACAGAAGATGAAAAATGCTGAGTGCACTGAACAAACAGCTGCCGGTGTAGGAGAAGTTGTCATTTAAAATACCACCGTACTGAGACAGTGATACTGAAACAGAAGATCTAATCAATATGTATGGTGAGGAAATGTTTTACTGTCCACAAACAAAAAGGAAAGATAATTCTAGATATTCTTGTTTCAACCAAAAACATGCCCAGATATAAAACAATTTTGGTCAGGTGTGGTCGAGTGTAATTGCAATCCCAGTAACTTGGGAGGCTGAGGCAGGAAGATCATGAATTTGAGGCCAGAAGCAGCCTGGGTAACTTAGCGAGGCCCTGGGTTCAACCTCTGACTATGGCAAAAACCACCACCACCAAAACAAACAAATTTTGACCAATTGATGGATATACCCCATCTGGAACAGGGTCAGCTATGCAGTGGTTACTCCCTATGTTTTGAATGAAATTTAACAATTGTCTGAAAAGCACAGGTGTTTTTGTTGTTTTTTGTTTTTTCCTCAGTATTAGGAGGTTAAATTCCAGCACCTGCACATGCTAGGCAAGTGCTCCACTACTGAGCAGCACCCTCAGCTTTTTGTAATTTTTTTTTTTTTTTTTTTTTTTTTTGTGGTGCCAGGGGTTGAACCCAGGGCCTCACATTGGCATGCTTTTCAAGTGCTGCACCACTAAGCTGCATCCCAGCCCATTTTTTAAGTTTCTGAGATAGGGTCTCACTAAACTATGCAGACTGCCTCTGATCTTGAACTTGTGCTCCTCCTGCTTCTGCCTCCTGAATTGCTGGGATTATAGGTGTGAGCCACTGCACCCAGCTCCTTTGTAAATTTTGAGACAGGATCTTACACTCATAAATCCTCCTGCCGTAGGCTCCGGAGTGGCTGGGATTGCAGGTGTGTCATGGTGCCCAGACTTTTTTTTTTTTTTTTTTTTTAAGTAGCTTATTAAGAGAAGTGGGAAAGGAAACACTCTTAAACACACCACAGAACAGGGCTACTCAAGAGAGAGCAGCCTAGAGACTGAAGATGGATCTTTTAATAGTTGGTTTCCTGTTCATCTGGGAGTCTAGATATCATTTAGGGTGGAACTGGTGCAGACTGGCTTGCTTGTGGTTTCCTTGGTTAGTGTTAGCAGAGTGTGAGCTTGAGATGCACCATTTTAGTGACAAATAATTTCATTTAAGAGCTCATCACAGCCAGATGTGGTGCATCCCAGCACTTGGGACACTGAGGCAGAAGGGTGGTGTGTTCAAGGCCAGCCTGGCCTACATTGAAAGACTATCACAAATAACCAAGGTCAGTTGTTTCTTTAGTGACAAATGGTCCCAAAAGGATATTAAGAAAACAATTCCAGCTCTTCCCATAAGTGGCTGGAGATTATTTAACCCAGAAACCCCCACAAAATCCTACAAATCAAGAGGTTAATGGTCATGTTCACTGCCCAGGCTGTTAAGGGTTTGAATATCAGCCAGCCAAGTATCTGAAAGATTCACTTTAAAGAAGCAACAAGTGTCATTCTGTCATTACAGTGGTGGAGCTGGCAGGCCGTCAAAGAGTGGGGCTGGACTTAAGGTTTGTACCCCCAAAAGTGTTAAATTTTTGCTGTACATACTTAGAAATGCAGAGAGTACTGCTGAATGTAAGGGTTTAGGTGTAGAGTCTGCCCCCATGGGACGTTCCCCAGGGAATGGAGCACCCAGGATGTGCCCCTGCATTCACAGAGCTCCCGAGCCACACAGAGGTCATCCTCATGGAGGAGGAACTATTGTGTTCCAAAACCAGAAGAGGAGCTCACACAGAACAAAAACATAATTCCATTTACCAACAGCATCAAAGGTAAAAAAAATACTTCAGTTTAACCAAGGAGGTAAAGGACCGACACACTGAAAACTACAAAACGTTGCCGGAAGAAACGAAAGATGACACATAGATGAAGAGAGATCCTGTGATCTTGGACTGGAAGAATTCATGTGAAGATGTCAACACTACCCAATGTGATCCACATATTTAATGTAATTGCTGTTATAACCCAAATATTTTTTCAAAAAAACAGTGCTGAGGTCAAACTCAGGGCCTCGTGTGTGCTAGGCAAGCTTTGCCACTGAGCTACATCCTCACCCTTAGTGTCATCTTGTACAGAAACGGACAAGCCTATCCTAAAATGCATACAAAATCTTAAGTCCCTCCCAAAGAACCAAAACAACTTTGATAAAGAACAAAGGTGGAGGCCTCACATGTCCGGATCTCACAACTTACGATAAATCTACATCAAAACTGTGGTTCTGGCATCAAGGCAAAATAGAAGGATGACAGAATGGAGAGCCCAGAATTAAAACCTCCATGGATGGTCAGTGATATTTGACAAGGGTGCCAGGACTGCTCAAGGGAGGTCCCCCTTCAACAATGGTGTTGGGGAAACTGGACATCCCTATGCAAAAGGATGAGGTTGAACATATACCTTGAACCATCTAAAAATTTTCAAATGAATCCAACCAGGACTTCAAATCCATGAAACACTAGGTTCTGGTTTGGGTGTGGATTCAGTATGGTAAAATGTAGAGGGCTTGGGCTGGGGATGCAGCTCAGTGGTAAAGTGCTAGACCAGCATGAGCAAGGCCCTAGATTTGATCCCCATCACCACCATAAGTAAATAAATAAATAAATAGATAGATAAAGGAAGGAAGAAAAAAAAATGTTTGGGGTTCAGATTCAGTTCAGGTTTAAAATTTTAATCCTATGTGTAGACAGATGGGTAAAATTCTTTTTGTTTTTTTTCCAGTTTTAAGGTATAATAAAATAGCTAAATACACCCATGGGCTGGGATTTGGCTCAGTGGGTAGAGCTCTGCGCTGCAGTCTCTGAGGTCCCGAGTTCAATTCCCAGCACCACAAAAATGGGAGAAGGGCCTGGCAATCCACTCCCAAGGCAATCCCGAAGCACTCAGCCATTGAAAACCCTATGAGGGTCGCTATGAGTCGGATACCAACTCGACGGCACCTAACAACAACAAATACACCCATACCCACACCCACCCACCCACCCACCCACACTAAAAGCTGCACCCAAATCCAATTTTTCACTGGGTTCAGGTTCAGATTCAGAAAATCTTTTTAAAAAATCCTTGAACTAGAATGGGTTCAGGTTCTGTTTGAAGCTCTGCTATCTACACATAGTATTTAAACCCAAATCCAAACTGAACCTGAACCTTCTAAATTTTAACTACTGAACCTGCACCCAAACCTGAGTCCAATTTTTTTGGTGGGTCTGAAGCCCTGCATTAAACACCTAAATGTATGACCTAAAAGTTGTTGCTGTTGTTAGTTGCTGTCAAGTCAGTGTCTGACTCATAGTGACCTTACGTACAAAGGGCAAAACAGTATTGTTAGTGCTTCCTTCTCTGCTATTCATGGGGTTTTTTGAATGGCTGTTTTTTGGGAGTGGATTGTCGGGTCCTCCTCCCAAGCCTCCAGCACCTGGTGTTCCTAGGTGGTCTCCCACCTGAGTACTAACCAGATCCAACCCTGCTTAGCTTCTGAGATCTGACAGGATTGGATGCCACAGTGGTATGGCTGCAGGCAGACCTAAAAGTATAAAACTAAAATAAAACATAGGGGAAAAGCTTCTTGCCCCTGGATTTGGCAATGATTTCTAAGATATGGCACCAAAAACACAGGTGATTAAACAGATTACTTGGACTATATAAAAATGTAAAGTTGCTGTACATCAAAGAACATAATCAACAGAGTGAAAAAGCCACCCTATGGAACGGGAGAATCTATTTCCAAATTATATGTCTGATGAAAGGCAAGAATACATAATACCCAAAAATACATAAAGAATTCTTATAACTCACCATAAACAATCTGAATAAAAAGTGGGCAAATGACTTGGATAGACATTTCTCCAAAATAAATACAATTAGCCAATAAGTTCATGTAGAGATGCTCAAGATCATTAATCACTAGGGAAATGCAAATCAAAACCATAATGAAGGCTGGGGATGTAGGTCAGTGGTAGAGCACCTGCGTAGCATTTGTGAAGTCCTGGGTTCCATCCCCAGCACTACCAATGGGGGAGGGAAAAAAAAAAAAAAAAAGAAAGAAAAAGAAAACACCCAAGAGAACATTGCTTCACAACCAGGGGTCAGGGGTGTAGCTCAGTGACCTCCAGATCCCCACTCCCTCTAAAAAGGCCCAGAAAATAAGTCTTAGTGAAGATATGGAAAAATTGGAACATTTGTGCACTGTTGGTGGGAATGTAAAGTGGTGCATGTGCGATGGAAAATATCAATGGATATTCCTCAAAATATTGAACAGAATTACCATATGATCCAACAGTCTCACTTTTGGGTGTATTTTCAGAAGATTGAGAGTAGAGTCTCAAGGAGACAGGTAGAATTCCTTGCTCATAGCCGTATTATTCTTAATAGCCAATTGGGAAGCAACCCAGGTATCCACTGACAAATAAATGGATAAATGTGGTGTAAAGATACAATGAAATTATTATTCAGCCTTAAAAAGGAAGGAAATTCTTATACCTTACCTATGGATGAACCTTGAGGATAGGACACTGTGCTAAATGAAACAAGATCTGATGGGATTGGATGCCACAGTGGTATGGCTGCAGGCAGACCCAAAAGTATAAAACTAAAATAAAACATAGGGGAAAAGCCCTATGAAATAAGCCAGTCACAAAAAAAGTAAACATGGTTTCACTTACATGAGATAACCTAGAGCAGTCAAATTCATAAACACAGGAGGTCAAATAGTGCTTGCCAAGGGGTCGGGGAGAGCTGGTTTGATGGGTACAGTTTCAATGTTGGGACATGAAAATTTTCTGGAGATTGGTTCCCCAACCCTGTGAATGTGCTTAATGCCACTGAACTGTACACCTAAAGAATGGCTGAGAAGTTTTCTGTTTTGTGCCAGGTGCAGTGGCGCACACCGGTGATTTCAGTGGCTCAGGAGGTGGAGGCAGGAGGATCGCAAGTTCAAGACCAGAGGTGGTCTGCGTACCTTAGCGAGACCCTGTCTCAAAAAGTAAAAAAAAAAAAAAAAAAAAAAAAGGGCTGGGGGCGCAGCTCAGTGGTCCAGCACTTGCAAAGCATGCAGGTGTGAGGCCCTGGGTTCAACCTCCATTACTGCAAAAAAAAAAAAAAAAAACCAAACAAAAAAACCAAAAAAGTTTTGTTTTATTATAATTTTTTTAAATGCCAAAAAATGAAACCATCCCAAGACTAATATGCTAAGTATCTGTGATGTGCTGCAACCAGAGGGGAAATCATGGGCAGTGATGGCTAGTGTGGCTCCTTAAGAGCAGGTGTACACATCCAGCCACCCAGACTCCCCACACCTCTCCTCTCCTCTCAGTTTCATCACAAAGCCCTGAGGGCAGTAGAGATCAGGTTGCCCAGCCCTGGGATGGCACCAGGGGCAAACACTTTTGCAAGAGTTAGAGAGTCAAGGAGGCTTGCGCTTGTTTTCCATAGCACATACACCATTTTCTATCCCCAGCAATTTCCCCATATAGTTGCTAACAATTCTTCCTTCCTTCCTTCCTTTTTTTCTTTCTTTCTTTTTAAATAGGAACTCTAATAGTTTACATATAAAATAACCCTGTTTGGATTCATGGTCTCCAGCACGTGGTGCTGTTTTGAAAGTCTGTGGAACTTTGTGGGGTGGGACCTCACTGGCGGAAGTATGTCACTTAGGAAGGGTTTTGCAGTTTTAGCAGGGCCTCTGGTTCCAGTTTCTTTTCTGCTTCCTGTTGCTGTGATGTGAGGAGCCTTTTGCCATCTGGGCGTTGTCTGCTCTGCCATGGCTTCCTCATCACTATAGACGGAAGCTCTACAACCGTGAGCCCAACTAATCTTTCCTCCTCTGAGTTGTTCTATCAGGTGTTTTGTCACAATAAGGAAGCTCACTGACACAGGAAATTGGTACTAAAGGAATGGGGTTGTTGTGCTTAAACCTGACTGTGTGGTTCTTAGGCTTCTGGAACTGGTTTGCAGGAGGAATTTGGAAGTATGGAGATGCAGGCTTGAAAAGCCCTAGAATACTGTAAGTAGAGCTTAAGGAAAGATTCTGGTGGGAGCTTGGGAGACCAGGATGCTGATAACAACATGGAAGGTGAAGGCTAGGCTCGTGAAGTTTCATATGGAAGTAAAGACTGTAATAGGAATTGGACTAGAGGTCATTTGTGTTACATTCTGGCAAAGAGTTTGTCTGCAGTTTGCCTATGTCATAAAAATTTGAGTGAGGATGAAGTTAGAAGTAGTGGACTAATTGACCTGGTGGAAAAAATTTCAAGACAGCACAGCACTGAGGTTGTGGCATGGTTATTGCTGTGTGCAAAGCAGAAAGATTTGAAAAACATATAGTCTGGCCAGAAAAAGAGTCCATTTAAAGATGTGGACAAAGAGATCATAATTATTCAAGAGATTACCACCATTGAAGTGAAGCCACAACAGAACAATAGGAAAGGGGGCTTGAGGGCAAATCAGGAATTGGCCAGACCCCACCCAGCAAAGGTCCAGAGTGTGAAACGCAAAAAAGTATTTGGAAAAACTTTCCTTTAAAAAGAGAGAGGCTCCAGGGCATTCTATTTTCAGAGGATGCTGCAGCTGTAGTCCAAAGGGGTCCAGCTACTGTCAAAGGGCTGGCAGCAGCACTTGGCATTGTCCATGTAGTGCTGTTTTTGCTGGCATGCAGTATGCAAGAATTACAGGGTCATGGAGGATTGCACCAAGGTTCCAGAAAAAAGCTTGCTTCCCTGCCATGGAACCTGGGTTAGACACTGTGACTGCCCAAATGAATATAATGGTAGAGTGATGGTGTATGACTTTAGTGGCTTGGAGATAAAAAGTGATGTAGCTTGCCTGGCTTTCTCCTTCAGTTTTCTTGTCCTTAAAATCTAGCCTCCATGACCAAAGGTACGCCAGAATATCCCATATGGAGACTGTACAGAGGTGGGGTCCATGTGGTCAGGAATTGAGGCCTCAAACGACAGTGAGCATTAGCTCCCAGCCATGAGCCTTAAGATAATTCCTGTCCTCAGCCTTTGGTCTGTCAGCTAACGCCGCAGTCACTGTGGAGCAGAAATAAGCCAGTTTAATAAGCTCTGCAAATTCCTGACTCATAAGCAAGCATAATAAGTGATTATTTATGCCACTAAGTTCTTTTTTTTTTTTTTGAGACAGGGTCTTACTGTGTAGCCCTGGCTAGCATTGAACTCATATTAATTCTCCTGCTTCAGCCTCCCAAGTGCTGGGATTATAAGCGTGCAACACCAAACCTGGCTCCAAATTTTGCATTAATTTGTTACATAGCCATGTTGTTGCTATTAGGTGCTGTCGAGTCAGGTCCAACTCACAGCAACCCTATGTACAACAGATGAAACACTCCTTGACATTGTGCCATGCCCAGCTATTTCAGGAGTAAGCTGCTGAGTCCTTCTCCCAAGCCTACAGCACCCACTATTCCCAGGTGGTCTCCATCCAAAAGGGTAACCAGGGCTGACCCTGGTTAGATTCCAAGATCTGAACGATATTGGATCCAGGGCTGCACAGCTGTAGGCATAGTAATTGGAATACTGTATTAATAAAGGAGAAAAAAAAAACCCTCCAAAATTATCTCAACAGATTCAGGAAAAACATATGTTTGAGTGTAATATTAATGATGGGAGTTTCAGAAAAGTAGGAATAAAAGTTGTTGTTGTTGTTAGGTGCCATCGAGTTGTGTCTGACTCATAGCGACTCTCATAGGGTTTTCAATGGCTGACTTTCGAGATTGCCTCAGGAGTGATTTGCCACATCCTTCTCCCATTTTTGTGGTGCTGGGAATCAAACTCGGAACCTCAGAGACTGCAGAGCAGCGCTCTACCAACTGAGCTAAATCCCAGCCCCCAGGAATAAAAGGGAACTTTGTAAATCTGACAAGTTTATACATAAAACTTCAGGAAAAGTGAACTTAATGGGTAACGGTTGATTGTTCTCCCTATAATCACTTTTAGCACCATAGTGAAAGTTCTCACTACTAAAAAAGAAATGTATAAGAGAAAGAAGAAATACAACTATCAGCTGGGCATGGTGGATCACACCTGTAATTCTAACAATTAGGGAGGCGGAGGCAGGAGGATCCTAGGTTCAAGGATAGAGGCAGCTTTTGCAACTTAGCAAGACCCTGTTTCAAGATAAAAAATGGAAAAGGGCCTAGGGGTACATCTCAGCAGTAGAGCACTTGCAAAGTATGTGTGAGGCCCTGGGTTCACGCCCCTATCTTTATCTGCAGATTGTATGTATGGAAAGTCTAAAAAAAAATTATTAGAAGTGAGTTATTAAGGCTGTTGGATGCTAGATCAACAATACAACATCAACTTCATTTCTATTTGCCAAGACTAAATAATTAAAAAGCCAAAAATTTCAAAGCTACTCTTTTTAAGGGAATTAAGCACTTGAGAATAATTCTTACATGAGAAATATGAAAGACTTTAAGCCAAAAATAGTAAACAGCAACAGAAAATATAAGGAATGTCTAGTGCATGGGAGGCTGAAGCATGAGGATTGCAAGTTTGAGGCCAGCCTAGACTACACAGAGAGTTCAAGGCTAACATGAGCTACACAGTGAGACCCCCATCACCGTCCCCAAAGAAAAAAAATGTAAAGAGCAAAATAAACTAGGTTTACAGGCCAGAAGACAAAATTTCATGAAGATATTAACCTCCTTCAAATTGATAACACAAACTCAAGAAAATCCCAATCAAAATTGCAACTGTTATACTATATGTGTGTGTAAATTGATAAGCTTGTTCTAAAATTTGGTTGGAAATGCAATGATACAAGAACAGATGAGATATTCTTGAAAAAAAAAAAAAACAGGACTAAAGAACTTCCTCTATCACATGTGAATGCATATAATAATACTAATTAAAACAGTGTGGTATTAGGGAGTAAAGAAACAAACACATCAATAAAACAGAATATGAGCCTGAGAAATAAACTCAAATATGTATAGGGACACTTGATGTACAGCAGAGATGAGAATGGGGCACAGGGGGAAAAGACCTTGTCATCCCAGTGCATGGCAGAGGAACAACCTGTGGGTGGTGGAGTGAAACCTGCATCCAGGTCATAGTACGCACTAAAATCTATTTGACATATGTCTCAGAGCTGAATTTAAAAGGCAAAATGATGACATATTTAAAAGGTAACAAATATGTTCATGAACTTGGAGTAGGCAATCACTTCCTAAATAGAACACAAAAAGCACTAACCATAAAAGAAAACAATTCACTGCTCTAGTTTAGAATTAAGACTTCATCAAGAGGCATTGTTAAGGATACGACAAAGCCAGTCAGAGTGCAAGAAGAGATCTGCCATAGATATAGCTGACCAGAGTCATCTCGGACTACAAAGCAGGAAAAGAAAAAGAAAGACTTAAACGGGTGTAAGAAAGGAGATTAAATGGTCCACAGAAATTTGAAAGGGAATGCAACCCTACCAGTAATCATGGATGTGCAAACTAAAACCACACTAAAACCTCATTGCACACCCTCCAAAACGCCCACAGTTAAAAAGACTGAAAATGCCTACTGGTCAGAACAGATGAAGAGTTGTTGAAGGCCTTTGGCATATGTAGCGCTTCAGTGTATCTTGCTTGAATTTTCATTGGTTCTTAATGTATTTTACCTGCTTTTCACTCCAGCTTAGGGTGTGACCATTTGTGTTTTCTGTTGACTTCCTTTTGGATCCCTGGAAAAGACCAATATCTGTTAAGTATCCCGGATCCTATGACTAAATTCACAAGCACTGTACTAGGAATTAGTTGCAGCCTTACTGTTCATTCACTATTGTCCACGGGTTATACAACTAGAATATAAAATTCTTTGGCATATTCTGGTTTGAAAATGCTTCAATTTCATTACCTCTGTGAAGGAAGATTCTCCTCAAATCTTTCAGTAGAGTCTGCAGACCCATCTGGGAAGATGACTCAGAAATCATCTTGCTCTAAAGATTCCAGAGAGGTCAAATTGTAGTACAGCGCCATCTTGTGGCTTCAGTGTATTTTTGCTATATTTTCCCCTTTCAGCCCATACTCATTTCAGATCTGACTTGATGGCACCTAATAACAACAAAAATTCTCCCAAAGGAATGTTTTCCGCTCAGGATCACTCAACACTGCACTTCACAAAGAGGACAGCACAGTTACGCTCTCCCACTGCCAATTCCAAACCCATGTACAGGTCTCAAAACGAGATGAACCACTGGAGTCTCCACACATTTACTGGACAATTTTCATTATTTGAAGTGCTTACATCTTTTGCCCATTTTTCTACTGGGTGTTTCTTCTTTTGGTATATAGAAGTGCTTCTATTTTCTATATACCTATCCCTCGAAGGTTATATGAATTAGCAATATATTTTTCAAGTCTTTGGCCTTTTTGTTTTTATAAATATAATTTTGGTGACTGTTTTTAATATAGCCAAATACAGCAATCATTTCCTAAACAGTTGTTTCCTTGCATGTTATTTAAGAAATCCCTAATAATCCTGAGATTTTGTTATGTAAATTCAGTGTTATTTCTTCTTTTTGGTACAATTTACCAGTGAAGCCATCAAGGAACTTGAGTTTTCTTTGTGGAAAGTCTTTTAATAACAGACTCAGCTTCTTTAATAACTATAGGATGACTAAACTCTATTCCTACTTTTTATAGTTTTGGTGAACTGTATTTTTTTTTTTTTTTTTTTGAAGTGAGCACCAAGCTATTTTAATACAGGGCTGCAGTGGACAGACATGAGAACAAAATCTCTTTTGTACTTTTTCTCAAGCTTAAAACTAAAGATGTATGGTTCAAAACATACCTTTCCTACAGGGGTTGGGGAGGTCATCTTTTCTTCCATTGGTGGGAATGGCTTGAGCTATGTTTTCGAGCAAGCCATCTGATGTGTATGATGTACCAGTAGTTGGGCATTAGCCCATTGATCTTTTGTAGACTCTTATTAAACTTGAACTGTGACTTGATGATTCCTTGTTTTAGGGCACAATTTCTTTTCCTTCTTAAGGGGAAAAAATGAGAAAAAATAGAATCAACTATATTGAAAAGAAATGCATGTACACGTAGGAGACTGTTAATGTGAGATTTTGTTTTACTACATCTAGAGTAGAAGAGCAAACCTGCTAGTGTTGGCTAGGGCACTGCAACTTACGTAACAGGCTAGATTGCAAGTTATAGTCCCAATGCAATTGCTTGGACATCTACACTTACATTGCTGGGAGGGCTGCATGGGAATCAGAAGCATGGCTTCCTAGTGTAAGTACCTGGTGCCTGCTCTGTAAAAGAACAGGATTGGAATAGCTGGATATGGTGGCTAATACCAGAGTCGGGAGACAGA
>VMDO01000009.1:0-318483 GCA_007922755.1 Pedetes capensis
AAGAGGTACAACCAGAGTGCTCCTTGGAAGCAAAAATGGCCAGACTGCGTCTTACATATTTCGGACATGTAGTCAGGAGAGAACAATCCCTGGAGAAGGACATCATGTTTGGAAGAGTGGCAGGTCAACAGAAAAGAGGAAAACCCTCCACCAGATGGATTAACACAGTGTCTGCAACAATGGGCTTAAACATAAATAACATGGTTTGCCTGGCACAGAATCGGCAAGTGTTTCGATCTGCTGTACATAGGGTCGCTATGAGTCGGACTCGACTCGATGGCACCTAACAACAACAACACAACTTCTATGAGTTCTAGATCCAATGTGAGTGAGATCCTTTGGTATTTGTCTTTGTGTGCCTAACTTAATGTCCTTCAGATTTATCCACGTTGCTGCACATGGCAGGGTTTCTTTCCCTTTTTAAAAAATGGCTGAATAGTTTCCATTGTGTATACACTCCACATTTATTTACCCATTTATCCATTAACAGGCATTTAGGTTGATTCCTAACCTTGGCTAATGTGAGCAAAGCTCCAATAAATGTGAGAGTGCAGATGTTTCTTCAATTACTGATTTCCTTTCTCTTGGATATATACTCAGTAATGAGAATTCTATATCATACAGTAGTTCTATTTTGAATTTTTTTTTTAAAGGAACTCCCATAGTACATAATGGCAGTACTCATTTACATTTCCACCAAAGTTCCCTTTTTTTCCTCATACTCCCCAACACTTATCTTTTGTACTTTCATAATAGCCATTCTACATAGGCAAGATATGTCACTACGATTTTAATTTGCAGTTCTCTGATGATTCCTAAGGTTGAGCAGCTTTTCATACACCTCTTGATCAGATGTATGTGTACTTTTGCAAAATATCTATTCAGGTCCTTTGTCCATTTTTAAATCAGGTTATTTGTATTTGAGTTACTGAGTTGTTTAGATTTCTTATATACTTGGATATTAACTCATCAGATATGTGATTTTCAAATATTTTCTCTAACTTTAGGTAGTCTCTTCACTTTATTGATTGTTTGTCTCCTTTATCTACTTTTGCTTTTGTTTTCTATGATGTGGGGGTCATATCCAAAAATGTACATTGCCCAGATCAGCACTGTGAAGCTTTCCAAGTTTTTTCTTCCAGTCATTTTGGAGTTTGGGGATTTTACATTTAAGTTTTGAATCCATTTTGGGTTTCTTTTTATGTATAGTGTGAGAAAAAGATGTAATTTTATTCTTCTGCATGTGAATCTTGTTTTCTCCATACCATTTAACTGAAAAGATTGTTCTTTCTCCATCATGTGTTCTGGAACATTTGTCAGAAATCAGTTGGCTATAAATGTATGGATTTATTTCTGGGCTTTCTCACATGTTTCATTGGTCTGTGTATCTGTTTTTATGCCATTGTCATGCTGCTTTTGTTGCTATACTTTTTCATCATATTTTGAAGTCAGAGAGTGTGATATGTGTAGCATCATGTTTTTGTTCAAGATTGCTTTGACTATCTTTGAATGTCTTTGTAGTTCCATGCAAACTTTTAGGACTTTTAAAAAAATTCTGTAAAGAATGCCTTTGGTTTTTTGGCAGTGGTTTCATTGAACCTGAAGATAGCTTTTAGTAGATGGATATTTTAATAACATTAATTCTTTCAGTCCAGGAACACAGAATGTCTTTCCATTTATTTACGTATTCTCCAATTTCTTTCATAAATGTTTGATAGCCTTCAGTGCAGAGATCTTTACCTCCTTGGTTAAATTTATTCCTAAGTTTGTCATTTCATTTTGTAATTATTATGAATGGGTTTTCTTGATTTCTATTTTTAGGTAGTTCACTGTTACTATATAGAAATGTTATTGACTTTGGGTGTTGATTTTATATCCTGCAATATTACTGAATTTGCTTGTTCCTTTTTGGTGGAGTCCTTCAGGTTTTCAATATGTAAGTTCATGCCCTCTGAAAGCAGGGACAACTTAATTTCTTCTTTTCATATTTTGATGCCTTCTATTTCTTCCTCTTAATTAATTTCCCTGGCCAAGACTTTCAAGGCTTTGTTGAGTAGAAAAGTCAAGAGTGGGCATCCTAGTCTTGTCCTTGATCTTAGAGGAAAAGATTTCAACTTTTCCCTGATGAAGTATGATGTTAACTGTGGGTTGGTTATACATTGCCTCTATTGTGTTGAGGGACATCTTTTCGTAGGTAATTTGTTGAGCGTGCATATCATGAAATTATGTTAAGTTTTGTCAAATGTTGAAGCGATAGTATGGTTTTGGTCTTTTCTTCTGTTAATGTTATGTATTACATTTACAGATTTGTGGATGCTGAGCCCTCCTTTCATTCTTGAGATAAATCCCATTTGGTTCTGGTGAATGATCATTTTAAACGTAGAATTTGTGCATCTATATTCAACAGGGATGTTGCTATGTAGTTTTCTTTTTTCGTAGTGTCTTTGGATTTGTTGTTAGGTGCCATTGTGTCAGCTCCAACTCATGGCAACCCTATGTATAACAAACAAAAGAGGCACTATATCTAACAGTACTTCTCTGGCATCCATAAGGCTTTCAACGGCTGATTGTTTTGGGAGTAGGCCGTTGTGTCCTTTTCCCATTTTGTAGCAGCATAATGCTGCCTCATAAAATTATTGTAAGTATTCCTTCCTCTTGCATTTCTTGGAAATGTTGGGAAGGACTGCTTCTTTCAATGTTTGATAGAATTCAGCAGCACAGCCATCAGGTCCTGGGCTTTTCTTTGATGAGAGACTTTTAAAACTTACATTATTGCTTCTTGGACCACTCCTAGGAGATTGAAGGTCACAGAAAAACACATTGTTGAGAGGATCAGCAGCTTTTGACAGGTACAGTCTGATATTTATTTCCTTTATACTTCATTTCATATTTAGATAGTACCTTACTGATATTATCTCCCTAATCTTTCCATTAGGGAAGTGAGAAGAGAAAAGTGAAAATGACTTGTTCAAGGTTATAAAAGGCAGAGGAATAACAGAAAATACTTTAACACTTTCCAGCTAATCCTAGGCCCTATGTAGGATTTAGGATGTGCTACATTAGCACTTATAAAATAACTTTCTAAAAGTAATTATGAGTTGGCTGTGTGCCTTGGTCTCTACCTGGGATGTCCAATGGGATATGTATGCCTGCCAGGTTGTGGAGATCCATATACAACAGAACTGAACAATGTGGCAGTCGGCAGATGAGGAAGTAGGTGTGGGAAAGGAATGGGGGACATTGAGATCAGCAGTGTGACCATGAATAGGACAGAGAGACAGGGAGGCAGTGGGAAAAGCCAATATTAATGTCCTGGGGCAGGGTGAGAATGTGACAACAAAGACTTGGAAAGAAAATGAAATAAGTGATAGTAATAAAGTGAACAATGAAATAAAAATACTAGAAATATAATGACAGCTATTCCCTTAATACTTGTTATGTAACAGTCTTTGACACGTACTATTTAACTTTTACTTAAAATCAAAATGCAAGGATGAGTATTATGTCCATTTTCTGGATCTGAAAACTAAGGTTCAGAAGAGTTAAGTAATTTTGATTTTCACAGCTATTAGAGAGCAGGGTCTGGTGCTGAGCTCAGTCTGCCTGTCCCTACTGTTGCCTCCCTTGACATTTAAACTTAGGGGAAAGTTCTTCTGCCTGGAGTAACTCACTAGCCACCACCTATTGGCACCATTGCAACAAAGGCAAAAATTCCTTTTCCGTGGAAACCAGACCCTCAAGGGCATGTCCCATCTTCCCTCTGGGTAGAACCAGGCTGGCCCCACAAGACATTTCAGCAACTCTGATGTGTGCATCTCAGGGTGCGAAAATCCCCCCAAGGACAGTAGCTCTGCAACATTGTTTTCTGTTCTCTCTTGAATCTTCGCCATCCACAGGGAGTATTTAAAACATGGTGGTGGAAAACTTATTCCTTGACAGTCTACATAAAGTTTTTGTCTAGAAAATACCTTATTGTGTGACAGGAATAAGTATCTTTAATTAAAAATAGAAACAAGGGACTGCAGAAAAAAGACTGAATCTGTTTTTACCACAACAAAACACTCCTGCCTACTGCCATCTGTACCCACTTATTCCCCTGCAAAAGAAGCCATTGTTTACCAATGGAGAGGAAGAGGCCCTGTAGGGAACTTGTGTCTGTCTCAGTGAAGATGGAGACAAAACAACAGCCCTGGAATTGCAGATTTTTCTGGCATCCAAAATATGTGTTTGCTTCCAGCCCAGGATTCCATCCACTGATTCCTTTTCAGGAACCAAGAGAGAGAAAATGAAGGAGTAGTGTGAAGTCCACACATATTTCTCATGTTATGGGATCATATGTTTTTACCGCCACTGAAAAGATCAGAAAGCTGAGGCTCAAGAAGAGAACTCAAAGTTGACAGAGATAGTAACTAGAAGAGGGAAATCCCACTCCCAAGCCTTTCCTTGGAATCAGAGAAAGAAAAATAAGTGAATGAAATGGAAGATCTCGGGGAAACATGTCTAAGTAAATAGCAGACTTTCAGTTTAGAATTGATGGTCAGGTTCAATTCTGTTATTTTTTCAGAGATATTCTGCTTTTATTTCTCCTCTGTTATGGTTTGAGTCTGAAATGTCCCCCAAAGGCTCATGTGTGGAAGATTTCGTTCCCAATGAACATTCAGAGGTGGGTCCTTGGCAGGGTGACAGGATTATGAGGGTTTTGACCTCATCAATGGGTTGATCCATGGGTGGACACATCACTTAATGGGCTACTGGGAAGTGGCAGAAACTTTAGGAGCTGGGACTGCTAGGAAGAAGCAGATCACTGGGGAATGAATGCCTTTGATGGGATGTTTTGTCCCTGGCCCCCTAGTCTTTTTTATTGCTTCTAGTTGCCATGAAGTAACTGGCTTTGCTCTACTGCATATTCTCTGTCATGATATGCTGCCTCATCACAAGCCCACAAACCAGAGCCAAGTGACCATGGATTAAAACCTTGGAAACTGCGAGCCCTCGTGAACCTTTCCTCCTTGTAAGTTGTTTTTCTCAGGTATTTTGTCACAGTAAGGGAAAGCTGACTAACCTGCTCTCTCTTCAGAAAAAGTATAAAGTAGCAAAGCCAGGGTGTTTGGGCTGGGCTCCACACTCATGCTTTCTCACTTTCCCACCCAGACAAAGAGAAAACCTAGTGTCATTATTCCATGACCCAGGCCCTTGCTACTGAGAAGTGTGACTCAATAAACCAAGAATACTCAGAAGTACTGATTCAATAAAATCACCCTACACTTGGCTGCCTGCAGCAGTACCACTGTGGTGTCCTATCCTGTCAAGTCTCAGAAGCTAACCAGGGTCAAGCATGGTTAGTACTTCGATGGGAGTCCACCTGGGAACACCAGGTGCTGTAGGTTTGGGAGAAACACCTGGCTACCCACTCCCAAAATCAACCAGCTGTTGAATACCTATGAATAGCAGAGAAGCAGTGACAATACTGTTTTGCCTGTTGTACATAGGGTTACTATGAGTTGGATATTGACTTGATGACACCTAACAACAACACTCAGCTAAACTTTTCCTAATTTCTCTTTAAAGTAGGTATTCTAGCTGAGAGTGCCAGTATAGCATGTAATCACAGCTGTTGGGAAGTGGAGGCAGGAGGGTAGCCAGTTTGAAAATAGATTAGACTACATAGCAACATCCTGTCTTAAAAAAAAAGGAAAAAACAAAACAATACAAAACAAACAAGCAAACATAAAGAAAAGGTGGTCCTTAAAGGAGGTGAATTCTATATTGCACTTCTGATCCTGAATTCCAATAGTGAAAGCCTATAGACTGAGGGACATGCAGCCTAAAAATAGGATTCTCCCCAGTTACTTCATGCTGAAGCTCAATTAAAAATCCCATCGTCCTACAAGACCCCTCAAGAACACTACTAGTAGCATTTTAGCAATCCAGTAGGAGATATTTTGACTCTTCTGTCTCTAATGTAAAACTATGGCACTCACTACCTGCTCTGTGTGGACCAGTAGGTATTCCTATCTTTGTCTTCACCCAATGGCACAATGCAAAGAACATTGTGACAAAGCAGGGGTTCTGGCATCAGCTCAGCCACTGTCCAGCTAACAAACATAGGTTGTACCCTCAACCTGCCTTGACCAGTTTCCTCTTTGTAAGGTGGGGGCATAGGAGAATCAAAGTTTTTAAGGGTCTCCCATAGAACATTAGCTGGTAGAGATGTGTAGTGCAGACATGTGCCCCCACTCTCATGGTCTATACTCTTGGGAATACCCTCTTTTGAAAATTCAAAATACATTTTCACATTAAAGGACCTGAAAAGTCTTGCAGTAAAAAAACAAGTTTAAGTGTTTAAGTAAGTCTTTCTTGTACTGCTTTGCTCAGAAATGACTCCCACCTTCTGACTTTTTTTTTTTTTGTCTTGCTTGCTTATTTCTCAATTTACCCTTTGTGACACAGATCACACTGAGAAATTCTGGACTAGAACACCTCAGAAAACTCTTCCAGTATGTTCAACCTATGGCTGAGGATAACTAGTAATGCAGCTCCACTATTCTATATTATTCTCATTTCTCTAAATTTTATAATAAAAAGTACTTTTAAATGAAATATATACATATATATGTATATGTATATGTATATATATATATGTATAAAGTAAAATTTGGTTCAAATAATGATTTTAAGTATTATAAATATTTTGAAAACTGATATGACAAGAAGTTTAAGAAATAACAGAATCCTTTTCAGTGAAAGGATAAAATGATAAACAATGAGATGTCACATAAACATCTTTTCTATAACTGCAAAGAATACTGGGTGCAGAGGTGCACACCTGTAATCCGAGCAACTAGGAAGGCAGAAGCAAGAGGATTCTATGTTGGAGGACAGAGGCAGCCTGGGTAACTTAGCAAGACCATATCTCAAAATTTAAAAAAAAAAAATTTAAATGGGTTGAGGGTGCAGCTCATTGATAGAGCACTAGCTCCATAGTAGAGCCCTTTCACAAAGCCCTGGGTTCAGCTCCCTGGTACCACAAAATAAATAAATAAATAAATAAATAAATAAATAAATAAATCTGTAGAAATCAACAATTCATCGAAATGTAGTTTTTCACTACAAGAGGAAAGCTGGGTAATAAAAGGCCCCTGTAACTTTATGGGCACAAATAACACCTGAATTGTTGTTGTTAGGTGCTGGAGTCGTGTCTGACTCATAGTCGGCCCTCTCAGGGTTTTCAATGACTGATTGTTTTGGGAATGGACAGTCACATCCTTCTTTCATTACTGGGGTGCTGGGGATCTAACCCAGGTCCTCAGAAGTGCACAGCTGCACTGTACCAACTGAGCTAAACCCCAGCCCAGAACATCTGAATTAGTTAGTACCAAATAATGATAATGCTAATCAGACTGCTTATTTCAAAGCATAAACATGTTTCCTGAGTGAGTCAAAAGTCATAGCCTCCTCCTTCCCAGACTGCAGAAAGGGAGAAGGCAGATGAGGAAGGGAGGGGAGTACGAGAGTGTTTGTTTTTTCTTGTATTTCTGTTAAAGAAATCTAACAAGGAAATGACAAGGTTCCTATTATACCTTGTTTGTTTTAAAATAACTTATGATCTAGCTACCTGGAAACATTTTATAGAATTGACCTGTCCCTTGCTGATGTCATGTGCCCTTCACAGGCATGAATATGTGTTTATGACATGTAAGGTGGAGAGGTTACTTGAAGTAAGCCTGTTACATGTGATTGCTTGTTGAGCTCTTGCTCAGCACTGTGTGCAGCCAGATAAACCTTCCATCAAACGACCTCTTGTCACGAATCTCAGTGATTTCAATCATAGGTTATTCTCCTTATTTTGAAAGAAGTATAAACAGAATTTGAAAGGCTTTTGAAAATGATGTGAGGGGCTTGCGTGAGACATGGAGACGGTATTTGTGTCACTAAAATGGCAATTGAAGGATTTTAATTCCAAGTCTCTTATTACAAAAGAGTGTTATAACATTGGTGATTTTATTTCTATAATTCCCATTGATTTCACATGCTTGCCTGTCCCTCATAATAGTCTAGGTTAGGACTGGTAGGACATGTTTATGAAGAACGCCTGATTAGTACCCACCAAAAAGTTTTGCTAAAGACTGATTTGACTAATTCATTTCTCCATGTTTTTTTTGCCTTAGGACTTGTAAGTCTATAATTTACAAGATCTATCAACTCACCTTACTAGTGTTACCACTTAAAGCGAGTCATACAGAAGACAGTCATACACAATAGCTCCAGGTGCTAGAATCATTAACTAAGGATATTAAACCCGTAAATAAGATCTTCCTGTATGTGTTTTACCAACTAAGAGTCTTTCACATTGCCACCAATTAACATTAAGAAAATTAAACATCATTTACAAACAAGATTAAAGACATTTTTCCTTCCACAACCAATTAAGAAAATCAGAAGGAAAATGTTTTGATTCATGCTCATCATATATATGTAAATATATCACATAATGGCTCATATTTAGCAAATATGAAATACCGAAACACAAATGAAGAACGTTTTGGCATCTGTCCGGCCCTCGAGCTGGCTAGCGCAAAGTGTGATTTGAAAGTGTTTTAGTCCTGCTGTTAAACATTCACTGAGCCGAATAAATTAATTACGGATTATTTTTATCTGAAACCCAGTGAACTTTTTAAACACAGAGAAAGA
This sequence comes from Pedetes capensis, assembly GCA_007922755.1. Lineage (NCBI taxonomy): Eukaryota > Metazoa > Chordata > Mammalia > Rodentia > Pedetidae > Pedetes > Pedetes capensis. The sequence continues at coordinate 8,692 of VMDO01000009.1, forward strand.
GAAGCCCATTCTGAGTCACTCACATCCCACAGAGGAGAGGAAAGTTAGCTCTGAAGAGTGGATCCAGTTGAAGAAAGAAATCATGGGGCTTCTGGGCAAGATGGCATTATGAGTTCCTTCTTTGAGGGAAGCCCCCTCAATAAGTGCACAACAATTGATAACATTTTTTAAATTAAAATGAACCAAAGCAAGAACAGACATCTTCCTGGAGCAGAAACCAAAAGACTGACTTATGTAGGGGAGAGCAAGGAAGTTAGTGGCTTGGACTTCCTGCCATCCAGGTCTGCAATCTGGAGTAATGGAAATCAAAATTAGCTCAACTCAGGCACTAGGATTGTTATGCTGACCTGGAGGTTTGGGAAGAGTTACTCTAACCTTTCAATTTAATCAAAGTAGTCTTCAAAGAGCCTGCAGCCTTACCACTGTGACATATGATCCCATCAGATCTTGGAAAGTAAACAGGGTCAGGCCTGGTTAGTACATGGATGGGAGACCACCTGACAACACCAGGTGCTGTAGACCTGGGAGATGGACCCGGCAACCCACTCCCCAAAATCATTCCACCATTGAAAACCCTATGAACAGCAGAAAAGCACTCACAATAGTGTTTCACCTGTTGTACACAGGGTCACTATGAGTCAGATGTGGACTCGAAGGCACCTAACAACAACAGTCTTCAGAGAAACCTCACTCAGTAACTGAATCTGCAGTATCCACAAAACAACATGCCCTGGGAGCCGTAAGCTGTCAATATAAGATCTGACCTGAGAATGAATGGGACTAGATGGAGAAAACTATACACTGACTAGACAGGAATCACTAGGAAAAGAGAAACAACTCCCTCTCAGGATGAGCACGCAAATGAACATTACATAGCCACAGATGGAATTAACACTGAGAAGGACAGCAAGGAGAGGGTGGGTACCCATCTTCTCCCACAAGAAAGTGCCTATGTAATCTTAGCATACATGCCTCCCCTCCTAAGGGCTACCTAACAAACCTAAAGTTGTGTGTGGCAGGACATGGGTTGTATGGGTATAAGAAAATAGGAGACTTTTGGAACAAACAAAAGTGTGTGCCACAATCTGAATTCCAATGACATGAAAAGGCACATTAGTAGGTCAAGAGTCACTGAACAATGATTCAATATGTTGCTGTCATTGCTATTGTTAGGTGCTGTCAAGAGTATGTGGTTCCTTAAAATTCCAAGATAATTTGCCTCAGAATATAAATCCACAATAAATGCTCCACAGTAAATAAGTTTGTGTATTTTGATGATGGAAGTTCCATCATGTTAGCACTTATAATTTAGCTCTTAATGAGAGGAAAGAAAACACTGTATTGAGTTTAGACGATTTAAGCTCAGCTCCAGGCTAGCCAATCTGCCAGCAGAGTGACACTGAGTAAGTCATGGAACTACTTGTAGTCTCATTTTCTCATCTGTAAACTTATGCTACTACATAATCTGATCACCTCAATGATTAGAAATAATATGAGACAGTCAAAAGAACTTCACCATGGCTCAAATCTCACAAAATGAAAAAATATATATGATACAAGTGTGTATTAAAACTGACTGAATGTCACTAGAATGCCAGAGATTTTGAAGAATTTCTTAGAAGCTGATAGGCTCATATTAATGAAGCAGTAGAAGAGGGACCACAAACTCAAACATGCAAAAGAAAAGAGATTGTCCAGAAACACCTGAGATAACCCATATCAAGGAAAATGTATGCCAAGAGCAGGGCAAAGTCATTGGGCAAAGACTAGAAGTAAGTAAAGAATTGCATTTAAAAGTAAAGAATTGCATTTAAAATAGTTGCCTTACCCCTCCTTTGCTTACACTATACACCATTAAGTAAGGGCATTTCCTCTCCATTTAAATATTATTGTTGTTAGGTGCTGTCCAGTCGGCTGCCAACTTAAGAGTGACCCTACTTACAACAGGCAAAACCCTATTGTCAGTGCTTCTCTGCTATTCATAGGGTTTTTAATGGCTGATTAATTTTTGGGAGTGGGTTGCTGGGTCCTTTTCCCAAGCCTACAGTACCTGGTGTTCCCCAAAATCTCCCATCCAAGTACTAACCAGGCCTGACCCTGCTTAGCTTCCAAGATCTGACAGATTTGGATGCCACAGTGCTGCAGCTATAGGCATTTAAATGTTAGAGAAGTATAATCCTTAAAGGGGCTGGGATTTAGCTCAGTTAGTACAGTGCTGCTCTGCACTCTTTGAGGCCCTTGGTTCAATCCCCAGGACCACAAAAATGGGAGAAGGATGTAGCAATCCACTCCTGAAGAAATCCTGAAACAATCGGCTGTTGAAAACCCTGGGAACAGTGGAGAAGCCCTGATATAGTGCCTGGCATGGCACAGTGTCAGGGAGTGTTTTGTTCTGTTGTTCATAGGTCATGTGAGTCAGACCTAACTCGAGAGCACCTAAAAACAGCAGCATAATCTTTAGAAAATAATAGTGGACAGCACAGCTGGAGAGGGAACCTAGAATGGGTGTTGGTACTAGAGGGAGAAGCACAGTGCAGCTTGAGGTTATTGCTGATCTTGACAGTCATCACAGGAAAGAAAAATCGAAGGGCAGTGGTTGACCCCAGAGTACTCTGAGCACTGCACCCTCACATGGGGTTCCTGATGGAAGAGCCCCACTGAGTGGGCCCTGGAAGTTTGTCTAGGTAATGTGTAAGGAAATGGGAGCCCTCTACCCAGAGGACCATCCATCCTCCATTCTGCTCCTTTCCCTATGTAACAATTTAAACCCCAATTACTAAGCCAAGGTTTATTAGAAATAAAACCTATATCCACTAGCAGTGATTGTGAGAAATCAAATACAAAGATAAAATTCAACTCAAAATAATGAGAAATGAAGGGCTGGGGGTTAGCTCAGTTGGTAGAGTGCTGCTCCGCACTCTCTGAGGATCTGGGTTTGATCCCCAGCACTGCAAGGGTGGTGGTGGGCAGAATCTCCTTTTGATTAAGTTAAAATCAACTGGTTAGGCATTTTAATTACATCTGCAAAATTTTTTCATCTTTGCTGTATAATGTAACACAATTATAGGATCATACCACATTGCTTGTGCCATATTCTACATGTTGGAATTAAATTATACGTTTCTGCCCACACTCAAGGGAAAGGATTAGTCAAAGTTTGGATCATGAGAGGTTACAGAATTTTGCCTATCACATTAAGAAATGCGGAAAAGTTTAAATACTATCATCAAAATACAAGATAAAATGAGAAAATATGAATGGCTTGAGAGAGTAGACATCTGAGGACTAAATGAAATCTGCATACATGAAAATGCAGATTACAATAAATATATCTAAGGAAAATATACCACTATCAAAGTTTTCTAATGTCTCTTCTCAATCAGTCCCGACCATTCCCCCAGGAAACACCTCTGATTACTATCACCATACATTAGTTTAACAGTTTTAGAATAAAAGTTTTGAAGGTGCAAAATCTTTATTCTCAATCTTATTTGGAAAGAATGCAATGTTTCAACGCTAAGTACAGTGCTATAAGTAAGATTTCTCTAGTTGCTTTTTATCCAAAATTCCTCATTTGATGAGGCTCTGTTTTTGTTATTATTATTGTCTTAAATCATAAACAGATAAATATTGTCAAATTGTTTCTCTGCATCAGTTGAGCTATCTCACACTTTTTTCTTTTATCTTACTTCTTGAATAAGTTGCAGTAATTAGTTTTCAAATGCTACTGTCATCTCTCATTCTTGGAATACATTCCCCAACAAGTTGTTATTAGCTATAGATCTTTAATTGTATTGTCTTTGTTTGGCTTTGGTATTAGAGTTTTGTTAGCCTAATAAGATGGGAGAAAAATGTTCTCTTCTTTCTAAAATAAAAGAAAAAACAAACAGCAAAACAGTGTCTGGAGGACTTGTATTATTTTGTAGTTAAAGGTTTCAATTCCCCATTGAATCACAGAAATTTATTTGTTGGAAGTTCTTTAATTGTGAATTCAATTTCCTTAACAGATATAGGGCAACCTCAATTTTCTATATCTTCTTGAGTCAGTATTGTTATGAGTTTTCAGGAATGTGTCCACTTCATTTACAATAACATATCACTCACAATATTCCTATGTTATCTTTTACTATCTTATGAATATGTAATTATGCCTACATTCATGCCTACATTTCTAATAATGATCAGTCTAAGGATTCATTAATAATTACTTTTGTTAAGGAGTTCAGTTACTTACGTTTGTAACTTACGTTTGTTTCCCTACAGTTATTCAACTTTCTGGTTTTGTGGAACTATTGTGTTACTATATTATTTCACTTACTCTATGTACTTTGGGTTAATTTGCTTTGAGGGGGTTTATTGTCAAGGAACAAGGTAATGGAAAATTCCTTTATGCTGGCAAGGGTGTGGATAAATGAGTGTATGAATTTGTCAAAACTCATCTAACTGTATACTTAAGATTATTCTGCTCCACTGCATACAAATTCTACCTTGACAAAACTGAAAAAAAAAAAATCAAACTCTAGCTGGTAAATTTGTGTTTTGCAGTAATATGAACAATTACAAAACTGCTTTTCATGTACTCTAGACTTGAGCAAATGAATATTTGTAGTAAAAAATAATATTGGAGCTGGGATCTTACTTTTGGAGAAGAAAGTCACAAATAGAGAAAACAGCAAACCCTGTGGTGTTTGCTTGGAAGTGGAGGCAAAATGTCCCTAAGTTACTCCCAAATGATTAAGAAAAAAAATAGTATAAGGTGTAAGTAATGTGTGTGTGTGTGTGTTGTTATGTGCTGTGGAGTCGGATCCGTCTCACGGAGACCTTATGTATAACAGATGAAACACTCCTCAACACTGTGCCATGTCCAGCACTATGGTCAATACTTCTCTGCTACTTGTATAGATTCAATGGCAGATTGTTTCATGAGTGGGCTGCCAGGTCTTTCTCTCTAGCTTGCAGCACCTGGTGTTCCCCGGCAGTCTCCCATTCAAGGACCAACCAAGCTGACCCTGCTTAGTTTCCAAGATCAAGTGGGATCGGATGCCAGAGTGCTAGGGCTGCAAACTGTGCCTGTGTGTGTATAGAGAAAGAGAAAAAAAGAAATACAGAGAATGACAAAGCAAAATATAAGTAATTAATAAATGGTACATGAATTACTTGTCCTATTCTGGCTTTTGTTCTGAAATTTTGATACTACACAAAAATAAACAAGTTACCAAAAAATTCTGCTATACAACTGAATATTGGACTATTTTATCATGTAATAATTGAGAGGTGCACCCTTATCAGGAGAAAGGATGATGTCGTTGGCTCTGATTCCTGCCTTAGGCAGAGTTAGTGGTCCATGTTGGAAAGCAAAGAAGAGAAGCACAGAGCACACTCTCTGGAAAGAAAATTGTCAAGGTATGTTTGTTCTTAAGGATCCCAAACAGAAAACATCATTTCTTTTAAGAACACTTGCTGGGGTGGGGGAGAGGGGAACAAAATCAAATGTTCCATAATGACACTGGAAGCTACTTTAGGAATAACTTCTTTCACCTTTCTAGTAATTTTCCATGCCCTAGACTCCCCCCCACCCTGCCCCCAAAAAAGTCTGTAATTTCCAGTCCTGAAAACAAACTGTTCTTTTTCTAAGAACTATGCAACATGCTTATTTCTACCTTTTTCTCTTCCTAATTTTAGAACAAAGCAAGCTGTTATTAGGTTGTCTCTTTTGCATTTACCATATGAAAACCTGGTGAGGCCTTTCTTGAAAATTGAAAGAAATTTTGTATATTATATTTTTTATTTTATCTTTTTAAAAAAAATTTTGGTACATGCATATAAAGATAAACATTTCAAATTGCCACAATATAATTGAAGTCCTCTCAAAGTCTGATAATGTCTTAATAATAGCACAATATTAAAGGACCTGTTTAAGTTTCCTACTTTCATTTAACTTTATATCCAAATACGTGTCTGTGGTTTTTATCCCAAATTCTATCATGATGAAAAATGCACATTACTTTCATTCTAACCTGGTAAGCACACATTCATATAATGTCAGGGTGGGTGATTTCCTTTTTCACCTATAGTCTGACACTCAACACTACAGAGACCCCCTTTTTTTCCCATGATTGACATTTCTGGTAAACTTGAACATTGCCTTAAACCCAAATATTCTCTGATTTTTGTTTTAATTATGCAGATTACTATTGAAAGACTAAAGTTCTTTTTCCAAAAAAATGCAGAGAAAGCATGAATATTAGCCTATTTCATTCCTAATAAGCCATGTTTTGGGAACTACCAGATGTTAACATATTTTTAATTCAAATCATCAGGCTCAATTACATCACCAGGAAGGGCTGTTGTGTTCTTCCTGTGTTTGAGCTATTAATAAAATATGTTTTTAATTTTCAAAATTGCTTGGCTTTGGTATGGGGCATTACTCTGGGGAGTTAGAAATACAGGAAAGCAAAGCAACATATTTGGACCACTGAGGTTTTCTAAGACACAAATGAAAGTAAATTTCCCATATTTTTAGGCCCAGTTCCCCTTCACCCTCTGTCTATGATTTAATACTCACTTAAATTTACTCACCAGCACTGATAATTACATTTCATTAATGAACTTATAACAGGTTAATGAACCCAACGCCATTTTAAAATCCCAAGCCACAATTTGCGTGTGTGTGTGTGCATATGCTGTGAAGAAACATTCTTTTCTACAATCTAAAGCCTCTCTATTCATGACTTGAAATGAAGGGAATGCACCCTATGGGAGGCATTCACCCAACCCGTGTGCAAGTGTTTTGGCTGTAGCGGAGACATATGGAAAGCATTTTCCTACAGAAAACATGGCTGAGATAAGTCACACCTAGACAAAGGTTTCCATGATCTCTGAGAGGTGGAGTAATTTAGGGTAAAGGTACAGCCCAGCTATACTTTTTAAAAGCCAGTGATCCAAGGGAAATGAGAAACTTGGTTTCTCAGTCTTAAAAGAGATTCATTATGGAAGTTCATTATTTACTTGAATATGTTTTAAATCTATGTACTGTTGCTATTTTGTAGTGCCATTTTACATTTTATCTTACAGCCTTTTTTTTTTCCAGCACTAGGGAGCTGACCCCCATATGTCTGTCAGCTTGTTGTGCTGTTGGGGCTTGTGTGTTGCTGTGATGTTGAAAGCTATACCACCAGTATTTCAGACACCAGCAGAGCCACCCATGGTGGACAGATTTCAATTGAACTTCCAGACTAAGACAAACTAGGGAGAAGGACCTAGCAGACAACTTCCAAAACAATTAACCATTAAAAACCCTATGAATAGCAGAACAGCACTGTCAAATATAGTGTAGGAAAATGAGCTCCCCGGGCTGCAAGGCATCCAAGAGATGACTGAGGAGGAGTTACTTCTTCAAAACAAACTTGATCTTAGTGATGGATGTGGAGTAAAAACCCTGGGACCTCCTTTTGCTGATGTGGCACAACTCAAAATGAGAAGAAACACAGGGGCTGCAAAAATGGGCTCAAACAAGAAGATTATGTTCATGGCACAGTGTTAGCTAGTGTTTTGTTTTAGTATATATAAGATCACTATGAGTTGGATCTTATTCTACTGCACCCAACACCACCACCAACAGGGGGCTGAAACCATGAAACAGGGTTTCATGAATACTTTGCAAGTGCTCTAGCACTGAGGTATGCCCCCAGCCCTTTTATTATTTTTTACCTTAAGATAGGGTCTTGTTAGGTTATGCAGGCTACCTCTGGCCTTGAACTTGAGATCTTCCTGCCTCTGTCCCCTAGAGTCACTGGGATTGCAGAACTGTGCCACTGAACCTGGCTACAAATTCATTATTTATTTGAATAATTTTCAAATCTACGTGCCATTGCAATTGTAGTTAACATTTTATCTTTACTGCTTTTTTAAGAGAGGTAAAAGTTATATTTCACATTAAGGAAGCTAGAAGACAATTTTAGCTAAATTGTAGATAAAAGTGAGTATACATATTTTAACATTTGCACAGGAGAAAATATCTCCAAGGCAGAGAAGTCAAAGAGATTTCATACAGTGCCAATTGTACTGAATTGGTAGTGATTCCTGGCATACCATCTTGTCAGATCTCGGAAGCTAAGCAGGGTTGGGCCTGGTTGGTATTTGGATGGGAGACCGCCTGGGAACACCAGGTGCTGTAGACATGGGAGAAAGACCTGGCAACCCCCTCCCAAAACAATCAGCCGTTGAAAACCCTATGAATAGCAGTGAAGCACTGACAATATTCCCAGTCATGGCACAGTGTCAGGTAGTGTTTCATCTGTTGTAGGTAGGTTTGCTATGAGTTGAACTAGATTCAACAGCACCTAACAACAAGTGGTGTCCAGGATGTATAGGCATGAGAACTAGTATTGATTAGTGATGGACGTGGCAACCCACTCCTAAGGCAATCCCAAAATAATCAGCCATTGAAAACCCCATGAGGGTCACTATGAGTCTGACACAACTCAACAGCACCTAACAACAATAGCAGCAGCCATGGTTACTAAATGTGTAAGTCAGAGGACTTCTATTTGTCAAATATAAGCATAGTTAGACTTTGACAGTTCCTCTTAAATACTTTTGATATCTTAAGGACACTTAAAGAAACATATATTATTTAAAAATGAACTTATAAAAAAGAAAATAAGCATGATATCAAGGTAAGACTAGAACATAGACTAAGCCATACAACTCGGAGGCACTTCAGACAAATCACACATTTGGCCCTTGATCTTTTATTTGCCCGTCAAAAGGGAAAAATTTGGTTCCATAATTCACAGTGTCCCTAAGAAAAAAGAACAGTGTTTCACACATATTACACATACTGTTTTATCAACACAAAGACAGAAAGGATGTTACCCTAAAGTTATAACAATGAAAAATGTCACCAAGTTACAAATATCCTTAACAAAAAATGCAACAATGAACTTAATAGACTTGTTTTTGATAACGATTCTCACTTTAAGCTAATGGTTCAAAAACAGATTTTGTAGGCAACTAATTTGCTTGTTACTAATCTGGTTAAGTTATATTTTTAATATTTAAAGGATCAAAGTTTGGCATATTGATTTTCCATCAGTGTTTAGATAAATATAGAGTGGCTACATGCTTAAGATTATATTCTCTATCAAGCACTTTGGATGCCCTATCGTCTGTTGTCAGTTATAGACAGAGTTGCATTTATCAGCAGACAACCTGATTGAAGTAAGAGCCAAGCTCAACCTCTGAAAAGATACACAAGTGCATAATAAGTGAATTTGGCACAAAGACTCAAATTTTCTTTTTCTTTTGTTTTATTTTCAATCCACCCCTAAATCCATTGTAATTATAAAAACAATAGAACATAATAGTTTGGTACTATGGATATGCACTATTTAGAAACCCCCTTACACAAGCAAAGAGTCACCCAAGAAAGTTAACAATAGCACACATGCATTAGGTAGCTTTTCTCCTGAGCCCAGAGCTTTTGAATTTGGGTTTATGAATCTTAATAGTCCCATTAGCTTAGCTGGTTAGAGCATAGTGCTTATGATGCTAAGGTCAGAAAGTTGCTCCCCTAGGAGTCAGTGAGCTTCGAGTAGGAAAAAATAAAATAAAATCATTTCCATTGCCATAGCCTAGACCTTTATTCACAGTCCTTCTCACAAAGGCTTATTCTTAATCCCAACTGAGACCAGGTGGCTGCATGTTATTGGCTCAGAGCTATCTTTTACTACTGTCTGATCAACCAAAGCTGGGCTACTTCTAAAAAGAAGAAATTCCTATGACTTCTACCTTTTAGTCAAATTAGATATGCTACTTCCACGCTAAAAATGCATTGATTTTTCTAAGTCAATTTCAACTCAATTCAACAAAGATAATTCAACTCAGTTGTAAGAAGGCAGAGACAAACATTTATTGAGCATCTATTATGTCCAGCTCTTCTTGGATACTTTACATGCATTATTTATTTCTCACATCAACCCTTCCAGACAATGTATGTATTGTTGTGGGTTTTGTGTATTGGAGTCAGACAGACTTGAGATTTTGAACTCCATCCCTTAGTAACTACAATGCTGAATGAATTTATGGGAGTTATTTAGTTGTCCAAACCTCAATCTTTTTGTAAGTAAATGCAAATATGAATTTTACCTATCTTACAGAGGTCCTGTTAAAATTAAATAGAACAATATATATGAAATGCCTAGCACAGTAACTAGGACATGGCAGGATTTGACGGAGAGAAAAAGAGAAAAATTAAATTTCACCCATATTAATTAGGCTTTGTCCTCCATAATCTTATATCTTGACCATAAGACAAAAATTTTGCAATAAAAATGGCCCTGTCTAAACCATGGGTCAACAATTGTTTGTATGCATGCCGGGTAGGATAGTGAATATTTGTGGCTTTTTCTTTCCTAGTTTTTCCTAGTTTTCTTTTTCTTTCCTAGCCACAAGCAATGCATACACAAAAGGGCATAACTGCGGACCAATAAGATTTTATTTATCCCCCCCCCCCAAAAAAATAGCAAATCAGTTTTGTTCCATGAGCGAAAGTTTGCCAACCAATCCCTGGTCCAAAAGATTTTCTTTTAATAATATTTGTTTACATATTAATAACCTGTTAAGTTTAACTTTCCAAAGTGAGACTTTTAAATCCGAGTGACTTCTAATTTTACACGACTGTTAACAACTTCGTATGACTGTCTTTCAAAACTTCTTTGTGCAGCTAATGTAAAGCTCATCTAAATTTGGTTACAATTACAAGGTCCTTGAAAAGAAGCAAGGGAGCTGGGAACAATAGAAAAGTTTAAAGTGTTAACCCAAAAGACAGAATCGCAGCCTGTGATTCTTTTCTTATTTTCCGGATTATTAGGAATTAATAAATCAACACGATGGACTTGTTGAACTTTGAAGCAGGTACCTCAGAGTGCAATCTGAGGTCATTTTATCCCTGGAAAAATCCAGGGCTTGCCTGTGGTTATAAAAACCTCGAGACTCTCCCTTGCCACCCGGATGTTCTGAAGTAAAATCTCTAATGTTTATCCTCTGTAGGAGCAGACTCTCAGCACGGTGGGGATGATTAGAAATGAATCTAAAATAATGAGACTTACAGAGTGTTAAAGGAAAAACAATTGCACAAAAATATTTTTCTACACTATCTAAACCCTGACTTACTATTATGTGTAAAATTTATTTGGACAAGGAGATACTAAATATGTATTTTTTGACTATGATACAAAGAACAAACAGTCATCACTCAATAGCACGTTTTGAAGTCCAAGAAATCCCAGCACCATTTAACTCAGAATATATAAGCTTAGCTGACTTCAGGGCTGGGATTTAGCTCAGTTGGTAGAGCGCCGCTCTGCAGTCTCTGAGGTCCCGGGTTCGATTCCCAACACCACAAAAATGGGAGAAGGACATGGCAATCCACTCCCAAGGCAATCCCCACGCAAAACCTAATGAGGGTTGCTATGAGTAGGACAGGACTTGCACCTACCAACCAACCAGCCTGACTTTAATTAGGCAAGTAGTGGATGCTTGACCGAAAGGGGAGAAAGTCTGAAAAGTAAAGGAAAGGAAAGAAGTGTGCTAGAACTTTGTCAATGTTTTGGAAAGACGCGCAAAAATCAATTTTATTTGATTCCATCATTTTCAGTCTGGTTTACCACTTATACCAAAAACACTGTACACCTACCGGCTTGCTGACTATTGGGTGATGTGTGTTTTGTTGTTATTTTCTTTTCTTATGTAAGTCTGGAATACTTTGAAGAACACTGGCTTCTTCACTTCGACTGCCCTGTGAGGGCTAAAAGAGTCACCAGAGGAAAAGGTCTGCCATTTCCCTTTATGAATCACATTGCTGACATCTCCCTAAAGCTCCAGTGATGAGTCTAAGGAGCACTACCTGTTAAGAAGAGCCCCAGGTGTGTGTCCCTGAAATGTCTGCTTCCTCCTGCAGATTATCAGAAATAGGTCAGAATGCATCCTGTTCCTCCGCCCAGGTTCACACCTACCTGCCCAAGCCCATCTGCTTTCTTCCACACCTCAGAGACTCTCCCTCTCACATGCATTTGAGAAATGCTAGGCAGTTTCTTCTTCCTTGTGACAAATTGGATTTCTTAGCATCCGTGGAAAAATATTAGCTTTAAATAATACATTACAAGTTGTAGAGAAAGAATGACTCAAACACTAAACATTCGAGACAGAAGTAGTTTCTGGTTAAGTCTGTTCATTCCAAGTATTTGAATACACACACTCTATCTCCCCACACTCAGGGGCTGCCTGCAGCTGTACCACTGTGATGTCCAATCCTGTCAGATCTTGGAAGCTAAACAGGGTCAGGCCTGGTTAGTACTTGGATGGGAGACCACCTGGGAACACCAGGTGCTGAAGGCTTGAGAGAAGGACCCGGCAACCCACTCCCCAAAAAACAATCAGCCTTTGAAAACCCTATGAACAGCTGAGAAACACTGACAATAGTGCTTCACCTGTTGTACATAAGGTCACTATGAGTTGGACACTGACTGAACAGCACCCAACAGCAACACTCAGGGGATAATTAAGGACTTTCCATTTATCAGACTCTATAATGAAGTTTAAGAGGAGTCCCATTAATTAGCCCCCAACTCCAAAGTGTCAGCACTGAAAAATCTGGTCAGTGTGACATATAAGAAATTTTACTATTTCCTGTGTGTTGTGAATATTTAGGGCATTGCCAAAATGCTTTGGTAATTTTACTCATAGATTTTTATATTTAAAATCATTAAATTTAGGCTGGGTGCGGTGACAAAGACTAAGGAGGTGGAGGCAAGAGGATCTTGAGTTCAAGGTCAGAGGCAGCCTGCATAACTTAGTGAGAACTTGACTCAAAATAAAAAATAAAAATGGGTTGGAGGTATAACCCAATAGCAGAGCATTTGCAAAGTATGTGTAAGGTCCTGGTTTCAACCCCTTAGGTACCAAAAATAATTATTAATATTGAACAAAGAATTATGTGTGTTCAAGGGAATTAGCATGTCTTGTTACCTACAGCTTGAAAGCTGTGGGTCAGTGGTCATTTACAGGAAGATAACCAACCTAGCCAATAGAGGCATGCTGGCATTGTTACAAAAGTTTTCCAATGTGGGTGGTAACTAAAACAGGTCTAAGTCTTCAAAGAAATTTGACTGTACCCCATGGAAACTAGACCCTAGAACAATAAGAACCCTGACGATGGATATTGACACTATCCTTCTTTAAGGCCATTACATCTAATTGCTCTGGTTAAGCACGCAATGATTGTTGAAAAGCAGTATTATATTATACAAGGTATTAGGCCAACAAGGTCATATTGCTTTTATTTTGAGCCTACTAGATCATGATGGTTGACATTTTGTTTTCTTTTCAAAATCAATTATATGTTTAATATCTTTCATTTTCCTAAACTCTGGATACCTGGTAGGCTGAAACTTAGCACTTCTACTTAGTACATAGAAAACAACTGTACACAGTGGTTTATACTACTTGTGTTCAAAGAACACTGTAGAGAGTAACAGGATTCACAATTGACTATTAAGTCTTCTAATATTTCTTAATAGAAAAAAATGTACCTCAATTTTAGTAGTACCCAAAAGAGAGTGAGCACACTCTGGTTTCTCTTTGTTGTTGTTGTTAGGTGCTGTCGAGTCAGTATCTGACTCATAGCGACCCTCATAGGGTTTTCAATGGCTGACTATTTTGGGATTGCCTTGGGAGTGGATTGCCAGGTCCTTCTCCCATTTTTGTGATGCTGGGAATTGAACTCAGGACTTCAGAGACTGCAGCACAGCGCTCTACCAACAGAGCTAAATCCCAGCCCAGGTTCTCTTTAGATAGCATAAAATTTGCCCCTTAACTAAAGACAGTGAGCTCTAATATCTTAATGGTGATTTTTATCCTTCCAATATTTTTATTAAATATTCACCTAGTCTTATCATGGTACAGGCAAGAACAATATATATACTATTTCAAAATCCAATCTTTGACATGATGAAAGTGATTTGTTCATATTTTGAATTTTTTGTCTTTTCTAAACTCTATTGCAACTATGGAGTATATGCAAACGCACAAACAAGGGAAATCAAACAGGAAACTTCTTTTTATTTATTTTTTTATTTTTTATTATCAGCAGGAAATTTAGCTCAGGAAGTACAATAAAGCCTTGGCCATTGAGAACCCTTAGGGAATGGATCCTTCCAGAAAGTCAAGCTTTGGAAATCCCTAGGGGCAAACTCCCTTAAGTCTTGGAACTAAGTTATTTCATTATTTTGAATTAAAACATTCTGAAAATGTACCAGGCACTCCTTGCATGTTAAACTGAGTTGGTTATTTCTTAATTAGTCAAAAGCATTTTAACACAAACCATTTACCTCAACACTACTTAAATGTCCTTAGATTCAACCAAGGGATGTAAGAGTACTTTCACAATTAATTAAATCACGTGTGTGTGTGTGTGTGTGTGTGTGTGTGTGCGTGCGCGCGCGCGCGCACTCACGCATGTTAATTATGTTTACCTTTGGAAATTTTTCTGCCACTTTGCTTGTAATAAAGTCTATTTCATTCCTTAAGAAACATTTTCCCCTTTTAATTTGCAAAATTGAATGTATATAACCAAGTTTATGAAAGCTGTACTAAAGAGTAAATAGGCTACAGGTAAAAATCTAAGTTTCTCTAGAAGTCTGTGGGTGTCTTTATTTCATGGGCTTCATGATATCTAAACCAAATAAAATTCAAGTAAATGTACTTTATTTTACAGTCTGGATCTAATTTGTGTCCTTAACTATATAGACACAATCTAAGATAGAATGGTTTAAACAAATCTAAAAATAATGATACAATAGACAAGCATGTGAATTCAATGATAATTCATGTCCTTGGGGGTTTTGAAGGAAATATGCCTATATTCAAATTCCCCTTGGAATCCAAACTCTCCTACATATTACCTTGAAACCACCAAGTGAAGTTTCAGCAATTAATACATTAATTCAAGAAATATCTACTAAATAGTAACCACATGCAGACATTATCTTGTGTTCAATGTACAAGTAAATTGGACCAATTGACTTGTCTATTCTTACCAAATTTTATTAATTTAGTTGCTATTTATTTAGTTATTCCTTCCTGTCAGTATTTGTTAAGTGCCTTTTATTTTCAGGGACTATGCCAGGTCTTGAGGAATTAATAGTGAACCAAAACAGACATGGCTCCAGCTCTTGTGTAGCTAGTGAGTTCTTAGGGGAGTTTGAAAATCCAATAATGACCAAATATATAAAAACTCACTGTGATCAGGGTACTGTACAGGGAGCTCAGGGCCCCATGAGAGCATGTAACTGGGAAAGCAACCTTGATGAGTTGCTAGAAAGTCTTCCTCCAGAAGTAAAGCTTGAAGTAAAAAATGAGTGAGTAAATTAGATAAAAACAAAGACTCAATTGGGGTAAGGGACACATGTGAGGCCCTCACAGAAGCTCTAGGTTGGAGCAGTGTGATGCCTGAGAATCTGACTAGATGATAATGGACTTCTAAACCTTGCACTTCCTCTTAGAGACATTGTTTTTCATTTGTTTTTTGTTTTGTTTTGTTTTGTTTTCTTGTTTTGTTTTGCACTACTGGGGAAGTTGAACCCACTTTGCACATACTTTGCAAGCTCATTGTCACTGAACTGCATCTTCTCTCTCTTTTTAAAACTTTCTGAGTCAGGGTTTCTTTAAGTTATGCAGTCTGCCACTGGCCTCAAATTTGTGATCCTTCTGCCTCTGCCTCTGCAGTTGCTGGGATTATAGGAGTGAGCCACTACACCCAGCCAAGATACTGGTTTACATCTAAGAGAATGGGAACCAGTTGAGGTAATAATTTGTTTTCAAAAAGCAATGCCACTACGTAATAGAATAATTTCACATAAAGTCTGAATGGATTTCACATTTTATATGGAATAGAAGAAAACAGAAAAACTTTTTATAATGTCTTCCATGGCCCTTTTAGGCGTCCCTAAATCCTGCATGGCCATATGTCCCTCAATCCCATGCAATTTCAATTTCTGTTTCATATTTATCTGTTGTTACCTGCATTGGCTAGCTTTTCATCCCTGTAACAAAAATGCCTGAAATAAACAACTTAAGGGAGGAAAGATTTGTTTTGACTTAGGGACTCAGAAGTTTAGTCCATGGTTTTTTTGCATTTGTACAGAACATCACAGCAGTGGAAATGTTGGAGGAGGAATTTCTTCACCTCATTGCAGCTAGAAAACAGAGAGAAATGGTATATAGAAAGGGACCAACATAAGCTATATCTCCAAGGACACACCTCCCCCGGACCTTCTTCCTCCAACTATGCCCATCTCCTAAAAGTTCCAGAACTTTCCAAAATGGCACTACCATCTGAGGATCAAGAGTTCAAACCCTGAGCCTGTGGGGGACATTTCATATTCAAACTATAACATTCAGCATCTGGGAGAGTAACAAAAAGTGATCTCCAGATGACAGTCAGTTCCAGGTAAGGAAAGGGTCCATCAAGATAGAGCAGGAAGACACTAACAGCACACCTCTTGGTTAGAGGAGAAAAACACCAGAATTGAAGAAGGAAATGGAAGTTTCTGAAATGTAGGACTCCAGAAGAAAGTGATGATGATTTATGATTTAAATATTTGGCAGTAATATGGATAAGCATTTAATAGATATGTCAGAGCACTTAGACAAAACAAACAGTAAGTACATAGAAAACTAAGCAATTTTTCAAAGGTAATTATTAGCTTCCAGATAAATAAAGGATTGTATAAAAAAGAGAAACATAATTACAGGATACTTCCTGGTTTGGCATAGCCTGCTTCACGTAAATATGTGGAACCAGATATAAAGAATAAGGGACTGAGGGAAAGTGGTGTGTATGTGTGTGTGTAATTAAATCTTCATACTTATCTTCATAAATACCTTCTGTATATTCAAAGGTTTATTATAATATTAATAAGAATCATCATAAGATTTTTAAGATATGGATTTAATTCCCATAAAAAACAATCACAAGAGTGCAAAGTGATTAACTCATAGAAACAGAAGTATCAAGTTTAGATGGGGCAAGAGAGTTCCTGTTTCTGTTTATAAATTTTATAGGAAATTTTAACATCTGTTGCTTTTGTAAAACATCAAAATTACCTTTAAAACTGATGTATGAATGTATTTCTCAAATTATTTGCATTTGTCTAACGATAGTAAACCAAAATTTGGCCCACCATTTAGAAAAAATTTAAAACAAACTAATAAAATAATTTTTGCAATCAGGTATAGTGGCAGACACCTATAATTCCATCAACTTGAGAGGCAGAGGTAGGAGAATTGCAAGTGCAAGGTTAGAGACAACCTGCATAATTTAGCATGACCTTATTCAAGACAAAAAATAAAAAAGGGCCTAGTGGTGCAGTTCAGTGGTATAGTGCTTACAAAGTATGCACAAGGCCCTGGGTTCAACCCCTCAGTACCAAAAACAAACAGACAAAAAATAGTCATTTTTGGAAGAATTTACTAATTTTTAAAATCTATATGTTCTTTCTCTTCCTTCCTTCCTTCTCTCCTTCCTTCCTTCCTTCCTTCCTTCCTTCCTTCCTTTCCTTCTTTTTCTTCTTTTTCCTCCCATTATTTTCTTTTCTGGAGAAGCCCAGGAATCACCAATACTGCTTATGCAGACATTTCTCAAGGTGTGAGCTTAAATGGAAAATATTTACCTTGAAATCATGCCAATAGATAATGAGTATGGAAAGGAATGATGAGGAGCTCCACTATTCTGAAACAGATATACAAAGGCAAACTGCGGTTCACTGAGTTCAGCTTCATGACTCAACCTGAAATAGTCAACGTGAAAAATTACCAGCTCCTTTTGAGCTTAGGAAACATACTTTCTGTCCCTGAATGACATGACCTCTCTCATACTTTAGAAATTATTAACTTCTCTGGCTTACAGATGTTTAAAGGCCAGAAAATTAAATGGAAAATATTAGAGAAATACTACTAATTATGCTTAATTAGTCATAAAATGTCCATGGGAACATGGGGTCATACAAAAGGCTGTCTAATTTAGGATTCTTACTCAAATTCATGCATCCTTTGGAGTCAAGGTCAGTGTTAAATCCTCATGATGTGTGGGTCCATAGCGAAACTATTTTCCAGAGAAATGGTGTGGGACAAAACAGATAATAATTACAACTATATAGTCAATTTCATAATGATTAAGAAAATAAATTCTATCAACCAGGATAATTGGGAAATTTCAATTTTAAAAAGGAGAAAGACATTCCATATATAAATTGTACTCAGTGTCATGAGTGCCAAATTATATTCCTAATTTCCTTTTTTACCCTGCATAATCCTCCATGTGTCTGTCAACTTGTCTTGCTGTGAGGGCTTGCATGTTGCTCTGATGTTGAAAGCTATGCTACCAGTATGTCAGATACCAGCAGGGCCACCCATGTTGGACAGGTTTCAGCTGAACTTAGCAACTAAGACTAGGGAGAAGGAGTAGGCAGCCTGCTCCCAAAACAATGAGCTATTGAACTCTATGAATAGCAGAGGTGTACTGTTTAAATATAATGCTGGAAAATGAGTCCTCCAAGTCATTCAAGAGACAACTGAAGAGGAGTTGCCTCTTCAAGGTGAAGTTAACCTTAATGGCAGGAATGGTGCAAAGCCTCTGAGACCTCCTTTTCGTGATGTAGCATGACACAAAATGAGAAGAAACATAGTGACCACAACAATGGGCTCAAACATAAAAAGATTGTATATCCCACAGTGTTGGGTACTGTTTCATTCTGTTGTCCCCAGGGTCACTACGAATCAGATCCAACTCGATGGCACCTAACAATAGCCCTACATAGTGCGATGCTTTTGTGTTGATTGAAGTATTTTATAAGAAAAATGTTAAGCCCCACATGATCATCTTCTCAGAGGTAAAGATGACTGACAGGCTCTGGCAGAGCTTCAGTGTTTCAGCCAACAATCTAGTTGCAGATGACAGTTTCCACTCTGCCTAGAGTAATTTACTGGTGGGTATTAAGTGCCTGTGTCTACTAGAAGCCAGAGAATGAGATCTAGGTGGCAGGCAGGAGAACTGTTCGAAGTACTGGCTACAAGATCTAAGAAAATAGGATTAGCAAATCTTCCTTGCCACCTGGAGTATCTTCAGAGCAAGGGCTACCACCATCTCTTTCAGGCCTCTGTCATGACATGCATGGGAACTAGGTAGGATTGGACACCAGAAACTCTCCTGTCACTGCCCCCTAAAAATAAAACAACCTCTCTCAGAAAATGAGCCAGGCACACGGAGGCACCTCACGGTGCTCACTTCTGGACTGAAGTGCTCATTGGATCACAAAAACTTAGTTACCCCATCTGTCCTGGCCCTGGCAGCCAAGGACTCTGGACAGAGAAAGTCTGCCCAGTTCATTGGGAAAGTGGTCTGCATTACACAGGAAGGTTTCCAAACTCGAGGAGAAGTAAAGCCACCCTGGGCAGCCAGAAAGCATGACATTGTCAAGTATTCATATATGACAACAAGTATAATTAGTCCAATCCCCCACTAAGGGCAATCAATGTCTACTGAGTTCTAGGTATGTTAGGTTCTATAGTATAAAGTTCAAGACTGTAGTTACCTGAAATATGACAATAATAATGAGGTGATGCAAAGCAGTATTTCATGGGATACGATGTAGCTTCTTGTGAATGATTTTCCGTAATCATCATGGAATAGTGATGATAATGATGATGATGATGATAAGTAATGTTTGCTGAAGAGTTTCTATCTCTTGGGTACAGTGGTGAGTGTTTTAAATAAATAACTCAGTTATTTCACCTAACAAACACATTAGGTGGGCATTATCATTTTCCCATTTTATTGATGAGAAAACCAGGGCTTATAGAAATCAAGGTCTTTACCAGCTGGTGGTGGGTAGAGCTATAATTTGAACAAAAATAAATCTAAAAAGCATTGAAATTCTGGAGTTAGAAAAGCAGAGATTACAGTCCTCCTTCTATTACATAGAAATTTTCCCTCTAAGATTTGGTTTATCTATAAAACAAGAACTGGACCTCCCACCTACCTCTTTTGATTGGTTGTTGAGAATGTCCAATGTGCTAAAGCATCCCCATAAACTCCAAATTATTGTGACTATCTAAACTGCTATGATAATTAGTAATTCAGAAATGCTTTTTTTCAGATTTTATTTACTATTATTTAACATTGTATTATAAGCATTTGTTGTGTTTGTTCTCTAGCTTCCATATCTCCTCCTTCAGGCAACAATTTCTCCTTGGTGAATCCTCATCCTACTCATTCTCTGTCATACACTTAGGATGGAGGTGTTCTCACCCTCAGCTCTAGGTACAGGTCCTGACTGGCTTCAGTCAAAATTCCTACCTGTTATCACTGACTACAGTGATCAATTCAGAGAGGAGTGTGTTACCCATTCATGATTAACCTGCTTATAGGAGATATTTGCAAGTTTCTGGAAATGAGTGTCCTCTCTTTTTTACAAAACCTGCCAGAAGAGCTCTTTCTCTTTCTTTGGTAGTAAAAAAGTGAATGGGACAGTGGAACAGAAAGGGAGAAACTGGACCCCGATGGCATTAACTGAGTCATGAATCCAGTGTAGCTGGAAGCTGGACATTCCATTGAATGTTTTGGTTATATGAAAAAAATGCATTTCTTTGTTGTTTTGAACAAACAACAATCTACCTTAAAGTAGATTCTACGTGGCTTACAACACAGTGATGCATCAGCTTTTCAAAGAGTGTTTTGCTGAGCCAGGCGCGGTGGCACAGGCCTATAATCCCAGCGGCTCTGGAGGCGGAGGCAGGAGGATCACAAGTCCGAGACCAGAGGCAGTCTAGCGAGACCCTGTCTCAAAAAGTAAATAAATGGGTTGAGGGTGCAGCTCAGTGGTCCAGCACTTGCAGAGCATGCAAGCGTGAGGCCCTGGGTTCAACCCTCAGTACCACACACACACACACACACACAAAGAGAGAGAGAGCAAGCAAGAGAGTGTGTGCTTTGCTCTATAAAAAAAGAAAAAAATCAGTAATTATTCTTCAACCTATTATGAGCAATGTAAGATGAAATGCATGTATGGAAATGTCATAATGAGACCCATTAAGCTGTACATTAAAATTACCAATAAAAAAGAAAAAAGATTCCACTTAAATAAATATTTAAACCACTCTACAGTAATAATAACATAAATAACATTCAAGATTCTCTGCAATCTTGAATGATTCCGTGTAAAACCAATGTATTTCCTATACTTTCCTACTACACACAAATCAAAATAGTACAATTCAAAGGAATCATCTAGATCAAATTCCTCATTGTATAGACACAGAAGCAAAGATTCATATTGAAGTGACTTGTCTAAACTCAGCTAATTATTTGCAAAGTTAGAGCTTGAATCCAGTTATTCTGATCTATAATATTTCTTTGTTGCTAATTAATTCATAACAGACTGTGGGTCTTCTTTCTGTTTCATTCAGATTAAAGCCTATGGCATAATCTTTTGAGGCCCTTCAGTGTTAAGAAGTATCTATTCTTTGAAAACGGATTTGATTTTGGGGAACAATCAAAAGTCATTTAGAACCCAGTGCAGTAAACAAGGTGGGTAATCAAACCAAGAAATTCATATTTTAGTCCAAAAAGGGTATAACATTGAAGTAATGAGGCTGATCTTTTTCTCATATAGCTCATAACTTAGCTTTGATATCATTGTGTTAAAATGAAATTCCTTTGACATTCATTTTGGAGTTTTATTACTCACAATTTGATTATGCCATGCTCCCTGGATTTTAAAGGAAGCCCTGCTAGTATGCCTATATAATTAAGGTAAGAGCAATGATACCTTGCTTCAGGACATGTAACCGAGAAGAAACATAAATAATAAAATTTAATTTAACAACAATTTGTTGAATGTTTATTACATACAAACAGTAATAAAGACTTTGATAAAAAGAAAGAAATACATTGCACACCTCACTTATTCTTTACTCTCTATTTTAATGATGAGATGTTAAGGCTCAGAGAGGTTAAGTGAACTTTGTAGAGATTCTTGATTGCCAGTAGTCTTGGTAAGGAACCAACATGTTTTAACATTACATCCCTGATATAATTAAATGTAAAACAAAAGCAACCGCTAGCCAAGGCAGAGAATGGATTGGCTCCAAAAGTTAAAAATGCACGTTTACGAACATGACCTAGAATGTATAAAGTTCGGTTTAACTTCAGAGAATTAGATAAGAATGTTAATATAGAACTTGAAGCCTAGCATGACAGCACACACTTCTTTTTTTTTTTTTTTTTTTTTTTTTCCGGTACTGGGAATTGAACCCAGGGCCTTGCACTTGCATGCTCTGCAAGTGCTGGACCACTGAGCTGCAACCCCAGCCCATTTTTTTACTTTTTGAAACAGGGTCTCGCTAAGTTATGCAGACTGTTTCTGGTCTTGAACTTGTGATCCTCCTGCCTCCGCCTCCCACACCACTGGGAATACAGGCATGCGCCACCGAACCCGGCTTGGCAGCACACACTTCTAATCCCTGCAACTTGGGAGGCCTAGGCAGGAGGATCATGAGTTTGAGGCTAGAGGCAGCCTGCATAACTTACAGAGGACCTGTCTCAAGGTAAAAAATAAAATATGGGCTGGCAGTGCAGCTCAGTGGTAGAACACTTGCAAAGAGAGAGAGACTCTGTGTGTGTGTGTGTGTGTGTGTGTGTGTGGAGAAGGGAGGGGAGAGGGAGGAAAAAGGGGGAGGGAAAAGGAGGGAGATGGAAAACTTGGAAGAAGGGGGAGAATTAACTCATATGGAAATCATGAAGATAATGGAAATCAGACAATCTGCAAAAAGGAATATGGAACCTTGATTCCAGTTGCTTTTCCTGTGTGAGCATATACTCTAGAAAGTGAGAAAGAGTTCCCAAATAACTGGAGGAAAATAGTTTGTGATTCTGAATCCTTGTTTATGATTCCACAGTCACTATACCCCATATGGTCTCACTTGGTTTCATAGATAGTTTCCACTATAAAAAACCTCTGAGGGTGGTCACTGAGGCAGCGATAACTCTTCCCATTACACAACTTTCCTGGATCCTGCCAAAGATCTGGTGCCTTGGGCATAGTAGGCTGGCTTCCTAGGGAGAAGTCTTGCAGTAGATTGAGGAATTGGCATTCTCTCCTGGCATCATAATACCTGGGGAGTTGATATTTATGTGGATTTGAAGTGTAGACTGGGTGTCCAGAAGAAGGAAAGAACTGTAAACTTTACTAAACTGCTTTTAACAAAGCAGACATGTTTAAAAAACAAAAACAAAAACAAAAAAACCACTTTCCCCAGTCATTGTAGACAATCTACAATAAACCAATACTATGATTTTGGCATATAGTTAGCAACATAGGTTGCTTCTTTTGGCTTTAGACATTTAACAGGAAAGGCAGAACTGAGTATTCCAGTAAAGAGGAGGAAAAGTATTTCTGCTGTGTGTATGCAAAACGGAAATGTGCAGAGCTGGCTACTTAGCAAACATCCACCTGTGATACATCGGGAAGATGGCAGGTGTTTGATGGTCAAATGGCTGTATCTGGCCCCTAACTTCTCTTTCTCCCTTCCTCGAAATACATGTCATAAAATTCACAAATGTGCCATGAACTGAAAAATCTCATGGATGATTAAATTAAATGAGCCATGCTCTTAATGCTTACTATTCAGGAGAAAAGGATGAGATGGAGCATGTGTAAGGTTGATATGCAGTAGTTATGAACAAGTATGAATGCACTAAGATGAAGAAATAGTTAGCTATTTAATGCCATCCCACGGCATATGCACACTGGAGAAATTTCCCTAAAGTGATTTGGATGTGCTCCTTTTCCTTAGGAAAGAATCCTAGCTGCATGAACTTAACTACATATGAAATTGAAAAACCATGGTCAATAGGTAGTGTTGTGCCTATTGTGCGGTATCATATTTCCAGTCAGGCAAATTTATGTTGAAACCTAAGCTGGATGCTTACAATACTATGAATTTCGAGTAACTTAACCACTGTTGAGTCTGTTTTTTCATCTATCAAATGGTTGCAATAATGCATGCCATTATTTTATAACGATGAAATGAGAATGTATGTAAAAGGAATAAAATAGTGCCACTTAATAAATGCTAAGGAAAGATATCATTCTCAGCATTGCTGATAACTAAAAAACAGATAGCATCAATAAGAATTTTTACAGGCTTAAGTATCAGAGAGTAGGGATAAAGTGGAGTTCCCCCTATACTGAGGTGCTTTTCTTATTTACATATTTACCTATCAATATCCACATTTTCAGCCAGACAGGTTTAATTCCTCATGTGTGTCATGCTTAGAATAACAAGGCTTAAAAATGTCTCAATTACTTCCTCTACTCTGGTGTGGGAAATAAGTGTTGGAATGCAGGTGGAGTCCTGTAAAGTCATCCTCCCCTGACTAAAAGAAAATTATCCTCACATAATAACAACAACAAAATTAATAACACCTTACAGGTACACAAGCACTTTTACATCAAAATCCTACCTCTGAGATACATGTAGTAAAGAAGTTTTCCCCCTGCCTTCAGCTATAATCTGCAACACGGACTGCAATTAAATAATACCACTAGTTGAATTTATATAAAAAAGCTATTGATTATACTAATTGCTCCATACAAAGAAACCATCCTGTGTATGGAAAAGGCTTATGGCATTTTTAAAGATATATGGGAATTAATCCAACTTCAGTTCTTTTAAAATGTAATCTGAGAAAACAAAGGCATTGCAACTTTTATTTACCTTTAAATGTTCTTAGTATCTCTGATACCATGAAAGATGTTCCGTACTAATCTCTGTCTTATACAAAATGTGTCTAAACAAGAGTGGTAACTAGAGGGTTGTTTTATATATGTATGCCGTGATTTGAAAGGACCAAGAAGAGCAGATTCACATAATAGTGCAGGTTGTACAAGTCAGGGTCTCCACAGGAAAATGGAAACCCCTTCAGATGCTTCAAGCACAGGGACCTCAACTGGTAACACAGGTGATTTTTTTTTAGGGGACAGGGCCAAGAGATGACTATGAAGCAACTGAGAGATGACCAATAGCAAGAAGTGAATAACAGTCCTGGGGCAAAAGGTAAAAAGGTGAAAGGTGGCTTTTTCTGGAACTCAGAATTTAGAGCCTAGCAGAGGCAGGAACTAATGTGAGTTGGTCTGGGGCAGCACAGGGCAGGGGTAACCCCAGAGAAAGGGATGCTTTGTAAGAGATGGACATAGGGAAGAGACACAGCCACCAGCAGACAATGTAAATGGGGTACGGGACTTTTCCTTTTTCCTGCAAGCCAACATACACTGAATCCTCTTCACTAGCTGAACTACTCAGAAGTCAGAGATCAATGAAAAATGGGAAATGGTTCCTGCAATACAGGGCAGGACAGAAGCAACAGGTCAGACAGCAAGCAGGTAAATAATTGAAGTCCATCTATATACCTGGACACAAAAGCCCTCAACAGAATATTTGTTGTTGTGCCATCTCATAGTGTTTTCAATGGCTGATTGTCTCGACAGATCCTTCTCCTATTTTTGCTGTGTTGGGGATTGAACCAGGGTCCACAGAGAGTGTGGAGTAGGACTCTACCAACTGAGCTAAACCCCAGCCTCACAACAGAATGTAGATGCAATGAATTGTAGAATGTATTTTAAAACATCAAAATCAAGTAGCTTGAAAGGAAGTGCTACAATTATTTAACACCATAAAATGAATAAATGTAATTAAAAATAAAGAATCATAAATGCAGAAAAATCATTCGATAAAATTCCTAACAAACTCAGAACAGGAAGAATGTTTTTAACCTTATAGAGAGCACCAATTAAACACCTACAAGCAGCATAATAAATGATTAATGATGTAATTTTCAAAGAATTCCCATTAAATCAGGAACACTATAAAGATGCCCTCTACTTCTTATTAGTTCAGGATCATAATACTCTATTTTTTAAAAAAATGAAGTATATGATTAGAAAAAGAAGAGATAAGGTTTTATTACCTGTAGATATTTTGACTATTTATACAAAAAATCCTAGGAAATCTACAGATACACTAGTAGAACTAGCAAGAAAATACAACATCTTTTCAGATGTTGATAAAGTTTTATGACATTTTCATACTCTAGTGATATGTAATAGGAAAACAAAATTGTCAGAGCAGATATTTGTAAGTCATGCAAATTGTGAGATATTGAGAAGTTAACAAAATTATGCAAGTATTTTATGCAGAAAAATTTTAAAGTTGATATAAATTGAAACAAATGTATATGTACTACATTTTCATGGGAGGAAAAACTCAGTAAAGTGTCAATTTGCCACCAAACTCAGTGCAGTTTCAACAACAAAAAAAATCAAATATGATTTTTCATGAGATTCAAAAAAGGATTCTTTACAGGAAAATATACATGAATAAGAACACACAAATCTATATTGAAGAAGAGGCCCCATAAAACACCAAAACTTATTCTGCTTTAGTAATTAACACTACATAATATTGGCATGTTGTTGTTGTTAGGTGCCACCAAGTCGGTGTGCAGCTCATAGCCACTTTATATACAACAGGTGAAACACTATTGTCAGTGCCTCTCTGCTATTCATAGGGTTTTCAATGGTGGATTGATTTTTGCGAGTGGGTTGCCGGGTCCTTCTCCCAAACTATTGGCGTAGTGATAGTGAAATAGACTAGTGGCACAGAATAGAAGGTCCCCAAATAAGTACACAGTAATTTTTATAGCATGGAAGAAATTAATAAATCAGAAAAAAAGGTAGACTAGTCAATAAGTGGGGCTGGAGTCTAGCTCAGTTGGTAGAGTGCTGCTTTGCACTTTCTTTTTTTGTTTTACAGACTTCACATTTTTGTATTCTCGTTTTTACATATTTCCTTTCAATTGCTATTCAAACCTTTCAGATTATTTAATTACATCTTTGATGTTAGGTGCCATCTACTCGGGTACCTCATAGGGTTTTCATTTTTTAACTTTTTTTATAGTAGACTTTCTGAGGACCTGGGTTTGATTCCCAGCACCACAAAAGTGGAAGAAGAATGTGACAATCCACTCCTGAAACAGTCCTAAAACAATCAGCCATTAAAACCCAATGAGGGTCAGATGCGACTCAATGGCACCTAACAACAACAGTCAATAAATGTTGTTGTTGGGAAAACTGTCTTTCCACTTGGGAGGAAATATAATTATAAACCTGCTTCACACCATGCATGAAATTAAATTCCAGATGGATTAAGAAGCCTACAATGAAGGAGTGAAAAATTAAGTGTTAAAAGAAACAGTGATATGTCATCCTGAATTTTTCCAATCTGAGCATAAAAGATTTCTCTAGCTCCCTTCATTGAGGACTCTGCTCAAGTGTCACCTCCTTAGTAAAGTTTCAGTGAAGAATTCATCTGTGGCCCTATCCACTCTCTATCATCTGATTTTATCTCACTGTATTTTGTTTTATTTAAATGCTTATATAGTACTTAGTTTATAGTAGGGATTTAGACATACATGAGCATGTTCATTTAATTCTTCAAAATTGTTGGAGACATTCGGTACCTGGTAGACATTATCATTCCCACTTGCAAGCAAGAAACCTGAAGCACCAAGCAGAGGTTGAACAATTCCCCTCAGCCTAAAAGTGATAGAGCAAGGATATAATCCCAGATGGTCAAGCTCTGAAAGATAACTGTGTTGCTATCCTGCCCATCTGCTTTAATCTTCATAACTATTATTAATACCTGAGATTCAAATCGGTTTGACTGAAGCTTTATATGCCATGTCTCTCTCTCCTATCACCTTCTTAAACAATATATTCTGCCGGATGCGGTGGTGCACGCCTGTAATCCCAGTGGCTCCAGAGGCAGGGGCAGGAGGATTGCAAGTTCGAGACCAGAGGCAGTCTGCGTAATTTAGTGAGACCCTGTCTCAAAAGAAAGTAAAAAATTGGGTGAAGGGTGCAGCTCAGTGGTCCAGCACTTGCAGAACCTGCAAGCTTGAAGCCCTGGGTTCAACCCCAAGTACTGCAAAAACAAAAAACCAAAACAAACACACACACAAAAAAAAACCCAAAATAATCTGCAGTGCCTATAAGAGTATCTGTAGCATAATGTTGTTGTTGTTAGGTGCCATCTAGTCGGTATCTGACTCTTAGCGACCCTCATAGGGTTTTCAATGGCTGATTGTTTTGGGATTGCCTTGGGAGTGGATTGCCATGTCCTTCTCCCATTTTTGTGGTGCTGGGAATTGAACTCGGGACCTCAGAGACTGCAGCGCAGTGCTCTACCAACTGAGCTAAATCCCAGCCCATAGATGGTCAAAAAACTACTTTTGTACAACAAAGGAAAAAAAGGGAATTTTAAAAGATGTTAAGAAAACTAGAGATCATAAAATAGAATATAATAAACTTACAGAATCAACCCAGACTTCCACCAACAGATGAATAGATTTTTTAAATGTGGCATATACACATGACAGAATATTATTTAGCCATGAAGAAGAATGAAATTATATCATTTGTGGAAATTGACTGGAAATGGAGATCATCATTTTAAGTGAAATAAACCAGACTCACAAAGACAAATACCACATGTGTTCACTATTTGCAGAATCCAAACTAATCTTAAAAAGAAAATATGCAATATATACGTGTGTGTGTGTGTGTGTATTTGTGTGTGTGTGTGTGTGTGTGTGTGTGTGTGTGTGTGTGTGTGTGTAAGATTGGGAGAAGGATTTAGTGGGGGAAGCAGCATGGGGAATGAAAGCACATACAATTGTATGAAAATCCCATAATGAAATTCATTATACTGTATATTTTTGTTGTTAGGTGCCCTTGAGTCACATCCAACTCATAGCAACCCTAACTATAGCAGAATGAAACACTACCTACACTGTGCTTCTTCTCATTGTGAGTCAAGCCACATCAGGAAATGGAGGTCCCACGGGCTTTACTCCAATCCCGTCATTAAGGCTGCCTCTACTTTGAGGAGGCAACTCTTCCCAGTAGTCTTGAATGCCTTTCAACTTGGGGAGCTCATTTTCTGGCACTATATTTGATAGGCTACTCTGCTTTTCATAGGGTTTTCAATGGCTAATTGTTTCTAAAGTGGGCTTCTGGGTCCTTCTCCCTAGTCTGTGTTAGTCTAGAAGCTCAGATGAAACCTGTCCACCATGGGTGGCCCTGCTGGTGTGTGAAATACCAGTGACATAGCTTTCAGCATCACAACAACACGTGGGCCTCCACAGCACAACAAGCAAACAGACACATGTTGGATCTGGGCACTGCTCTTCAGCAAAAAGGAAAAACATGTGGAACACACAACATGAATGAGTCTCAAAACCAATTTGTGGAAGGAATGCAGCAGACTCAGGGAAACACATACCATATACATTTGTGTACAATGCACACTAATGTATAGAGAAGGGCTGAGATTTAGCTCAGTTGGTAGAGCACTGCTCTGCAGTCTCTGAGGTCCCAGGTTCAATTCCCAGCACCGCAAAAATGGGAGAAGGACTTGGCAATCCATTTCCAAGGCCATCCTGGAACAGTCAGCCATTGAAAACCCTATGAGGGTTGCTATGAGTCGGACGTGACTCGACAACACCTAACAACAACCATGAATAGAGGCAAAAAGCAAATCACTGGCTGCCTTGAGTGATGGGCATAAGGAAAGAAGCATGAAGGATGCTTTAGCTGTAAGGGAATGTTTTATACGTTTTGATTTTGCTGGTAGGTTCATGGGTGCGTACTACTCACCAAATTATACACTTTATGTGGATATGGCTTATTTGCATAAATTAATGTTCAATAAAATTAACTGATAAGAAAAAAGAAAATGAATGACACACAGATTAATAGTCAGTGAATAGCTTATATGGCTCTTAATAGAGAAACAGCTTATAGAAGTTGCTACATATCTACAGCCTATATCACATACAATTGAAAAGTGCACACCATGACATATGCTTATTTATTATATATAATAAGAATGCTATATGTTATATATTACATATACTTCTGTATGTGTCACGAAGAGTTCATGGATGAATATTTATTTATCCCACAAATATTTGAGCACTGACCCTCTTGCAGTTACCAGACAGCTGTACAAGTGCCCTGCGGGATCTTCCATACTGGGACGTCAAAGTTGCCCTCAGACTGTGGCTGCCTCTGGGAAGAAAGAGGGTTGGAGTGAGAAGAAGGGGGCTGGGAGAAGTGATATGAAGCACTCAAGTTCCATAATAACTCTTAACCCGATGCTTTTTGAAAAAAGTAGATAGTTGGGCATCCTGAGTGGTGAATAGATGAACCTTTGTTAAAGTTGGTTCTTTGCAGTGCTGCATATTTGCTTTGAATGTGTTGTCAAATATGATGAAAATTCAGTAAACTCAAAGAATTTGAGGGATTATATTCTTGATCTAGATTTAGCACTACTTGAAAGATAAAGCTAACTGCACACCTCCATTGAAGCTTCATTATTTTCTTGACTTTTATAGAAGTAGAGAGAGAACAACATTATCTGAGAAATATCGGGGAATGTGAGTCTCTTGCTATTTTAAAAGGGCATAAATGTGTGAGTAAAAGTCTGAGGAATAAACTAGGCATGGTAGTCTATGCCTGTAATCCCAGTGACTTGGGAGGCAGAGGCAGGAGGATCGCAAGTTAGAGACCAGATGCAGTCTGTGTAATTTAGAGAGACCCTGTCTCAAAAAGTTAAAAAAAAAAAATGGGCTGAGGGTATGCAGCTCAGTGGTACAGCACTTGCAAACCATGCAAGTGTGAGGCCCTGGATTCAACCCCTGGTACGGCAAAAAAAAAAAAAAAAAAGGAAAAGAAAAAGAAAAAAAAAAGTCTGAAGAATAGATACCCAGATATTAAGAAGTTATTTTGGTATATTCGAATTTAGGGCACACTTTTTTTTATTAATTTGCCTTTATATGTTCTTTAATTATTTAAATTGTGTTAACATTTATTACTTAAAAAGAAAATATATTTGAAGTATTATTAGCAGTAGTTTAAGAATATTGTTATTAACTACTACCTGAATTGTTCTTCTTGTTGTTAGGTGCCATCGAGTCAGTGTCTTACTCATAACAACCTTACATACAACAGATGAAACACTATTGTCACTGCTTCTCTGTTATTCATAGGGTTTTCAACTGCTGATTGTTTTTTGGTGGTTTGCCAGGTCTTTCTCCCAAGACTACAACACCTGGTGTTCCCAGGCCGTCTCCCATCAACGTACTAACCTGGTCTGACCCTGCTTATCTTCCAAGATCTCTTAGGATCAGATGCCACAGTGCTATGTCTTCAGGCACTACCTGTATAGTCATATTATATTCATATATTGTGCATAAACAGTTGCATCCACTTATTTACTTATAAAAACACAAAAGCTGGAATCAATCAATAGAAGCTATAATTGTTATTTTAGATCTGAAAGTATATATAGGAATGAAAAGTTATTTGCTATATATATACACACACAAATACATACACATATATAGACCTATTTTTGTACCTATGTTGTTCAGATACTTAAATTAAACACCCAATTAGAGAATCTTCAGTTGAGAAGGTTTCCAAGTCTTTGCTATTTGCACATTTCCAAAATGAACATCATTACATTACTATACACAAATCTTTCTGTTTTATTTTCTGCATATTATTTAGTTTAGATCATTTCTTCCTTCCTTCTTTCCTTCCTTCCTCCCTCCTTTCCTTCCTTCTTTCCTTCCCTGTTCTCTTCCTTCTTTCCTTCCTTCCTTCCTTGTGTTTCTTTCTTTTCTTCCTTCTTTCCTTCCTTCCTTCCTTGCTTCCTTCCTTCCTATTTTATTTCTATTGCCAAGTTGTCTCCCAATACTAAGGTAGCAATTAACTCTCCCATGAGCAGTGTATGCAAGTGCCTTGGATAGTTGAGCATGTTTTAAGTTGTTTTGAATTTGTTAAGATAGCAAGGATCTCTTCTTCTGAAAGGACTGGGGTTAAGGTTTTATTATGTTTGTCTATTAAGTATCATTGAGTTGGGTCTGACTCATAGTACCCTATGTACAACAGAATGAAAGAGGCACTATATCTGACATTGCTTCTCTGCTATCCGTAGGGTTTTCAATGGCTGATTGTTTCAAGAGTTGGCTGCCAAGTCCTTCTCCCATTTTTGCAGTGTTGGGGATCAAACCCAGGACCTCATAGTAAGTAAGCCAAGCATGCTACCAACTGAGCTAAATCCCAGTCCATGTCTGTACTCTAGTCATTAAAAATCCGCATTAATTGCACACATGGATTCCCCAGGACTCAGACCCAATCAACCTGTGTCCAGCCCAATCACATTTTCCAACTAAGATCAGGTGACATAGATCTTCAATCGGGATTTGAAAGTCACTAGATTTCAAACACTGTAGTACACACAAATGTAGGAGGGACATCCTCTCTCCAGGTCCTGGGTGGCTTAGATTGCCTTAAAACCTGCCTGTCACCAGGATGGTTTAGGACCTCCTGTCAGCACCTTCTCCTGCTTACCCTCTCCCATCTTCTTGAGTCAGTGCTCAGTGTTGGACATGGATCTTTCAAACCATGGAATCAGAACCATCTTTTAATCTTAACAATGGCTAAGAGTACAGTGCCCTCACTGCTTAATTCCTTTTTATCTTGGGTTAGAAATATTATATCCTCTTTGCCAGGGCCTACTTTCATTATGTCTAGCCTTGTTCTCTACCTGGACATACCAGTGGACTCCATTTAGATGCTTGAATGTGTTTTCAGAGTTGAGAAAATCTACTGATCAATAAGGAGGCAAGGTCCTTACACTAGAGGGCCTATTGCATCCTCCAATGCATTTGGTTCTTATTATTGACCTGCAATCAACACAGTATTAAGGGTTGATTAGATCATGTCTTCTATCTTCTCACATTTTAAAAACTGTTTTCATAGTGGATTTTGATGGATACAAGGCAGTCGTTCTTAATGGAAGTAATATTGACCCTAGAGAACAATTTAGACATGTGGAAGGATACTTTCGACTTGTCATAACGGTATCTGTGGGAGGCACCACTGACATTGATTGAGGTACTAAGGTTTGTAGATGAGCAGCAATGAACAAGATAACCCCAAAATAAGTGATACCCTGCTTATAATTAACTAGGACCCAATTATCACTCTCCATGATATATAGAACAGTATTATTTGCATATTCTTTATACATACTGAATAGTGCAAGAAAGATATTTATTGGGTAGAAAGAAGACTGGACTCTGTTTTATTCAGAATATCAGCATTTCAGAAGTGTTGTTCGGCATTTCAGAAAATGATAGCATTTAAGTTAACACCAGAACAACCCACCTGCACCATTCTCGTGTCCACGTACAAGCAGTTGCCAGCTCCTTCGGGTCTTCTGTTGTGCTCATGCCCTAGCAGGTTCATACTGAAAGACTCTGTGTGTGTGTGTGTGTGTGTGTGTGTGTGTGTGTGTGTGTGTGATCTGTGTTATAAAATACTTATCTTTTAATTATTATATTGCATTTAGAGCCTTATACTGATTTTCAGATATTATGAATGGAAAGGAGCTTACAAAATCTATTTTATTACAGGATAATACCAAGGGCATTATGAAATATCTCCTATAAAAGAGCACCTTAGGGTGAGATTCAGTTGAGAGACCCTGGCCTAGAGGTATTCCTTGGCCACCCAACCAGCTCTCCAACCTATGAGGAGGCCAGTGTTCACCCTAACCTCTAGCCTAGCTCTCCAACCAATAAAATAATGTAGCACTTGTTCGTTCTTTGGAAAACAAACCAATTATTTGCCAAGAATCAGAAAATCATCATCAAGAAAAGGCTGATAAGAGTGATTCATCCTCTCTCCCAACCCCCCCCTCATTCTCTCTCTCTCTCTTCCCCCCCCCTCCTTCTGAGGGGGTGAACAAAAGACTAACTTGGCAAATGCTACTCAATCTGAGAAAAGGCAAGTTAGATCTCCTGAGGCCACACAGGTAGCTCCCAGCACCAACCAACCTTTTGTTTTGCTCTCTGCCTAACATGCCTTTCCTGTCTCCCTCATTAACTTTGTCCCTACTTTCTGTATGGGATGTTTCTCAGGGTCTGCTCCCACCATAAAGCCCTCCGAGGGAAGCAGGAGCCAGGGCCAGTCATGTTCCTCGGAGCTCCTTGGTTCCCTTGTCTCTCTCTCTCTCTCTCTCTCTCTCCTCAAATCAATTCTAAGCTGGTTGAAGCAAAAAATGTAGCTTGCCTTCCATTGTAGTTCTCTGAATATCTACCAAGTAGTGACATTTGAGACTCATTTGCAGATGAAGAAAATGTGGTTCTAATATTTTCCCCAACTGACTAATTCTTATCTACAGATTCCTAATTCCTATTCCCAAATGTACTTCTGATATCTTAGGGGCAATGACAGCTTCAGAGAAGTCATGTGCCCCTCTTTGTGGCTGGTAGAAGAGCAAGGGAAGTGGAGTGGTGACTACAGATAAGCTATAAGTCTCATGCTGAAATGGAACAGGAACACAGTGTCCCCACATGCTTAGATGTGTAGAAGGTGACAATATTTGTCTGGGACCATTCTAGGTGTTGGGTCTCTTGTCTCAAGGTAGTTATTATTTGCAAAGACTTTCACTCTCAGGAGTTCCTGAGTGTAGATAAAACATGGTGCTGTCCACAGGTGGGATCCAGGCAGGTACCTTGCAGGAACAGAGCTGGCAGGTGAGGGATGGGGATGCTCTAGAGGCAAAAGCAGCTCCTGCCTGTGGCTACAAAATGCAATTGTGCTTGATGGTGTCAGATCTTTGGACCTGTCCAAAGAAGTCAAAACGTATACTTTTAAATATTGGTAACTAATCTGTCAAAAGACTTAATTTTTAAAAATACCACGTGGATGAGTTTTAGTTCAGAGGTGCTTGTTTAGAAGCTCTTCTCCAAAAAGGGAGATCCCAGTTCTCCAAGCCCTGCATAAGTTTCTCTAGGAGCTTCATCCACTTCCTTAGGAAACAAAGAGAATTGGGGGTAGAGCCAGGTGCTGTGGCACATGCCTGAAATCCCACAGACTCTGAGGTCGAGGCAGGAGCATCATAGTTTCGAGGCCAGAGGCAGCCTGTACAACTTAGTGAGATATTGTCTCAAAATTGAAAAAAAAAAAAATTTAAGGGGAGGTGAGTGTGCACCTCAGTGGATGGAGCATGTGTTCAGCATTTGAGAGGCCCTAGGTTCAACCCTCCAGTACTGCAAACATTAATTAATTAATAAGGCAACTGGGGATAAGGGAGAGGTTCTAATCTAATCTTCTCTTTATTTATTACTTGTGTAGTGTTGGGAAAGCTGTCCCTTGTTGCATGCTTATATTCTTTCATCTAAAAAATAATAAGCATGGGTTAGATGCCAACTAACTATCTTCTAAACACCAAGGTTCTATGATTTTCTTCTGTTAATCCTTTCCTTTATTTTTTCTAACATACTTATCAGCCATCTTGAGAATCCTAAATGGCAATTAGTTATCATATTTTCTGATTCCATAAAAGTAAAATTCGTTTCTGTATTTATTTCACACATGTCTGGCTTGTAATAGACATACTACTAAAACCACTGAGCAAAACTAAAATATTACCTCAAAATCTGCTTTGTATTCTGGTACATCACCATGTTAACTTTTGATCCAAGCATTGAGTATCTCTTCCTTTTTATGTATATAATCATGTTGAAAATTATATATGGGCATACATTTGAAGAAAATATATCGGTTCTGAATTTGTGTTAGTGGGATTATGAGCATTTTCTATTTTACTTCTCAACTTCTTTAGTTTTTGAAATTTATCTAATGTGACTACACAGCTTCACAAGCAAAAAATATAAACAGTAAGCATTATAGATAAATGAGTAGAAAAATATGAGAAAGAATACTAGCAAATGAGGAATGATGGTTACCTCGTTTGAGAGAAATGAAAGGGCAGACGGACGTGTGAATTCAGTAATTTAGTCCTCTACATGCTTCCAGGGCTGGGATTTAGCTCAGTTGGTAGAGCGCTGTGCTGCAGTCTCTGAGGTCCCGAGTTCAATTCCCAGCACCACAAAAATGGGAGAAGGGCCTGGCAATCCGCTCCCAAGGCAATCCTGAAACAGTCAGCCATTGAAAACCCTATGAGGGTCGCTATGAGTCGGATACCGACTCGACTCGATGTCACCTAACAACAACGACAACAACAATAACATGCTTCCAGGGGGCTGGGATTTGGCTCAGTTGGTAGAGTGCTGCACAGCAGTCTCTGAGGTCCTGAGTTCAATTCCCAGCACTGTGAAAACAGGAGAAGGGCCTGGCAATCCGCTCTCAAGGCAATCCCGGAACAGTCAGCCATTGAAAACTCTATGAGGGTCCCTATGAGTTGGATACCGACTCGACGGCACCTAACAACAACAGCAACATGCTTCCACAGTATTTGACATTTTTATACAGAACAATTATTCATGCATTTTTGGGTACTAAAAATGAATTAACTAAAATTTTTAATGAATTATTCAAGTCTTCTTTGATTGTAGATTGCTTTGTCACTTTTATGCCAAACAGAATTGTCTGTATCTGACCTAGTTTCTGTATTTATTAAAGACGGGTGATTGAGAGAATGTGACTTGTCCAAGTAGCAGAGAATGTTGAAAAATACATTTAGGCTAAGACCTGGTACTTGATTAAACCAAGGCAACAACAGTTCCATTTGGTTTTACATGGTTTCTTTCTGAATTAACATGCATTTGCATTTTGAACTCTTTGATTCATTTCTGATGTGAAGTTCATAAGTCTTCCTCAGATTTGAAATTAGGAGATAAGGAGAACATCAATTTCCTAACACCTTTGTTGTTCAGAAGAGAACATTAAAGAGATTTAATTTTCCCCTTCGTGGGGAAAGAGAGTGGAGAATGTGCTCACCAGTTGGATAATTTACCTTCATGTGCAAGTTCTACAGATAAAAGTCTCTACGTACAGCAAGACACATAGGAAATTTATTACTTTCCATTTGTTTCCTGTCAAGTCCAAAGGAGCTGAGCTGGAATCATGCCCCTCAAAAGCAAACAGTGTTTTTTAAAAGCAGTCTCTTTTGTGCACAAATCTCTCCCCTCCAAAAGTAATCTATTCTTTCTTATTTTAAAAGTTTACAAAAGCATCTTTCTCTCTTTTCATCCCTTCATTGGTAAGTGTTGGTGGAGTAGAGAGTGATATAGCATTGGCTTTTTCCATTATGCAACTATTACATCACTTTTGGTTACACTTTTATCAATTTACAAGGTTTATGGGAACTTTTGACTAATATGAAGTAAAACTCATATGCATATTTGGGTTATATTCCTCTATTTTCTCATGTACTCATGAAGTTGCATTGTTTACACTGAGATTATTTTCTCCCCCTTTATCCCTCTACATGGAGTCTCCTCCCCATCCCACCTTCCCCAATCTTCACTTCCCTTTGCGAGTTCCCTCCCTCCTTCTTTCTACCCTTTATATTGTCTCCTCTTCACCAAGTTTAACTGTGCATTTTTTAATATATCAACTTACAAAAACATCTTTCTTAATCTCCATAATTTTAACCTGTGGCATGGAGCCAAAGATACATCTCACTTAGCTATTTCTTTCCCTTTAAAAATACACACTCTCCCTTTAATATGGGGAACTTGAGCATTGCCATTTCCAAATCATAACTTGGAAAATTTCAAGAGTAGCACCAACTTCCACTTTTTGTAAGAAAAAAGCAGTCTGACTTGCAGTTTGTTAACTTCCTTCAAGACATTAGGATTTTTATATCTTCACTTTTGTGATAGCTATGGCCCTTTTTTTGTGTAGATGTAGTTTGGGTAAAATGGCTGACATTAAAAAAAAGTTACACCTGCTCATAGGAAGTTTCCTCCAGCCATACCACTGTGGCCTCCAATCCCGTCAGATCTCAGAAGCTAAGCAGGGTCAGGCCTGGTTAGTACTTGGATGGGAGACCTCCTGGGAATACCAGGTGCTATAGGCTAGGGAAAAGGACCTGGAAACAACCCCCAAAAAACAATCCGCCATTGAAAACCCTATGAATAGCAGAGAAGGATTGACAATAGTGTTTCATCTGTTGTACATAGGGTTGCTATGAGTTGGACGCTGACTCTATAGCACCTAACAACAACAACAACATAGGAAGTTTACAGTCTATCCCGATCTATTTTTCTTGAGAACATCCTGCATCCTTCCCCTTTGGGCAATCAGCTTTGGTGAACATAGTTCCACCTGTGCCTCCCTGAGCCAACCTGACGCACAGGGTACCCAGGTGCAGCCGTCTCCTGCCAAATTCCTGCGGCTACATCTCTCCTTCCTCTTTGCCCCTTCCTTGTCTTCCTCATTCCTTCTGCTTCAGCTGCCACTTGGAAGTCATCCACACCCTTTCCTTTTGCCTCACATGCTCTCACAGAGCTGCTTCCTTATCAGGCGCTGATGGAGTCCCTCCCTGCTGTGTTTGAACTTGTCCTGGGTCGGGGACAGGTGAGGGTGTCTCCACCTCCTTAAGGCCTTGCTATTGTCTCCAGCCCTGGGGCTAATGCTTCTTTCTTTTGCAAAGGTTGCACCATCCCGTCTTCTCACAATGGCTATCTTTGTGTTGAGCACCCAAGCACCTACACATAGGAGCAGGCTGTGTGGCTGACAGCATGCTGATGACCTGCGGCACAGCCCTGTGACTTCCACAGCCAGAGTCCTGTTCTGAAGCCACTGTCTGACCTGGCAGCCTCAGAACGGTCCTATGCACCAACAGGATCCCACATGAATGTCTATCCTTTCTTTCTAGGTCCCTGCCGTCTCAGATTCGCATCTGAACCCTTCAGAGAGGACACACAGCTGTCCTTAAATGCAAACACAGAGCACTCTGATAATAATTAAACTTCCACTCTCTAATATCTATGTAAGCTGGAGTTGCCTCAGACCACAGCCAAATGTTAAATTTTAAGGAATTTCATGAGTCAGTGGATATCGTATTGGCCTCTGGAAATTGGCCATAGGAGGATATTTATGTGGCTAAAACTAGCAGACACCACCAACCAGGGCTTTTAAACTTTTTTCCTGGACAGCCTGTTATTAAACATTTACCAGGATGCCAATTGCAGGGCTCTGATAACATCTTTAGAGGGGAAAAAAATACACGACAGTCCAGCTTCATGAAAATTCTTTGAATTTTATGTCCAAAATTCTTGATTGCCCTTGAGAAGCCCGTCTCTTTGAAAGGAGATTTAAAGGTTTCTCTTCCTTCCTAACATGTGATCTCTTTTCCTTCTGATATTCAGCAACAACAAGCAACCTGCCAAAAATAAAATCCCTAGGAAAGGTGTGGAGCGTGTTCTTTGTTTCAATAGCTTATTTCTTGGATGGCTTCTTTGTCCCAGGACTTTGACTGTAGCCAGCAGTAAGTTCATTAATGGGGCGATCATATTGTATCAGAGATAATCATTCCACTGACCTACCCATGACCCTGCTCTGCAGCAACGCATCACCTCTCCCTTCAGACCTCGATACACCTAGTTGCTTTGTCTTCTTTCTTGGCCATATTCCAGAACTTGGAGCCTCTTCATTGCAGCTTCATCGTTCATAGAAGTCATTTTGTGTGGCTCAGATTGAGGGAGGTAGAATCCAAGGTGCTGAGGCTCTGAGCAACATTGTCCCCAAGGAACCTCAATCAGTGGCACAACCAGAAGTAGAACCCAGGTCTCCTAAAACCTGAGCTTCATACTCTCACTTACAGATGTGCTATTTTGATGATGAAGTGCTTATTATCCATTTGCTTTAACTGTCTCCAATTTAAGCCAGATGGCGATTCTAACCTTACTGACAAAGAACAGAAAAAGAAACACGAATTTATTGGTTCATACCTGATGATCTCTTTTTTACTTTTTTGGTACTAGGGGGTTAAATCCAGGGCCTCACTCATGCTGGGCAAATGCCTACCACTGAGCTGCAACCCCTATCCCCTTTCTTATTTTTTTATTTTGAGACAGGATCTCACTAAATTGCACAGGCTGCCTCTGGCCTTGAACTTGAAATCCTCTTGCCTCAGCCTCTTAGAGTCACTGGGATTCCAGACAGGGACTACAGTGTCCAGCCATGCCTGACAAACTTGATTCATCAGGACTCTTCCTTTTGACCTAGAATCTGGTTTCTTTCTTGTATCCCTTCCTTTTCAGTCAGTCCCTCTTCATGTGATGGTAACCCTGGGAGTACCCAACTCACCACTTATAGGTAGAGAAATCCAATAAAAAAGAAACAAAACTCTCAGAAAGGCTCTGCTTGGTCTAGCACAGGCCCAGTGCTTCAATCTAGCAAGCTGGAGGCTACTCCATCCATGCTGCAAGGGATATTGGGGTGCTGTTATCAAAGACTGGAAAAGAAATCCTGGAAAGGCAGACACAACAACTACTATCCAATAGAGCCTCTAATGGAGAAAAGAGAAAAGTTGCTTCTGGCATTTAGATGGCTATACTTGTGCACAGAGATGGTGCCCAGCCAAAGAGTCCTGCCAATGCCCTCTAGAGTACTTGAGCATGAGAAGCCAGACTGGAAATTTCAGAGCCAATCAACTGGCATGGCGAATGCAGGGACGTTGGCAGAGGGGAAGAATGACATGCTCTCAGTTTCTCAGGGACAGACAAATCATCAAACAGTTGCTTTCTTCAAGTCTCGACATTTTGGTTGAAAATAGTTTTCTTTTGTTGTTAGGTGCCATTGAGTCTGTGTCTGACTCATAGCAACCCTACATACAAGTGAAATACTATTGTCAGTGCTTCTTGGCTATTAATAGGGTTTTTAATGGCTGATTGTTTTGGGGAGTGGGTTGCTGGGTCCTTCTCCTAATTCTACATCACCTGTGTTCCCAGGTGGTCTCCCATCCAAGTACTAACCAGGCCCGACCCTGCTTAGCTTCCAAAGGGATCAGATGCCACAGGGATATGGCTACAAGCAGTTTTCTTGTTATGCATCCTTTTTTTTTTTTTTTTTTTTTTAAATATCTTACCCCTTCATTTTTCACAATATAGTCATTTCAGTAAAGTGAAAGAAACACCAGAGAGGGGCCCTAGAGTGGCAGGATGATGACATGGATGGGGGCATGGGTCTCTCCTATCCCTAATTTCCATGACTTTTAAGAGCATAGGCTGCTGACACAAAATGTTATAAGTAGTAAAATCGTCTGGAGCACAGGAGTTTAATGGTCCCAGCGACCTGACCCACTGCCTCACACCCACCCAACCTGCCCCATGCTAGTATATTTTCTAAAATCTGCTCTTCATTTGGCCTCTTTTCCCGGTAATGGGCTCCTCTTTGTCCGTGTAACTTGAGCATCAAGTATGTGATGTGGTCCACCCTGAAGTATTGTGTTCTCAGAAGTCAAAGTAATTCTTAAAATATAATTTTAAAGAAAAAATATTAAGTAACAAGACACTCTTACATAATCAATATCAAAACGTAGCCTTGGGTAACCTGCTGAGTGTCTGTGGCTCCATTTCCAAGTCTGTAAAATGGAACCAATCATTACACCTACTGCACTTGTTCTGACAAGTACATGAGAAAAAACATTTCATGTGCCTAGCACAGGTCCCCTTTCAAGAAGCCTATAGGAATGCATATTTAAGCTACACAGGAAGTACACAGGAAGCCATGTAACATCTTATTTGAAGTTGCGAGTATGGTGGTTTTCCTGAAAGGATTCCACGATAGACTGAACCAGAAATGATGGGGTTGAACCCAACACTTTGAGTTTTAACATGGACTCTAAATAACACAAGCTAAGTTTGCAAATGCACTGAGGTTTACTTTCCAAGTTCTGTGTGCCTCAGGGTCATTACCTGTAACAGGTGCACAGCACTTATTTTGCAGGGGTTTTCAAGGGGATTAACTAAGACCAAAATTGTTATTGCTATTAATAATATTAATAATAAAATAAAAGTGGGTGTGTGAGTTTTTTTTGAGGCATACATGTAGTGGTATAAAATGTGATATCTGTTTTCCATAAAGAATATGGGTACTGGGAATCTCCTTTGAGTGACAACATAAAATAATTCAATTCTTAATGAAAAACTGTAATAAAATGATTAGACCAGTGTCTGCCTCCTTCGTCCTCTGCTTACTACTCTTAATTAATTAATTTACTAAATTTACATTTCAACAGAGTTGTTGCTGCTGTTAGGTGCTGAAGTAAAATCCTATATTTCAGTTTTAGAAACTCTTTTCCCAGAACAAGATAGAGCTTAATTGAAGTATTATTCTGCTCAGAGGAAGGGTAATGAATGCAAATATTTTACAAATGCCTTTTCCCAAATAGACATAATCACATTTCCATTCGCT
This sequence comes from Pedetes capensis, assembly GCA_007922755.1. NCBI lineage: Eukaryota > Metazoa > Chordata > Mammalia > Rodentia > Pedetidae > Pedetes > Pedetes capensis. The sequence goes on from VMDO01000009.1 coordinate 51,117, forward strand.
CTTGGGATTCTTTGAATCTAGGAATTACTTTGCAATTATCTATTATCTCCCAATAGAATCTCATAAAATAGATGAAAATGTTTCTTTACCACAATTAACTTTCATTTCATCCCAAAATCTAATGGAAAAACTTCTTTCCTTCTAAATTTGGACAAAATTTATTTTGAGTCTTCTAGCCCTGGAGAAAAGGGATGTGAAAAGGAAGCCTCCAGAACGGGGATAAGATGCACATTCGGTTCCAATTAGCTACCTGGAAATTCATCTTTCGAGACGTAGCATCCTTCAGACGCCAGCCACTCACGAGGGAATCTCATTCCTTCTTTTATTCCTTCAGGGAAGAAATAGAATTTTTACTTGCTTAGTGATTTGTAGACTCCTGAAAAAAACTGTAGTGGAAGCTGAAGAGAGCTCAGCACAAGTGAGCTCAGGAGCAGAGGCAATGAATTGAGATTTATTCTTTTCAATTCCTTTCATCTCACACAACTATGATTACTTGAAGCACCAAATATCTAAGTATAGGAGCACTTGGAGCAGCGTGCAGAGCAAAGGTTCTTCCACCTGCTGAGGTTCTGGTTGGGCACATTGGGGACTGGGTAATCTGCATTCTACCAAGCGCCCTACCTGCACTAATGGCTCTAATTCAGATCTGGAAATCTCACGTTTAGGAACAATGGTAGACAATAGAGTTTTGAATCAGAACAATATCAATTTGAGGACGTGCAGCTCTGCCATTTGCTAGCTGGTAGCCTTGGGTAACCTGCTGAGTGTCTGTGGCTCCATTTCCAAGTCTGTAAAATGGAACCAATCATTACACCTACTGCACTTGTTCTGACAAGTACATGAGAAAAAACATTTCATGTGCCTAGCACAGGTCCCCTTTCAAGAAGCCTATAGGAATGCATATTTAAGCTACATAAAGTGATGTCTAAACCAAGAAAAGATTGCAGTTGTCCATGATTTTGCTTTACTTAGTTCTACAATCAACATCCACGGAAGCAGCAGTCAAGAAATCAAAAGATGCATTGCCTTGTGAAAAACTATTGCAAAAGACCTCTTTAAAGTGTTCAAAAGTAAAGATGTCACACTGAAGACGAAGGTGCATCTGACTCATGCCATGGTATTTTCAGTCGCATCATATAAGAAGAATTGATGCTTTTGAATTATGGTGCCGGGGACAAATATTGAATATACCACTGACTGCCAAAAGAACCAACAGGTCCATCCCAGAAGAAGTACAACTAGAATGCTCCTTGGAAGCAAGGATGGCTAGACTGTGTCTCACCTATTTTGCACATATAGTCAGGAGGGACCAATCCCTGGAGAAGGACATCATATATGGGAGAGTGGCGGGTCAACGAAATAAAGGAACACCCTCCACTACATGAATTGACACAGTTTTACAACAGTGGACTTAAACACAAAAAAGATTGTGTGCCTGGCACAGTGTCAGGTAGCGTTTCGCTCTGTTGTACATAGGGTCACTCTGAGCCAGACCTGACCTGATGACACCTAACAGCAACAACAACAAAGTGATGCCAAGTAAACACACACACATGCACACACAACCCACACACACTCACAACACACAACATACAACACACACAACACACATCACACACATACACACACAACAAACAACACATACACACACACACATGCCATCTCTGACTTTCCTGAATTTCTAAAAAAGTAGGCATTCATAACATACTGTTGCTCACTTTGAGTCTTTTACTATTTGCACTACTGTCTGTCCTGTGTTGTTGTTTAGTGGTGAACATATGTGTTTGTAAGCACACATAGGTCTTTCCTCTACAACCAGCTTGCAAATTTTTGGGAGCAGGCACTGCTTGTTGTTTTCTCAGAAATATCTGTTTGCATCACAGTGCTCTGTACATCAAAGGGACTCAATAAATACACACCCTGTAATGCATTTGTTGCAATAAATAAGGCCAAATTGCTAGAGAATTGGGCAACCCTCCACTCCCCTCAACTCTATCTAAATAAGAACAACTGGATCAAATAATATTGGTTTTGGTGAACCATGGTCTCAGGTGAATTTAAAGATACTTTTTATTTTTAAGAGCAGATTGATAATAAGGATGATGAGGAATGAATAATGCATGTGTTTGATAGAGTTCTTGACATTTTTCAGTTGTACTGTACAATTATGTTCACCATTTGAAGGATCAATTACCTGAAAACTGACACCTGAAATTTTGGGGTGTCAGTTTAGGACATCCTTGGAGTGATACAGGTACCCCTCTGATTCAGGGAGCTACCCCAACATATTCCAAATATATCAACCAAAGAGAAAGATCTAAGCAAAACAAAACAAGCTGTAGTGATGTTATCCTTTTTGTGGGTTATAATAAGATGTGAAAAAACATGGCAAATTATTGGTGGGAGCAACTTCATTCTGGTTCTCAGTAAACTGGACTGTGTATACAGCCTTGGGATCATCACGCTAATTTTTTAGCAAAGGGATAACCGGACACTCTTTACCATCTCTACTCAGGCTTCTAAGATTGTTCTGCCCGCCTGAGTCAGAACTGAAAATATATAAACAGTCTTTCTGTGCTTGAACTTGAAAGAAAAATCAGTCATCTGTACATGATCTGTCTTAGAGCAAAATGTAATTTTTCCCACTGACAATGTGTTTATGGTTGTTAAGTTATCTTGATTGCCAACAGAAATCTGTTTCTTGTGGCAGGCTTTTCTGACTTAAAATGTCAGATGCCACCTCCTCCCCCAGATTCAGCCGTCCCCTCAACTCACTCAGAAATTGACTTGACTCTCAGCTAGGTTAAAAAAATAATTTCCTGAAAATTAAAACTCGGGCACAAGACTACACTAAAAGTCCATTTATCTTGTCCACTTTTATAAAGCGTCACTGCAGCATCTGGCAAAATGCCAACTTCTGGTAACAAAGGTCCCCCAGGACATTTGACAAGAGAGACTTTTTTCCTAAGACACTGACAATGATCCTGGGCTTCCTAATACGTGATTTTAAAAGCTTATGATTCGGATTTGTAATAGTATCTTGGTGTGTGATCTTTAAAATTAAAGAGCACGTGAAAATGCTGTAGAGGGGAGATGGGATCCAATAGCTGCACATGTCATCTCTGCTAAGATCCTGGCCTTCGTGGACTGCATCAGTCAGGGGAGAATGGAAAGCTCAGGTGTTCTCTGTTATTATGAAAGATAATGGCTAAAGATTATCTAGATGGGGCCAAGCAATGATTCACTCTTGTTTAATCAGCTACAACCTGCCTTAAGCTCTATCCTCATCTCAATATAAACCAGACTAATCTTTCCACTTTCCTGCAGGAAATGACCATGGCACTTGTTTATTCAGCCCCCCTGGTATGGAGCAAATCCTCCCCTGCTCTCCTCTCCTCCCATCACCAATCAGTTCTGGAGCGGGAGGAGGGAGGTCCACCCGTCCCAATCTAAGGCTGATTGCGCTTTCCTGTTGATGTCAAGTTGAAGCATTCCATGGAGAAAGCAACAAGAAGACTGTTGACTTTTCATGTGACTCTGGAACTAACCAAATGATTACACCAAGGGACCCTTCTTTCATGTTACAAAAGAGAAACAGTCTGGGAAGACTTGTTTGCCTCGAATGTTTTTGGAGGAACTGAACATTTGTGTGGAGGAAACTGCAGACATGCTTTGCCCAGCTTAATAGGAGGTTTCCCCTTGCTGCCCACAGCTCCACTTACCAGATCCTTCTTTTATCATGGAATATGCTAATGCAAAGCCACTTTGTCAGTGTGACATTTGAATCAATAGTCATTTTGCCTTGGTGATTTAAAAATCAAAGTAGTCCCCACAATGCTAAATGTCATTTCATCAGTGAATTCCTCACATTGAAACTATTGATACCAAATTCCAATGTGATTAGAGAATTGGGGCTTTTTGCTTTATTGCATTTAGAACACTGGAAGGTTTCTTTCTTTCTTTATTAAATTAAGTACTTTAGAAGAGTTTGAAACTCTTCTGAGGCATGACGAAAGACACATTTCCATCTGTTTTGTTTTTCTTATTCATGACATCGGTGATTTTATTTTAAATAGTGCATGTATTTCCCTCTAATTCTTTATATCTGTCAGAGCACTTTGAATGTGATGTATGGATAGTTAGCCATAGCACTCTACAAGATTTAGGCAGAAGGTAAAAATGGCTTCCAAAGAAAAAAGTCAGGTAAAAGTGAAAGTTAAAGAATCTTGATGTTGTTCTAGGTCCATTCCGCATTGAGCAAAAGTTTAAGATTTCGTTGGTACCTGAAGCAAGCTAGAGATTTTTATCTGATTGGTGAATGTTGGACCACTTTCTCCTGGACAAGAGTTGAATGTCAAAATTGCTGCATCCAGTGTCGCCTGTGTTTTGTGGCTAGGCCAGAAGCCCTATAGATTGAGCCTTCCTCTGGGAGGCTCATTTCTCTCCCCTTGTTAGAATGGAGTGGTCCCAGTGCTGAAGCCTCTACCTCTAAAGATCTGGACTGTCCGAATCCCCATGCTTCTCGAATGGTATACTCACACAGCTTCCTCAGCCCCCACCACTTCCAGGGGCAGGATTCCAGGATCCAATGAATAGACAGGGAATTTCTCCCAAGAGCACCAATTTTGTTCACAGGCAGGAAATTTAGAATAAATTACCATGGAGCAAAATGTGAATTTCCCAAATTTTCAATAACAGTTGTTGGGTGCCATCAAGTCAGGTCCAACTCATAGCAACCCTATGTTCCACAGAAAACACTCCCCAATTCTGTGCTAGACACACTGTTTTTTATGGTTAAGCCAATTGTTGTAGACACTGTGTCAATCCATCTAGGGGAGGGTCTTCCTTCTTTTAGTTGACCTGCCACTCTCCCAAACATGATGTCCTTCTCCTCCTGACAACATGTCCAAAATATATCAGATGTAGTCTAGCCATCCTTGCTTCCAAAGAACACTCTGGTTCCACTTCTTCTAGGAAAGACCTGTTGGTTCTTTTGACAGTCTAGTGTATATTCAATATTTGTCTCCAGCACCATAATTCAAAAGCATCAATTCTTCTGTCTCTCATATTCAATGTCCAGCTATTACAACCATGGCATGAATCAGGTGCACCTTCATCTTCGATGTGACATCTTTACTTTCCAACACTTTAAGGAGGGCTTTTGCAACAGCTTTTCCCAATATAATAACAGAGGCTTTAAGAAAATCTTGCTATGAGCCAGGCATGGTGGTACGCACCTGTAATCCTAGCCACTAGAGAGGCAGAGGCCAGAGGATAGCAAATTCAAGGCCAGAGATAGCCTGCACAATTTAGGGAGACCCTGAATCAAAATTAAAAATAAAAAATGGGCTAGGAGTGCAGCCCAGTGTTACAGCACTTGCCTAACATATGATAATCTCACTATGGTTGTAGGTCCCTTGGACCACATTCTCAGAGCAAAGTGACTCTTCTTGCTGTGCTGGGATAGAATGATTCATGAAGCTCTGCTCGTAATCCAAATTCTCCTTCAGAATAGTACCAGCTATTATATCTTCAGACATTTATCTCCCAAGCATTAACAGGAGTAAGATCAGCATCATCAAGAAGCCACATAGCAGAATTGCATATTATTAGGTTATTTTGGTTATAAACCTCAGCATATCTATCCCCCCTTAAACATCTTTCATGCATTCCTTAAACCTCCACCTCAATAAAAAGTGATATTCTGGAAACTCTTTCAAACCATTATGTATTTGAGTTCATATGAGATGTATCTACAGGTTATAATATTCGCTCATTACTCATCTTATAGAACACAAATTATGCACCCTGGAAATAATTTGAGGTTAGTTTTATGATGTTGTTCCTGGTAAGATTCACTAACCTCAAATATTTTGAAAAATATGATTCCAGAATTAGGGGTTTTTTGGCTTTATTGGATTTGGTATATTACAAGGGATTTTTTCATTAAATTAAGTACTTTAGAAGAGTTTAAATCTCAAAGTCATAATTCTATCTATTTTGTTCATATGATAACATCTGCAGGTTATAGTATTTATTCAGTATGCATCTTATAAAACACAAATGATGGGTCCTGGAAATAGTATGGGATTAATTTTATGATGTTGTATCTAGCAAGGTACATTAAAGACAAACATTTTGGGGGGAAAAACCCCTTTCCTGTTCCCAATTACTTGTTACCTCATGATTAAACTGCAATATATACTTCAAGGGTTCGCATCCATTCTCTTTCAACATGACTGTTTCTTTTCCACTTCTGTTCCCAAAATGAGACACACATGGGACTTAAAACCTCAACTGCTTTTAAAGGCCAATCAGGACACACAAAAGAATAAAGCTGCTGGCTAAGATACTAGGCTCTTCATTAGATATGCTTTGATCAACCATATTATCTCCTTCATTGTGGGTAGCTGGTCCAGACCCCACCAGGCCAGCCTGGATGTGACGGCCAGGAGGCACAGTAGCATATCATAGTTAATATTACACTAAGTTCTCTGGACCCTCAGGTGAGGGTTGTGGACTCAAGTGGTCCTGGGGAATGCTATGAGAGGGAGGGAAGAAAGGAAAAGCCTCGGGATGCTTAACTTTTTGAGAGGACTGTAGCAGCAGCTCTTTATTGTGTCTCTTCCCTGAGAAGAGCAGAGAGGAACCCAAAGTGTTACATAGCTCAAACCACAAGCTCAAAGCTCAAATGCTACAGTTCTCAATACTGCCTCAGGGGCAGCGGAGGCTCTTCTGCCTCCAGCGCTGGGACCGGAGACTTTCCTCAGCTTCTGTCCTGAGGCGCTGGGCAAAGGGACTATCCTCAGCTTGCTTGAAGTTCCTGGTGTGCGTTGTCTCAGCATCCTAGTCTCCATGGTTTTGTCTTGTGGTTGTCGTCGTTGTCACTGTTGTTGTAGTCAGGAGAGTGGTGTCCTCTCGTTGTCATTAGTCCGGAGAGGCACAGATGGCAATTCAAGCTGCCGCAGAGTGGCTCCTTTTATAGCAGATTGGTTCTTTTTATAGCTCTCCCTGACTGGGCTGATCCAATCAGGTGTCTTTTGTTCTTAGTGGCCCAATAGGAGCTGGGGATAAGTGGAGAGGCTTGAAATTTGGTCCAATCATGGTCTGTTGATTCTGACCAATCACAGTTCTAGAAAAGTTCCAATGGGAACGCAAGGAAAATGTCCAGTCACAGTTTGCCATTTTCATCCAATCATATTTACATATTTACAATCCCTTTCTTGGCAGGTTTTTGTTTGCTAAGTACACTGCTACTCCCATTGTTCTATTTTTTCTATGAGTTTCTTGAACCCCATTTTCCCATTTTGGAGTTTCTCCCTTTTTCCTCCCAATATGCCCCTACACCTGGTTACATAAACTGTCTGCAGGCCAAACCAAACACACAATAGCCAACTTTATCCCATTAGCCTCCAGCATGCCACCTTAACCTGGATTACCTGTCTTTCTTCTAAGGTGGCTTCTTCTTCCTAATGCTTCATCCCAAATCTACCATCTCTGTGAATGGCTCCCCTATTTCTTGCACCAGTGCCTATCATAGAATTCATGGCCAGATCCCACCCATGGCTGTGGAAATAGTAACTAGCAGGAGCATTGGCTTACCTAACAGGACCCACAAGTGGTCAGGAATAATCCATGAAAAGCATGAAATTCTGCCTACCTCGACTGTTGTTTGTTGTTGTTGTTGTTGTTGTTGTTGTTAGGTACTGTGGAGTCGAGTCCGACTCATAGCGACCCTCATAGGGTTTTCAATGGCAGATTGTTCCAGGATTGCCTTGGGAGTGGGTTGCCACATCCTTCTTCCATTTTTGCAGGGCTGGGAATCGAACTCGGGACCTCAGAGACTGCAGAGCGGCGCTCTACCAACTGAGCTAAATCCCAGCCTTTACCTCGTCTACTCACTCTGATATCTGAATCATAGTTGCAAGGATCAGTGGAGTTCTTTTGGTTTGAGTATTGTCTATACCAGGGGTCCCCAACCCCTAGGCTGTCGACTGGTACTGATGTGAGCAGTGGATAAATGAGCAAAGCTTCATCTGTATTTATACAATAAGCATAATGCACTTGAAACCACCCTGCACCCAAAAAATTGTCTTTCACAAAACTGGTCCCTGGTGCCAAAAAGGTTGGGGACCACTGTTCTACATGACAGTCCTTGGAAGTGTTCTTCATCTTAGGTCATCAAGACAATAAAAGGCATCACTGAGAATGATGACCCATTATGGGCATGAACTACAGTTACTTTACTAATTAGCTACCAGAAGCTTAGTTACCAGCTAGCAAACAAATTGCAAATATAAAACAAGTATCTACTTTAGATATGTATTTCATTTATCTTCCTGACAGAATTGCTGGGACCTTTAATGGGCATAGCTAAAGGAATGATTTTCTCTTGTTGGGTGCCATCAAGTCCTGTCCAACTCATAGAGACCCTCATAGAGTTGTCGATGGCTGATTGTTTCACAATTGCTTAGGACGTGGACTGCCAGCTCCTTCTCCCATTTCTGCAGTACTGGGGATTGAACTCAGGGCCTCAGAGATTGCAGAGCAGCACTCTACCAACTGAGCTAAATTTCACCCCTGATTTTCTCTTGTTGTTGTTGTTAGGTGCCATCGAGTCAGTATCCGACTCATAGCGACCCTCATAGGGCTTTCAATGGCTGTTTCGGGATTGCCTTGGGAGTGGATTGCCAGGCCCTTCTCTCATTTTTGCGGTGCTGGGAATTGAACTCAGGTCCTCAGAGACTGCAGCACAGTGCTCTACCAACTGAGCTAAATCCCAGCCCCTGATATTCTCTTAGAACTACTTAAATTCTCTTCTTTATGGGAGTCCTTTGATGTTGTTTGTGCCCTGCACCATCTGCCTTGGTATTCCTGAATCTGAGATTTTAAATAAAATTACAGCCAATTCTTTGTCATACATCTGAATAAATACTTAAGACTCCTTCCTTAAAGGCAATATTCAACTGTAGGCACCCTGGCATGGTGAGCACAGGTCTATAACCAAGGCAGGCCCAGTACCATGGGCAGAAGGCTTGGTGAGCAGAGCATTGGCTGGCCTGCTTTGTCCAGAGCCCTTGTGTAGGGTACAATCTGCTTAACCATACATGCTAGCCCTCCTCCTTGGATTTTACTTTAACGGCCAGAGTTGTTTTCAAACTTTATATGGTTTTTATCAGTTTTTCTTCTTTCTTTATTTATACTACTTAATTGAATTCTTTTTAAAACATCGTGATTTAAAGAAACTTAGGAACTGTTGAGGAAAATAGACTTACTTGCTAGCCGTAGATGGAAAGGTCTATTACGAGGACAATGGATAAGGGGTACTAAATGTTCAGAAAGCCAATTTTAGGCTTTAGAATGTTCCAGGGCACCATGCTGTATCTTACTTTAATTTCTGACTTGCAGTGTAATTAATATGAAGGGGTCTCATCTTGAGTGTCTATTCCACCCCACAAGCTGAAAGCTCCACGGTGGCAGGACAAGTTTCTTTTCTTTCTGGTCCCCTCCTCCAGGATTCACTAAAGCCTTTGGCTAGAGAAACATGGACTAGTCATCAGCTTGTAAATTCTTCCCCGTATTCTAAAATACCACAGCAAGTTGGTGCCTAGCTTTTATCCTGTGACTTCAGTTTTGGTTCAGGGACATCTTTTATTCAAAAGAACCTCAGTATAAAATTCTAGAAGGTTAATATATAGTCTTTCCCTTAAAATAGAAAAAAAGAGTAAAAAAATTCCCCTCCCAAAACGTGAATATTATTATTTCATAATTGTGAATCTTGACAAATATATGAGGATTGTTATGCATCTCATTAAAGAGATGGAGGCCTTCTGCCAATACAGTATTTTCATCTGTTCCCACCACAAGCAGGTCATGCACACCACTGCTGTGTCAAAGTCTTTCAAAGTAATAAATTAATTGAATTACTGCTCTGTGGTAAATGAAGAACAGCAGAAGTCTCACTGCTATGGCTGCTCCTTTCAAGTGAATACTTAAATTCCCTGGGCATGGAAAGGAATTCCCTACAAACCAGATGAATGATCCAGTTCTGTGTGGTACATCTATTTTTATTATACCTGTAGGTAGACATTGATGTACCCCATTCTTTTTCCCCTAAAGCAGAGACATTAATGAACAAGATGAAGTTATAGCTCTCAAAATGAGGTGATTTCTTCCCTGAGTGACTGTCAGAAGACATGCTAAGCTCAGGCAAGAGAAGAAGGACATGAAGAAAGAAGTGGCACAGATATATCCCAGAAAGCTCTTTGGAAAACCCTGATTTCTTTGTTTTGTTCCCAGTATTCTTCCCTAAACTCTGTGGCCTTTGGTTTCATGCACTAAAAGAATTGCTAAAAATTCTTTTCTTCCTTAAAAGTCAGACGCTGTTCTGAATTTGGCACTTACTTTATAGCTGAGCTCTCTATGATCATTTTAGCAGGATTTTTAATGCTTCAAAAAAAATATTGGAGAAATCATTTTGACATGAAATGGTAAGCACTTTGGTAAGAACACCAGGATAGCTCTGACAAGACTCTCTCTAGTCTGACCAGGATGGTATCATCATGGGAGTTCTGTTGGACCAAAGCAACCCAGTGATACAATCCATCTTGAGCTGTACCAGTGGTTTTGTTTCTGTCCCACACAGCACACACATCAATTAAGTAGAAAAACAAGTTATGTAGTAAGTAGAAAACCAGCTGGAAAGTCAAACCCAGAGAGGGGTTATCAATGGATCAGTGTCAACTGAGGGACATACAACAAATGGAGCCGTAGTTCTTCCAGGGTCAGCTCTGAATCCAGGGTGGTTTAACAAATCTGTCTGTGATCTAAAAGGTTCAACACAGGGAAGCTTCTTATTAAACTCTGGAGAATGAAAGAAGGCCATACCCTTGGAAATAGGGCAATAAAATCCAAAGAAACAGTGAGTTGCCAAAGCAATCAGTTACAACTAAAAGAACTCTAATACCAATAAGAGTGGAATAATGAGAAAATTTTGCCTAACGAAGACAGGAAAAAGTTGAGGCCATGTTAGTCTGGCATTAGAAGTCATTTGGAATCTCTGCTGAAGATTCCTGTTCTGTGGTCATAGTCAAAGACTTTCTCCTCATCTGTACCCAAAGTATCTGTTGATGTATATGATAAACTTGTTGTTGTTGTTAGGTGCCGTCGAGTCGGTATCCTACTCATAGCGACCCTCATAGGGTTTTCAATGGCTGACTGTTTCGGGATTGCCTTGGGAGTGGGTTGCCAGGCCCTTCTCCCATTTTTGCAGTGCTGGGAATTGAACTTGGGACCTCAGAGACTGTAGCGCAGCGCTCTACCAACTGAGCTAAATCCCAGCCTGCCTATGATAAACTTAGATCTGTGAAATATTTGGGAAAAGGTTTAAAAATATGATAAAATGTATCAGGTTGCTTTTTTAAGAAATATTCTTTATTATCTAAAAATAAGTAGTCTTAACTCACAGAAAGAAGATCAGCTTTACTCCAAAAGCCTAATGTGCATTTTGTATGATATTCATAGAACACTTACTTGCTGTTCTGCGCTTCCACATACACATATACCTACTCACTTAATGCAGCTTGTCATGCTGTAGGGGCTTGCATGTTGCTGTGATGCTAAAAATTATGTCACTAGTGTTTCAGATACCAGTAATGTCACCCACGGTGGACAGGTTTCAGCTGAGCTTCCAGACTAAGACAGACTAGGGAGAAGAACCCAGCATCCCACTCCCAAAACAATTAGCCACTGAAAACTCTATGAATAGCAGAGAAACACTGTCAAATACAGTGCCAGAAAATGAGTCTCCCAGGCTGGAAGGCATTCAAAAAACAACTGGAGAAGAGTTGTCTCCTCAAAGTAAAGTCAATCTTAATGATGGGAGCGGAGTAAAGCCCCTGGGACCTCCTTTTATTGATGTGTAATGACTCAAAATGAGAAGAAGCATAGTGTCTGCAACACTGGGCTCAAACTTGAAAAGGTCATGTGCACAGCAGAGTGCATAGTGTTCCATTCTGCTGTACATAGGGTCAATATGAGTCAGACCTGACTCAATGGCACCTAACAACAGCAACAAGCAATAACTTGTTCCTAAAAGGAGTCCATGTACAATTGTCCCTTTCCCTAATTATAGGAAGGGAATTGAGCAAGGAAAAAGTAGAATTGATACAAACATTTTGAAAAGCAGGTGTAATGTATAGATACAAAAGGCAGCAACAATAAGGAGAGATCTTTCCTGTAGTATCAAACTGCTTGGGCAATCTACAGAAAATTCAAATATTTGGGGGTCATGAAAGTGGAGAGTCAAAATATGAAAAAGCTGATGATTCAGATATTATTAAACATAAAACAAAACACACAGGCAGAGCAAACCTTCAAATACGAGAAAAAGCTTATGAAAATAGTGTAACTGTTGACTTTCTAACCTCAGTAAACATGTGGCTGTGGGAAGAACAATGTTGCTCAACTGTAAAGAGAAAATACAATGTGCCCGGCACAGTGGCGCACGCCTGTAATCCCAGCGGCTCGGGAGGTGGAGCCAGGAGGATCACAAATTGGAGACCAGAGGCAGTCTGCATAATTTAGCAAGACCCTGTCTCAAGAAGTAAACAAACAAACAAACAAAAAGGGCTGGAGGCGGCAGTTCAGTGGTCCAGCACTTGCAAAGCACGCAAGCGTGAGGCCCTGGGTTCAACCCCTAGTACCAGGAGAGAGAGAGAGAGAGAGAGAGAGAGAGAGAGAGAGAGAGAGAGAATACAATGTTAGGAATAAATCCTAATTTCTAAAGTATAGAGAGAGAGTGGGGCGGAGAGAAAATGTGTAAAAGATAAGATAAATGAAGCACTTGCACTGGGCAAAAATTTAAGGAGGCATCAAAATTCCAGTAATCAACATAAATGACATTTTAATTTAATATCTTTAAAATATCAATATTAATGGAAACATGGGAGAAGGACCTGGCAATCCACTCCCAAGGCAATCCCAAAACGGTCAGCCATTGAAAACCCTATGAGGGTCGCTATGAGTCGGACACCGACTCCACGGCACCTAACAACAACAACAATGGAAACATTCCATTATGCCTTTCAGGTAGAAGAATGATAGTAGATCCCTATCACTTACTCTGTATAAAAAATCAACTAAAAATGGGTCAAAGGCCTTATAAAACTAGAAACTCTGAAACTACTTGAAGAAAATGCAGGGAAAGTTATTCAACACATCGGCATGGGCAAGTACTTTCTTAAAGGAACTCTAGTAGCCCAGAAAATAGTAACAAGTATTGGCAAATGGGACTATATGAAATTAAAAAGTTTCTGCAATGGAAACAATCAATAGAGAGAGTAAAGACAAAGCCCACAGAATGGGAGAAAATCTTTGACAACTATACATCAAATAAGAGTTTAATATCAAGGATATACAGAGACCTCAAAAAATTAAACATGAAAAAACAAATTCAATCAATAAGTGGGCAATGGAATTAAACAGTTCTCAAAAGAAGAAACACAAATTGCCACTAAATGTATAAAAAAAGTTCAACATCCTTAGCCACCAGGGAAATGCAGATCAAAACGACACTGAGATTCCATGTGAGATGTCAATCAGAATGGCTCACATCAACAAAATAAACAACAAATGCTAGTGAGGATGCCAGGGAAATGGAAACATATGTTGGCTGGCAGGTCTGTAAACTAGTACAGGCATTATGGAAATCAGTATGGAGGTTCCTCAGAAAACTGAAATAGAAATTGTTCTAACAAGATAAAAACAAAGACCACTACAGGAAAAGTTTCTATCTTAAACAGAACTGGAACCCAAGGACATATAGAAAAATATTACTAAGTAAAAGATAGAGAAGACTTAGATGGGAAACTTAGATGGGAAGGGTGGGAGGAGGGGAAGCATAGGGGAGGGTAAGGGGTAACCTGTATGAATAATGTTTATCAAAATGCATATATGGAAATGTCACAATGAAAAGCATGTCAAAATGAATCACATTAAGATGTACATTAAAAATTTCTAAAAAAAAAAAAAAAAGAAAGAAAGAAAACTGAAATAGAATTACTGTCTGATCCAGCTCTACCACTCTTGGGCATATTCCCAAAGGAATCAAGTTATCTTACTATAGAGACACCTGTACTTCCATGTTCATTGCAGCACTGTTCACAGTTGCAAGGATATAGAACCAATCCAGATGTCTATCAAGAGATGAATGGGTTTTTAAAATGTGGTACACACACACAGTGGAATATTATTCAGCCATAAAAAAGAATGAAATTATGTCATTCATAGGAAAATGGACACAACTAGAGATCATTGTTTTAAGTGAAATAGACTCGATTCAGAAAGATAAATACCGTATATCCTCACTCACATGTGAAGCTAGATCTACATTTATACATATATATATATATATATATATATATGATAGATATATATGATATATAATATGTGCAAGATCGGAAAGTATCAGTGGATATATCTAGAGAAGAGAAGGAATTAGTGGGAGGGGTAGGAACAACATGGGGGATAATAAAGGAGAGAACAAACACAAAATATGGTTCAACTATATGATGATCACATAATAAAGTTCATTATATTGTATGCTAATTAAGTAATAAAAATAGCTACATTTTAAGTAAAGATAGGATCAGTACTACTGATTTTTACTTTTTACTTTAAGCTGGAGTCTGTCTCAACAATATAACTGGGTCAAGTGCTTGACTTGCTACCTATAGGGGTTTAAAGATTCTGTCTTTAGAAATCCTCAAAAACAATATGAATTTCCAGCTAAATATCCTGTCCTGAAACACTCTTCTAAAGGGCAGATTCTTTAAAACAAAGGTATATTATCAGTTTCTTGAATAGACTTTGAGTTCATCTTTATGTTTTCCAAGAAATTCAGCCAAATGCGAGTCTGTTGATTAAAATGCTCCTAATACAAGGATGACAAATCATGGATGATCACAAGCTCTGATTCACTTCTGAACACAAAGAAAAGTGACAAAAATGAAAATACTATCTCTATTCCAAAACTACCCCTCACAATCACGTCTTCTATTTTCTTTTCATTTAATGTTAAATCCCATATTTTTGTTTGCATTACTAATTTTATAAATGCCAACTTCACATTATTACCTGGAAGGACAGTTTCCTGTCCCATTATTCCTTCCCGTGACCCAATAAATAAGGAAGTATTCCCTGGAATTACTCTTGCCAAAAGCAGTGTGTAAAGTAAGATCTCAGACAAATATGAAAATCAGATTTTCTATAAAACATGATACTATGTGGCATCTGTCTTTTAGACCTCTGATAATTCATAAGACACCTGAGACTCAGTAAATTGTACATTAAGAATTATTAATAAAAAATGTTAAAGCACCAAATGATCTTCTTTAATGTGAAATCACAAGTGATTTCAACATTTAAACTTGCTTAACTGCCATAAATTGAAGTTTTAATCAGTCTTTCACAAGTGTTTATAAATTTCAATTTCAGACCCAGTGTGTCTCTCCTCCTCCCTCAATTTAGGATTTAACATTTATATTAAACATGCTTTTTCATGATGAGAATCATATTTTCTTTATCCAAACATTCTTTAGCAATGCAATGGTTAGATATCATTTTTCTGTTATTTCTTACTCTTTTTTGATTATTAAGTAATCCCAGGTGGCAATAAAAACAAGCACTATGGATGACACAGAGATGAGAACAGTGAGATACATTTCAATGTACTTGAAAACAAAAGATTCTTCTATGCTTCATGGAATTTTCATGAATATAGAAGATATTCAATTATAAGTGGCCAAGAAATATATTGAATATGCAATTAGGGGGAAACAGCTAAAGCATAGTTTTTCCATTATATAAATTTATTTATATATCCATGCACACATTTACACCAGAAAATTTCCACACAAATAAATCTCTCTGTTTGTGCCTACATACTGCTTAAGTAGAGAAGCCTGCAAAGAGAGCAATTAATTATGAAGACATTTTGCTTATTCACGATGTCAAATCAAATCATTCAGGCATAAGGATTTTATTTATTTGAGTTTTGCAGGGTGAATGTGCTAAATCATCAGGGTTGACCAGAAGAACCACTTAGATTCTCAGGATAATATACATCCATCATTTCTTATGCATGCATGAAATAAAATCTAAAATCAACTTAAGTCTGAATGCATTATTTTTTCCAGAATTCTAACTTAAATAGAATCCAAGACATATTGATTCAAATAAGGAATGAGCTGGAAGGATGACCAGACAAAATGTCTGTAATTCATATTCTTATCCTATCATCCATGTTTCAAATTCAAGAGAATTGAGTTGAAATCCTTCCTTCCTCTTGTGGTCTAGATAATTCCTTCCCCATTCTCATGACCTCCCAGATGACAATATAGTCATATCTCTTTTCTTCGGCATAGAAAAGCCAAAGTCTTTATGAAGTAATGCTTTTAAAAAAGGTAATAACTATGCAAGTTCAGAATGGAAGGCAAACTGTCAAAATCATAATTAATGAATGATGTGATATGTCTGCTCTCCTGAGTTACGTTAATGGTGGTATATTTTCTAGACAAGGGAAATAATGCTCCTTATCAATGCTACTACTTTCCAACAATTCTTGAAAAAATATATTTAACTCAGTCCACAGCATTAACTTAAAAAGAGTCTGAGGGAAAAATGAACAACAGTATCACACAAGGTTCAGTCAAATGGTGGCCATTAGGCCTGGAGAAGAAATGCATGTTTGTGTTCAAACATCTGTAAGACTATCACATGAAAGAGAGAATAGGTGTGTTCTGTGTGACTCCAAGAGTGGTTAACTGAATCTCATCACTCAATTAACGTCAAGGTTCTTTCCATTTCTAGGATTCTGAACCATTTCTGAGATTTTATGTCTTCAACTCATCAGGTCCTTCTTTTTCAAATCAGGTGATGATTAAGTCTCTCTGGGTATATGAGCATATTTTTCACTTTGAAAGGTCTCCACAGAACATACACACACACACACACACCGATATATATACATACATGTATACATACATATATACACATATACTGATTGCCTATTAGTTTAAAATCTATATTGTTTGCTGAAGTGGAAAAAGCTATGGATTATTCATCAAAGAAAATCAGAATACACTGATATTTAGTATTTAAACTTTAGGTAAGAAGCACTACATTTTAAAAAGTGCTCACATATAGAGGTAAGAATTATTTAATGTTTGAAAAAAATAGAAGTGATTTTGTGAAAGCAGATTTCATTAACCTTAAGAAACCAAACTCCTAGCCAGGCAAGGTGGCACACAACCAGGATGGTGATATTGAGGGAAGAGGCAGCCTGTATTACATAGCAAAACCCTGTCTCAAAATAAAAACTAAAAAATGGGCTGAGGGTGAAGCTCAGTGATAGAGCACTTGTGATGCATGTGTGAGGCCCTGGGTTCAAATCTCCAGTACTGCCAAAAACAAGCAAATAAAAAACAACAAAAAAAAAAAAGGAAAAGAAAGAAAAGAATAGAAAAGAAAAGTGTAGAAAGGAAAAGAAAAGAAAAACCAGATTCTTCAAAGACAGAGGATAAGAAGAAAAGAGGTCAAGAAAGAAATTTTGTGGAAACTATATTTGGTGTATAAATATAACTTTTTTGCTCACATATACTCACAGACATGCATGAAGGCATAGAAAACACTGTTTAGCTAAATAATTAAATAAATGAATGAATAAAAAATAAATAAATAATAAATCCTGAATGGCCTGGAGAAATCCAGTCTTTGCAATGTAGTCATTAAGAAAGGAAGAAAGAAAGAAAAGAAAGAAAGAAAGAAAGAAAGAAAGAAAGAAAGAAAAAGAAAGAGAAAGAAAGAAAGAAAGGAAGGAAGGAAGGAAGGAAGGAAGGAAGAGAGCATTCTACATTGTCTCAGCCCATTCTGGCTGCTTTATGAACAACAGAAATGAATTTCTCATGGTTCTGGAAGCTGGAAGTCCAAGGTGAAGGCATCAACAGGGGTATCTAATGACCCCACAGCATACTTCCTAGATACCTTTCTTTTCACAGTAAACTCCTGGTGAAAAGGGTGTGGGGTCTCTTTCAGGACCTCTTTCATAAGAGAACTAATTCTATTTATGAGGGATTGCCCCATGACCAAATCACCTCCTAAAGGGTCCACCTCCTGATATCATCACCATGAAGGTGAACATTTTGACATATAAATTTGGAGCAAGAGGAACACATGCATTCAGACCATAGCATTAGTAAAAGATACAGATGGAGCAATCCTAAAAAAAAAGAAATAAAATTAATACAAAGGAAAATCTTTCTTTCATGAGAATGTGAACTTTTCATGCATGATTTTGACACTCCTAAGAGAAATTCTTTGATCTTTATCAGTAAATGTTTCAAATTCTCTTCACTTTGAGGAAGCAAAGTTGTGTCATCTGCATAGCTCAGGTTGTTAATGAGTCTTCCTCCAATCCTGATGCCATGTTCTTTTTCATAAAGTCCAACTTCTCAGGTTTGTTCAGCATAGAAATTGAAGAGACTGAAGATCAAAGAACCCAGCCTTCAGTATGGATTGCAACTCAACATCAACAAAACAAGAATCCTTACAATTGGGTCAGTATACAACTTCACAACAAATGGAGAAAAGGTTGAGGTTGTCCATGATTTTGCTTTACTTGGGTCTGCAATTAACACCCACAGAGCAGCAGTCAAGAAATCAAAGAGGCATTGCTCTAGGAAAAGCTCTGGCAAAAGATCTCTTTAAAGTATTGAAAGGTAAAGATGTCACATTGAAGACGAAGGTGCACTTTACTAATACCAAGGTATTTTCAGTTGCATCATATGGTTGTGAAAGCTGGACATTGAACAAGGGAGACAGGAAAGGAATTGATGTTTTTGAATTATAATGCTGGAGATGAATATTGAATGTGCTGTCCTAGAAGAAATGCTGCCAGAGTGCTCCTTGGAAGCAAGGATATCTAGACTGCACCTTATATATTTTGGATATGTAGTCAGGAGGGCTCAATCCCTGGAGAAGGACATCCTGTTTGGGAGAGTGGCAGGTCAGCGAAAGAAAGGAAGATCCTCAACTAGATGGATTGATACAATGTCTGCCACAATGGGCTTAAACACAAAGAAGATCATATGCCTGGCACAGAATTGAGGAGTGTTCTGATCTGTTGTACCTAGGGTTGCTATGTGTCAGACCTGAGTGGACGGTACCTAACAACAACAAGAGCAATTCCAAAAGGAGTTAGTAAAATGTGCAATTAACAAGGTAGAGCACATCCTTTTATATCTTAGATTAAATGGTAGATGAACTGGTGAGCTAGGACACCAACTTATAGTAAATCTCTATCTTCAAAAACAGTGATGCTCACCTTGGATGACTTCAAGATTATTTCAAGAGATGCTCTTCATATATACTACTTAAGATTATAGAATAACTGGACAGATATTAATTCATATAAGTATATGATTATGTAGGATGTGTATGTAATATATAGCTTATTAATACATGTGTAGGACATTGCTGTGTGGATAATTATATGTATTATAAATATTTGTATATATACCATTTGTGTATATATCAGATATGTTAAATCTCTTTATATCACATATTCATACTTCTAAACTATGAACAAATGCCATTTTGATCATACAGCATAAATTCATTTAAAAAGCATTATTGAATTCATAAGTGTTGTCATGCTACATTTTATGATTTCAAGAATCATAAACTGAGTACTCTCATGTTGGATAGTTTTTAAAATATCTTTTAGAAAAAGGTTGTTTGTGATAAAAAAAATTGGAAAGCATGCTCTACTATTTCCTCTCTTTACAATAAATGACATTTGTAAGTCCTTAAAGATACACTAGAAGCAAAATTCTTGGTATGTATGTTCCAAGTTAATCTTAATTATAATTACTTGTCATTGGTAGGTGCCATGGAGTCCAACTCAGAGCGACACTATGCACGACAGAATGAAACACTCCCTGACACCATGTCATGCCTGGCACTATTGTCAGTACTTCTCTGCTATTCATAGGGTTTTGGGTGGCTGATTGTTTTGGGAGTGGACTGCTGGGTCCTTCTCCCAAGGCTACAGCACCTGTTGTTCTCAAGTGGTCACACATCAAAGGACTAATCAGGCTGACCCTGCTTAGCTTCTGAGATCAGATGAGATGAAATGCAAGGTGGTATGGTTACAGACTATAGTTACTTATTTATTGTTACTTTAAAAAGACTTTTTGTCTCCTCCCTGATTACCCAGACAACAGATAAGGTGGCGCATGAAATCGGGGCCATTTCACTGTTTGGTCAGACAGATTCAAGACCAACATTACATTTACTGATTTAAAAAGCTCATTTGCCAATGGCAAGTACACCATACTGGAGAGAGAAGCTCTTATACTTTAAGTAGATGGGTTTGGAATCCCCTTTGTTCCTCATTGAATATGCTATAAACTTTTTACATAATAAATTATAATAGAAAAAGCTTGTATTATTGGTTTATATCCTAATTTTCTGATATTGTATACCAAATTAATTATATCTATTTACTACAGACTTAAAACCAGGGCTCGTTTTGAGTTGAAATGATCCACAAGAAAAAATAGCAAGTGTTTTTTTCCCCGAAGTAGCTGTAAGATAACTTCTTACATACTTTATTTCATTCAATTTTAGTCCTTGAAGTATGTGTGTGTTTCTAAAGGTAAAATATTTTTATTACTTAGCTAGAGAACTTTCAGAAAATATGTTGCTGTTAACTGATATTGAGTTGGGTCCGACTCCTAGTGACCCTATGTACAACAGAACAAAACATTCCTTGATACCATGTCAGTGCTTCTCTGCTGTTCATAGGGTTTTTGATGGCTGATTGGTTGAGGATTGTTTCAGGAATGGGCTGCCAGGTCCTTCTTCCATTTTTGTGGTGCTGAGGCTTGAACCCAGGGCCTCAGATCATGCAGAGCAGCACTCTACCTACTGAGCTAAGCCCCAGCCCCTTCAGAAAATATAAGAATTCCCAATTTCTCCTGACATTAACTTTTAATTTCTAAAGTCTTAAAAAAAAGGGAATTAGATAAGAGATTTTACTCAACTATGTGGAGTGTATGCTGGGTTGCATTCATCACTGACATTTGATCCTCCTCTATAAAACTGTTGTGCACCTAGCTGGAAAATATATCATACATAATCAATATATTCTCTTTTAAATATGATGTAAGATGCCTTTCTTCAAACGTTTAATTTCCATTAAAATTCCCCTACCTGTATACTATTACACATAAAGAATGACTTTGGAAAAATAAATCCCTTTTGAAACTAATATGTGTAACTAAATTATATGGTTCATTGAAAGGTCACAGAGTCCAACTTATTTTATGTTGAATGAACACATTTGGCAAATCAAATGACTTTGAAAAAAACAGATGTGCCATCTATTTTAAAAATAAAAGTTCTAATATAACAAGCAGCCTATGCCACATGGCCATTGTGTACTATTGACTATTGTGTACTATTGACTAGGACATATAGAAAGATGAATTACATCTTCCAAAAATGCACGCCTATAGTTAGTATAATCCAAAATGAAGGTAACAGTTTTACCCCACAGTTAAAAGGGGTACTTTAAAAGTCACTATATTTTACCAGATACGTTAAAAAGGAGGATTTCAAACAATTTCTTCTAAATATAATTTACAGATGTAGAAGAGTTTCTGTTGCTTGACTTCAGCTTTTGAAGGCATGAAACCAAAGTCAGTCCTCACTCCACTAATGACAAAAGTGTAATAATAAGTGACATGGATGTTCAATTTGCCACACTGCCTCTCTAGAATGTATCATATCTGAAAAGTGAAATCAATTAGGATAATGTCCACTTTGAAAATCATGTCAGAAAATTAGAAGTCAAAAGTCACAAATTTGAATGTAGGGTGCACCTTTTTATGAGAATATGTGGTAGTAGAAAAGGTTTCATCTTAAAATCCAATATGGGTTGAAACCCGACAACAGAAGGTTTCTGAAGATCTGTTTGTCCAAGGATTACATGTGGAAAGTAATATCTATTTTATGGACAATGAAAATAAATTATGTATACATATGAAAATACTTAGCAAAATATTTTTAAAAGTGTCCATCATGTGATAACTGCCTTTCCTATCACTAATAGTAGGATGATCATGGAAAAGTCACTTAACATCAGTGGTCACAATTTTCTTATTTGAGAAGTAAGGCAGTTGGACTCTGTGATATGTAATATTATGTGATTCTTATGCGAGATAAAATTCTTCAAAAACAACATATATAAAAATGCACAAAATTTCTGTACATCCAATTGAACAAATGTCTGTTATATTTTTAACATCAGAAGATGGTGACCTTCTAATCTCTATTCATCTGGAATTCTATTTATCTCTGCCCTCTTAAGATTAATTTATAATCAAGACCAGATGGTTCAAGGCCACCCATTTTCATATCTAGAGCTGATTTTCTAATTATCAAATCTTTAACAAAAATATCTCAGTTCAGCCTGCAAATTCTTGCAGAAAGCATGAGCAGGCACACAAAATACAAAGAACATACAAAGACATTTATATATGAGTTTGTTGTTGTTAGGTGCCATTGAGTCGGTATCGGACTCATAGTGACACTATGAGTCATAGTACAACAGGGGTAACACTATTGTTGTGCCTCTCTGCTATTCATCGGGTTTTCAATGGCTGATTGTTTTTTAAGAGTGGGCTGCCGGGTCCTTCTCCCAAGCCTACAGCACCTGGTGTTCCCGGGTAGTCTCCCATCCAAGTATTAACCAGGCCTGACCCTGCTTAGCTTCTGAGATCTGACGGGGTTGGACACCACAGTGGTACAGTGGCAGGCATGTATGAGCTTAGAGTATACTTATAAAAAGTGAATATTTAATTTTAAATATCAACAGGTAATATTGAGTAGGAGACATTGGTATGAGAAGATACTGTATAGAATAATGGCAATGCATTAGGCTCATCCTAGGTTGTCATTTAATCTCTTTGGCCTTGTTGAAGTGATTTGATCTTTTAGGGGTCTTAATTTCCTCATCTCAAAGATGAAGATCTCAGATGGAATGAGCACCAGGGTCTCACCCGGCTCTAAATGTTACACTGCCTATATAGGTGCATGTACAGGCCATGAAATCATTGTTAAAGACAGAGAAATCGTCTCTGTAACTTTCTGTCAGTTAAGAATATTTGTAGACTATTCAGCTGTATGGGGCTGGGATTTAGCTCAGTTGGTAGAGGGCCTCTCTGCAGTCTCTGAAGTCCTGAGTTCGATTCCCAGCCCCACAAAAATGGGAGAAGGATATGGCAACCCACTCCCAAGGCAATCCCGAAAATAATCTGCCATTGAAAAACCTATGAGGGTCGCTAGCTATGAGTCAGACATGACTCGACGGCACCTGACAACAACAACAACATTCAGCTGTATAAAATCTCAGAAGATATAATGTCTGTATCTGATAAAATTGAACTTCATAGTTCCATCCAGACAATGGGTGCTGGTCTGGAGATCACTAAGGTAAATCTTTAGTACTTGATGATCTCTTCCTGTCAGGCTTGGTAACAACAAGTGTACTTGATTCCTTTGTCTCATCTCTTCCTCTGCCTCCTCACTGAAAGAAGGCATGGTAAAAGTTTACTTTGCTATTAGGAGTAGTATTATTTGCATCGAAAAGCACTACTTTATCTAAAGAAGGCAAGAAACAAACATGAGCTGCCATTCATGATATCCTGCTATATGCCAAGTGGTTTCAACGAATGGCACATTGTTAACTATGTCATATTACCATTACAAATTAATTTTCATGAATAATTAATTTTTGAAACTCTACACGGAAACTATTAGTAATCCCCCATTATCACAAAATATGAAATGGCTACTGTAAGTTCCAATTTTGAAGGCCACATAGCTAGTGTTACAAAAATAACTTGAATCCCCTTTGTCCAGTTATTTTGACAACACCATCTATTTCAGAAATGAAGCTACTGGAATCCTTATAAATTAAATTTGTGCTACCAAAGCAAGAATCATGAAAATAAAAAAGAGTCATGAGCATTTTTTGAACCAGCATTAAATGAAATGGTTGCTTTGTTTCAGGCATCATACTAGGGATGGAAAATATACAATGAAAAAAGGCAGAGATTGACCCCACGTACAATGCTACCTAAAATACACTAAATAGTTTGTCATCTCTGGATGATATAAGTTATTTTTTGTTTATTTATGTTTTTGTATTTTTTTTCATTTTCTAAATAATCTATAATGCAAACACAATACCTTTCATTATCAGGAAAAATACTTTAAACTTTTGTCTTTTAAAGTTGTGTATAGGACAAATATATTGATCTGATTCATCTTCTCTGGGCTAGGCTATAGTTAGCAGAAGCTAAGTATTTTTATAAAATAAATTATTTCGGAGAATGTTCAATTGTAATGTTATATAAATCTGTTTATTTCAATATTATGGACAATAATAACAGGTATCTATGAAGTATGATTTATATTAAAATATTTAAAAATAAATAGTTTGGAAGAGAAAAATCTTCAAATTTATGGTCCAATTCACTTATATTACTGTCCAATTTATCAAAATTATACCTAAATAAAATCAATATCGACTAACTCCCCAACACTATGATTCACCCACCACACATCTTTTCCATCCCTCTAATGCTCAATGTTTTTATACTCTTGCTTGATTGAAGGAAATTTATAAAGCTAGTCATTTTCGAACATACCTACAATTTTTTCTCAGAATACTTATTTACCCAATGTATTGTTTATATTATACAAATCCTTATGTTCTGTTTATACTTCTCTTTCATTCTTAACAAAATAAACTTTAAAGAACATTTTTATGTATGATGTACTTCTTTTAGATTGTGAGATTTCTGGGTCAAGTAATTTTCCTGAAAGAATGCATAATATTTTGTATTTTGATTGAACAAATAGAATGTTTTTTAAAAGTCAAGTGGTACTACAGAGATTATAATGAAAAACAGCAATCTTCATCTTAACTCTTGAATCTTGAGCAGAGGCAACCAATTCAACTCTCCTAGGTGTTTTCTTTCTTGTCTTACTTTCATATTTCTTTATAATGCATGTTTCTACTATTTCTTGACTTATAAATTTTAGATATTGGCTTTTTATACTTGAAAAATGAACTCAGCCAATCTCCTGACACTATTTCCTCTCTTTGTGTTCCTTATATTTTATAACTTTTTATAAAATAAAAATGGTATTAATATTTCTAAAACTATGTAAATATTGATCACTGTTGAACAATATGGTATAATATAATTACTTTCCCTCTCTAACATTATGTTTTATTATTTTAGAAATTATGTTCTCTAAAAAATTACTTAGTTTTCTATGTACCTATCACTTATTTTTAATAAAACTTAAAATTGAATTTTAAAATTCCTTTTAATATTTTTCCCACATAGTCAAACATATTGAGTATTATACAAGTGTTTGGCATATTTACTTATTTTTCTCTGGATCTTTCCTTCCTAGAATTCATTGATGCCCTTTTCTGATAAGTGACTTGTCAAAATTTGATGCAAACTATCCTGGCATTTCACTTATCCTCTCTTTTCTGTTCATTCCTATTTGCTACATCTCATTTTGTTCCTCTATCTTACAATCTTATATATTGAAGCATATCCTTTGCTCACTTACTTTTTAAAAAAGTATATGGCAGGAAATCTTTTCAGGCATTGAATATCTGAAAATGTCTTTATCCATTCATTTTGTTAATATTTTGGTTGGGTATAGAATTCTATGTTGAAGATCATCTTAAATTTTAAGGCAATGTTACACTTCTTTTGTTTTCTAATGCTGCTGAAATCTGAAATAGATTGAACTTGCAATCAGGATATACTAATAATTACTGGTGACTGGAATGCAAAAGTTGGAAACAAAGAAGACTCAGTAGTTGTAAAATATGGACTTGGTAACAGAAATACTGTTAAAGATCTCCTGATAGAATTTTATCAGACCAATGACCTTTTCACTGCAAATACATTTTCACCAACATAAATGGTGAATATGCACATGGAATTCACCAGATGAAACATACAGGAACCACATGGATTACATTTGTGGAAAGAGATGAAGGAAAAACTAAATATCAAAATCAGAACAAGACCTGATACTGATTGTAGATCAGACCATCAATTGTTCATACACAGGTTCAAACTAAAATGAAGAAAATTAGAACAAGTGTAAGAGAGACAAGATGACCTTGAGTGTATCACACCTGAGTTCAGAGACCACCTCAAGAACAGGTTTGATTTATTAAATACTAATGGTAGAAGACCAGACAAGTTGTGGCATGACATCAAAGACATCATTCATGAGGAAAGCAAAAGGTTATTAAAAAGACAGGAAAAAAAGAAAAGACCAAATTACATGTCAAAAGATACTCTGAAACTTGCCCTTGAACATTGAGTAAGTAAGTAAAAGGAAGATATAATGAAGTTAAAGGACGAAACAGATGATTTGAAAAGGCAGCTCGAGAAGACAAAATCAAATGTTATAATGGCATGTGTAAAGAGCTGGATATAGAAAGCCAAAAGGGAAGAACATGATCTGTTTTTCTTAAGGTTAAGGAATTGAAGAAAATCTTCAAACTTTGAGTGGCAATAGTGAAGGATTCTTTAGGGAAAATAGTAAGTGATGTAGGAAACATCAAAACAAGGTGGAAGGAACACACAGTCATTACACCAAAAATATTGAGGGATGACCAACTGTTTCAAGAGGCTGCATATGATCAGGAACCAATGGTACAGAAAGATGAAGTGGAAGCTGTCTTGAATGAATAGGCATAACACAGGCTCTGGGAATTGTTAGAATACCATTAAAGATGTTTCAACAAACAGATGCAGCACTGGAGGTGCTAATGTGTTTATGCCAAGAGATTTGGAAAACTTCTATCTGGCCAACAGACTGGAAAAGACCCATATTTATGCCTATTCCTATGAAAAGGGATCCAACTGAATGTGGAAATTATCAAACAATATCATTAATATAACATGCAAGTAAAATTTTGCTAAAGATCATTCAAAAGCAACTACAGTAGTATATAGACAGGGTACTGCCAGAAAATCAAGCCAGATTCAGAAGGAGGTGTGCAAACAGGGATATCATTGCTGATGTCAGATGGATATTAGCCAAATGCAGAGAATACAAGAAAGGTGTCTATCCATGTTTTATTGACAGTGCTAAGGCATTCGAAGCTTACAGCTGTACCACTGTGGTGTCCAATCTTGTCAAATCTTGGAAGCTAAGCAGGGTCAAACCTTGTTAGTAATTGGATGGGAGACCACCTGGGAAAACCAGGTGCTGTAGGCTTGGGAGAGGAACCCAGGAACCCACTTCCAAAAAACAATCAGCACTGAAAACCCTATGAATAGGAGGGAAGCACTGACAATAGTGTTTCATTTGTTGTACATAGAGATGCTATAAGCTGGACGCTGACTGGATGGCACCTAACCACATCAACAACAAGGCATTTGACTGTGTGGATCACAACAAATTATGGATAACATTGTGAAGAATCAGAATTCCAAAGCACTTAATTGTATTCCTGAGAAATTTTACATGGACCAGGAAACAATCATTTCAACAGAACAAGGAAACATTTCCTTGTTTAAAGACAGGAAAGGTGTACATCAGGTCTGTATCCATTCACTATACCTCTTCGATCTCTATGCTGAGCAAATAATCTGAAAATCTTGACTTTATGAGGAAGAACACAGCATTATGATTGGAAGAAGACTCACCAACAATCTGTGTTATGCCGATAACACAACTCTGCTTGCTGAAAGAGGATACAAAACATTACTGATGAAGATCACAGAACACAGCCTTCAGTATGGATTGCCACTCAACATTGGCAAAACAAAAATCCTTACAACTGGGCTTGGAATACAAACTTTTCTGTCTTTAAACCAGGAAATGTTTCCTTGTTCTATTGAAATGACCTCCTCCTGGTCCATGTAAAATTTCTCATGAATAAAATTAAGTGCTTTGGAATTCTGATTCTTCACAACGTTATCCATAATTTATTGTGATCCACACAGTCAAATGCTTTGTTGTTGATGCTGTTAGGTGCCATTGAGTCAGTGTCCAACTCATAGTGTCCCTATGTACAACAAGTGAAACACTATTGTCAGTACACAGCTTCATGATAAATGAAGAAAAGATTGAGATTGTCCAAGATTTTGTTTTATTTTGTTCTATAATCAACACCCATAGAAGCAGTAGTCAAGAAATCAAAAGACACATTGCATTGGGAAAAGTGGTTGAGAAAGACCTTTGTATAGCGCTGAGAAATAAAGATGTCACATTGAAGATAAAGATGTGCCTGACTCATGCCATGTTATTTTCAGGCTCCTCATATGTTTGTGAAAACTGGGTGTTGAATAAGGGAGACAGGAGAAGAATTGATACTTTAGAATTATGGTGCTGGAGATGAATACTGAACATACCCAGGGACTACCAAAAGGACCAACAGATCTATTCTAGAAGTGCAACCAGAGTGCTCTTTGGAAGTAAGGATGGCTAGACAGCATCTGATGTATTTTGGACATGTTCTCGGGAGGGACCAATCCCGGAAGAAGGACATGATGTTTGGGAGAGTGGTGAGTCAATGAAACTAAGGAAGACCCTCAGCACGATGGATTGACACAGTGCCTGCAACAATGACCTTAAATATATAGAAAAGATTGTTTGCTTGGCACAGAATCAGAGAGTGTTTCATTCTGTTATACATAGGGTTGCTATGAGTCAGACCCTACTTGATGGCACTTAACAACAACGTTGTGTTGGAGGTTTTTCCCAGGGCACCAAATTGTGAATATAAACTCTGAGAAGAGGATAGGTTTCCACCGATAAGTGGTCTTGACTATTTCATTATGAGATCCCCAAATAGTTGTATTTATTTATTGTGGTTTTGTGTTTGTGTTTTTGTTTTTGTTTTTTTTCCCTCCAGAGTTATGAGTTTCTTCAGAGACATATGTCTGGCTCCTGAAATGAGTGGCAAGAGATTGTAGGTGTGACTATTTAGCACTTTTGAAAACATAGTGCTGTGAGAATCTCTATAGAAGAATTAGAATGCTCTACTCTTGAGAAGCCCAGACCACGTCTTGGTTATGCACTATAATTCTTTTCTTAGGGATCTCTCTCTATACATATGAACCTGTACTTCACTCTAAAGCATGTACTATACCTTACTTTTTACCTAATAAATTCTGCAATTCTGCTTCAAAAATATAAAGCAAACACATTGTCTATTTAATGACTAAGGCACTGAGGAAAAAGTGTAGAAAACATATTCTAGATCCTTCTAACAGATAAGAAAACAGACTCAGAGAAGTGAAGTCACTTCTCTTTCAACCTATCATTGGTGACAGACCTAAAATTAACAGCTGAGTGAGTCACTGATGTTTTCTAGAAACATCATTCTATTTTCTAAGGCCCACACTTGAATTTTTCCCATTTTAACTCGCCAGTTTCTACTCTTTTTCTCCATGGATGTACAGAACAATTTTTCTGAATCTTTTTTCTAAAAGCAACCCACATAATTATACATGCTCAGCTTCTCCTCTTCTGATAAAAGAAAACCTGACTTTGGAACAATGAAAGAAGTCCATTGTTTCTGAATCGTTAAAATGTTCTTGTGCCTCTTTTTTAGGCTTGGTATGGTTAATTTAGAATAAACCTTTTTTATACAATTAATGTTTTTACCACACTATGGAATTCCTTAATAGCAATATCATTAATACTAAACATGGAAAGATTATTTTATGTGGCTTTCTCCTTAACTACTATTAGATTGAGATTTAAAATATTAATAATTTTATATATGAATCCAGATACAAAAGAGCACATATGTGTGAACATATATATATATATATATATATATATATATATATATATATATAATTCAATTTATATGGATTTTTTAAATGTGTGCAACTAACTGATGGTAATAAAAATCAGAATAGTGGCGACCCCTTGGAGAAGGAGAGGTATATTAACCTGCAGAACCTTGTGGATAGGAGAACATGTATGCTTTTATGTGAATGATGATTACATAGGTATGTACATATGCAAAAATTTATCACTTGCAATTATGGTAGCTTTGTACTTTACCGAATATACATAAGAAGCTTATTTTATTGATTCATAGGTTTATTTGTTTTACCTTCTAACTAAGATATAAACAGAGAGCTTCACATTCCTGAGTGGGGTCAAGTAAGTGACATAAAGGCCAACGGAGCTCAGTGTCTGAAGACATGAGGAGAGAGAAGATAAGCATCAATACACATTTAGGGTGGCTTGTATGCTGGTATCAGTGGTTTCACAAAATAAATGATACACAATAATCAGACCTTATATATGCTAATACATACAATCATCTAGTTGAGATGTTTTCAAATCAAATTTTACATCTGCCTGTGCCCCAGGACATTCAGACAGTGACTAATGCCAGTGAGGATAATGTGTGACGAATATAGGCAAATTGCATTTTTTCTGGTTCATTTATTTTGTTTAAATTGTGTTAAGTACCTAAATAATTAGCTTAAACATGTTCAAAGCCAAACAAAAGTAAAAAAAGTACTGCAAGGGGAAAGAGAAAATGTGTTCGCCTTTATTCTTAAACCAGTGGTATACTTCATGGAATTTAGCATGATTGACCATTGTAATTGCTTTTTCTGGAATAAGTGAGAAGCACATTCTCATTCCTCTGCCACCACAAATACTAAGCAGTCACTGGAATGTCTCTTGTGGTATATTTTTGGATTTATATCATGTCATTTCTACTAGAATTGTAATCATTAATTGCTTAAGAGTTCATTCAGTTTAAAATATTTTTCATCAAAGGCCACTCTCAAATGAATACTTGGAATAAAATGGGAAGTCATGAGGAGTTTTGAAAGTATAGCTTTTAAAAAACAAAGCTTAACTGTTTCATACCCTAAATTACAAATTATGCACATTTCAAATGCAACTTGCACAGTGGATTGTTTTCCATTTATGAAAACAAAATTAGTTCGTGAT
The DNA here is from genome assembly GCA_007922755.1 of Pedetes capensis. Classification (NCBI taxonomy): domain Eukaryota; kingdom Metazoa; phylum Chordata; class Mammalia; order Rodentia; family Pedetidae; genus Pedetes; species Pedetes capensis. Next base: position 82,224 of record VMDO01000009.1, read on the forward strand.
CCCATACTGTTTAATTCCCGTTGGTTTACAGTATTTCAAACAATTTTTTAAAAGACAGTAAGACAGACTCATACTCTTTGGCAGCTAATCCAGAAGCTTCCTTAAAAGAAGCCTGCAGGGGATAGATTCCAGTTGGAAAATTGCTTTCAAGCAATAATTTTCTTTCTGATGTTTCAACAATGTAGAGTCAACCAATTTTTCAAGTTATATGAGGAACAAAAAGAGATAATATTTTTAGCTAAATTTCACTCTTTACATCCAAGTCTTTAAATATTAAAATTTTCTTTTCCTTACTCTTGCAAGAAATGATAAATTAGCACCCTCTGGTAGAAAGAAATTATTGAGAAAAACTAGCTACTTCTCCATTCCTTTAGCAACAGATCTCCTAGTATTCAGAAGCTGTTTATATAAATGGGATATTTGCTCTTTAAGCTTTATTTACAGATTTTGCCAGATGAGCATGTACCCTGTGAACTATAATTATGGATTTCCAGCTGTTATGAGAATCTTGGTATGCACAGTTTTAGAGCCTGAAGCATGCTTAAGAATCAGCTACTGGTAAGCCTAAAATAATATCAACTATTAATGACTAGTAAACCTACTGAGAATAGACTGCTGATTCATAGAGACCATAGAATTATAGGGGTAAATGTACTCTTAATAAACCCTCTCATTTTTTCTCCATTTCAAGCTTCAGTTGACCATACTTCAGTGAGCCTAAAGAGAGGAGACATTCTGTATTTTAAAGACCACCCATTACAGTAATTCAACAACTCCCTTTAGGAATATACTATGATATTCTACCACACTTATTTTCATAATATTTTTCCTTATTTGTAATCAAAAGCCTTCTGGTTGCAGCTGAAATTTGAGCCAGGTCTGTGACTTTTCTTTCTTCTTTTCTTCTTCTTTTTTTTTTTTTTTTTTGTGGAAGTAGAATATTTTCTGGCCTTGTTTTTCACAGCCTGGAACTCCAGCCTCCAAAAGAGAAGCCATTAGAAGGTTAGAAAGGGCAGCCCTGATTTTTCTCACCAATGTCACCCCTATCTCCTTCCCTTCTCTCCTCATAGCACATGAATAAACACAGTGACTTTGCTTCTTGTCTTTTTCTGGGCATGCCTACATGATTTCATTCCTAAAATCTAGTGGAATGAATGCTTCCTGATTCTTGATTTAGGAAATAAAAAGTCTAGTTGAAGTTCAATTTAAATTGTCTGGGCAGCTGACCACGTAGTCTCCTTGATGTTCTAAATGACAATCAGCAGGTAGAGCATTAGGGCTAGAGACGAAGTCAAAAGTCCAGTAATGAGAGCACAAAGAGCACAGAAGCAGGTCCAAGTTCCCAAGGGGAGCAGAGCAAACCCTTCTAAGACGGATCTGGTCCTGAACCTAAAACAGAAGAGCTAGAGCTGTTAAATGCCATGTCCTGCTGAAGGCCAGGGTTGGTGCTGAGAATGCAGTAGGTAGGCTTGTTGGTAAGAACCTCACAGCTACAGAGGAGAGTTGAATCAGCCAGGGTTCTCCAGATGAACAAAAAATGGAGTGTCTTTGGAATCATAAGAGGGGATTTGTTACATTGCCTTACACCATCAGAGGCTAGATCACCCCACAACGGCCATCTGCAGAGTGAAGAGCCAGGGAAAACGGTAGCTGTGCAATCTAGGAAGATGGAAGCCTCAGAACAAGAGGGACCAATGATGGAGCCCCAGTAGGAGACTAAATGCCTAGGGATTCCCTGGAGAGTTTCTGGTATGCATCTGTGTTCCAAGGCTGAAGAAGATAGAGTCTGATATCCAGACGTAATGACAGCAGCTCAGGAAAAGTGGAGAGTACATTGTACATGCTTCCCACTTCTTGTGCTTTTTCTTCTTTCTTAGATCCCAGCCTACTGGATGGTGCCACTCATATTCAGACTGAGTCATCTCTCAGGTCACTGACCAACATGCTAATAGTCGCAGGAAACACCCTGGTGGACACATACTAAAGTGTGCTTTACAAATTTTCTAGGCATCCCTCAATCCAGTCAAATTGACAACCATGAGTAACCACCACAAAGGCCAAGCCAAGACTCTAGGCCACACCTGAAAGAGCTGTCTCTCTTTACAGAGTAATAATAACGTAATGTATCCCTTACAATTGCTGTAGAAACTGTGGCCACTCCGTAAAACATTATGAAGTCATTCAAAATCAGGACTACAAATAAGTAGCAGCATGAAAACATGTGTTATTAAGTGTTTTTGTGTGTTTGGGCAGACACAACAAACCACCACAGCCTGGGTGGCTTACACAACAGAAAGTCATTATCTGAAGCCTGGAAGTCTGAGATGGAGGTATCAGGGGCGTTGTTTTCTTCTGGGGTCTATTTCCTTGGATTGCAGATGGAAATCTTCTCCTCCCTGGGTATTCACAGGGGCTTTCTTCTGTGCTTATGTGTCCCTAGTGTCGGTGTGTCCAAATTTCCCCTGCTTAGAAAGACACCCATTGGATTGAGCCCACCCTAATGACCTCATTTTAACTTAATTACCTCCTTAAAAGCGCTTTCTTCAAATATACTGACACTCTGGGGTACCAGGAGTGAGCACCTCAACTCATGAAAATTTGGGAGTGGAAAGGTAATATAAGCAAAAGAAAAATGTGTCCTAAAAATAGGTGAGAATAAAGACGTGAGCTCAAGCATCCAGCAGCTAGAAGGTTTCCTGTTTATTCTACCTTTCAGATCTCATGGGACCACTGGCCATCATATGAAAGGAAGGAAACAGAGACACAAAGAATGAAATAATTTGGTAAAGTACTCCCAGATACTGGGCCTGGGGCTTAGCTCAGTTGGTAGAGTAGTGCTGCTCTGCGCCCTCTGAGGCTCTGGGTTCAATTCCCAGCATCGCATAAATCGGAGAAGAACCTGACAACTCACTTCTGAAATAATCCCAAAACAATCAGCCCTTAAAAACCCTATGAATAGCAGAGAAGCACTAACATGATACTGGACATGGCATAGTGTCAGGGAGTGTTTCATTCTTTTGTACATATGAGTCAGATCTGACTCGATGGTACCTAACAACAAATTCACATACCTTAAATACAGGAAATATAGAAAATGAGATTTAAAGCCAGATATGTACTTTTTGAAAATTTATATTCTTTCCACCGTGTTAGGTTGACTGTCATATCCATGAGCTTTTGACAAGCTGAGATAGAGTTGTCTGATTTTTTTTTCATGATAGTGTTATTTTACAATAAACAAATGAGAAAGGAAAAAGTAGATATAGTTGAGAGTTAAGTATATGCCAAGACATTTACTAGGTGTCATGGGGTCATGGTGGATGTGTAAAATAGATAAGACACAGCCCATATCCTTAAAGAGAAGGGAAATTTGCATGTGCAAATGCACAAACAGGTACAGTTAAGAAAAACAGATGTGATAATTACATAAGTGTTCAGAGATGATAGAAGTTAATTTTCTTGTTCATATTATGCTTACATATATATAAGGGTTTATAAAACCAAGCAAAATTTCTCTAAATTGTGTATCATTATGAATTCATTAATTAATTTATTCAACTATATTAATTGAGAACCTACCATGTTTCAGGCATGAGTATATTGTTATGAATAAAATAAAAATCTTGGATTGTAGCTTTTAGAGTGTTTTCCAAAGTGAGATTCTGAGGTTATATACCATAAAAACTACCTAAAATGATTCTTTAAGAACACAGAATTCTGGACTCAATTCCAGACCTATTAAATCACACTATCTCAAGAATAAGCCTGAGAATGTCACTTTTTAAGATCTCTCCATCGAAAATTTGTGATCTGCTGGCCTACTGGGAAATTCAATAAATGTGATGAGTCTTGTAGTAATTATCTACTGTGGTATAACAAATTACCACAAAACTTAATGGCTCAAAACAACAAATCCTTATTATCTCACAGTTACTCTGGGTCGAGAATCTGGGCACAACTTGCCTGGATGCCTTTTCCTCAAGGTCTCTCACAAACTAGGAGGGCTGAAGCCTCCAAGATTTGACAGAAGAAAGATCAGCTTCCAAGGTCACGTGCATGGTTGTTGGAGGATTCAGGTCCTTGAGGGCTAGCAGATGGAGGGCCTCCCTTCCTTGTTGGCTATTGTCTGGAGGAATCCCTTAGTTTCTTGCATATAGGCCTCTCAGTAAGGCAGCTCACTCCCTGGGGTGCTCATCCTAAATCCTTTATCTGGACTTAGAGGGTCAGCAAAACTCTAAGCTCAGACTTGAGCAATAAGTAGCTGAAATGGGAGCATCTAAGGACCATTCCAGAGCATGAGGTAAGCACCAAGGCTGGATGGAGCAACTGCAGTGCATTTGAGGAAATCTGTTTATCTCTCCCAAGTCTCTGAAGTGTTCAGCCACAAGTGTTTGTGCTTATTTACAAGGACTTAAGAAGAGAATCTCGTCTCTGCATCATCAGGATTTAGAGGATTGTGTTTTAAATAAATAAGCTTCCAAATATACCCAAATCTTTCGTTGTAGTTAAATCCACTCAGTATTTGTTTTTATTAGTAATTTAAAAAACCAAAACCCAATCGTCAATTTTTTTTCCCAGTACTGGGGGTTGAACTCAGGGCCTTCCGCATACTACACGAGTGCTCCACCACTGAGTTGCATACCCAGCCTCTTTTTTATTTTATTTATTTATTATCTTATTTTATTGCGTTTTATTGTATTGTATTTTATTTTTGCGGCACTGGGGGTTGAACCTAGGGCCTCGCGCTTGCATGCTCTGTAAGTGCTGGACCACTGAGCTGCACCCTCAGCCCATTTTTTTTTTTTTTTTTTTTTTTTACTTTTTGAGACAGGGTCTTACCAAGTTACACAGACTGCCTCTGGTCTCCGATTTGCCATCCTCCTGACTCCGCCTCCTGAGCCGCTGCACCACCATGCCTGGCTCCCCCTTTTTTATTTTTGAGACAGGTTCTCACTTAGTTGCACAGGCTGCCTCTGGCTTCAAACTTGTGATCTGCTTCCCTCAGCCTCCCAAGTTGCTGGAATTACAGATGTGCTCCACAGTGCCCAGCTTGAAAAATATTCTTTTTTAAGTGTATTAAGTAGAAACAAACTGGATTGTTTTCTTTTGCTATGGCAGAAGTTGATTTTTGCTGTGGCAGAAGCCTTCCATTCCTAATGAGTCCCGCCTTTTTTGCCTAATTTTAGGCTTAGTTTTCTACCATGGAAGCATGGTCCAGGTATGGGCTACCAGAGAAATGGAGATAGAGGAAGAGGGAGAGAGGGAGGGAAAAAGAGGAGAAGAAGAAGGAGGAGGTGGAGGAAAAAGATGAAGGAAATCTGGAAGGAATGAAGGAAGGAAGGAAAGAGGAAGGCAACAAGAGAAAGAAAAAGGAAAAAGAAAAAGAAGAGAAAGGAAAGGAAAGAAAAATACTGGGCATTTGGACTCTGTTGCTGACTGAAAAAATTCCTCTCAACAGAAGCCTAAAGCCAATCTGTGCAGCAGTGTGGACTGGAATAAGTTCATTTGGATTTTTCAGTCTGTATCATATAACCCAAATGAAGAGTAGAGAATTGTGGTATCCTGGAAAAAGCTCTGACCTCAGCATCTGGAAGCCTAGGGTTTTGCTGGTCTTGGTTCAGTTCCTGACTTGATGAGGAAGCAGGAGTGATTCAATTCACTATGCAAGGCCCATTCCCCTGTCTGGGAAGTAGTAGTTTGTGAGAACAGTGCGGTTCTCAAGGTGAGGCTATAGGACTAAGTACATCCACAGGACCTGGAAACTTCCTAGAAATGCAAGTTTGGTTTGCTACCAGACCTACTGCATCAGAACAAACTCTAAGAGTGGAATCCAAGAGTGATTATTTTAACAAGTGCTTCTATTCATTTCAATGCATGCATTAATTTCAGAATCCCTAAGTCAAATAGAACAAGGAAACACTGCCTGGTTTAAAGCTGAGAAAGGTGTGTGTCAGGGCTGTATACTTTCACCCTATCTCTTAAATTTATACGCTGAGCAAATAAGCCGAGAAACTGGACTTTATGAGGAAGAACATGGCATCAGGATTGAAGGAAGACTCGTTAACAACCTGCGTTATGCAGATGACACAACTCTGCTTGCAGAAAGCGAAGAAGATTTAAAACATTTACTGATCACATTATGATGTACATTAAAAATTTCTAAAAAAAAAAAAAAAAACATTTACTGATGAAGATCAAAGGTCATAGCTTTCAGTATGGGTTGTGACTAAACATCAACAAAACAAAAATCCTTACAACTAGGCCAGTATGCAATTTCACAATAAATGGAGAAAAGATTGAGATTGTCCAAGATTTTGCCTTGCTTGGCTCTATAATCAATACCCTTGGAAGCAGCAGTGAAGAAATCAAAAGACACATTGCTCTAGGGAAAGCTGTGGCAAAAGATCTCTTTAGGGTATTGAAAAGTAAAGATGTCACATTGAAGACAAAGATGCACCTGACTCATGCCATGGTATTTTCAAATCACATCATATGGTTGTGAAAGCTGGACATTGAACAAGGGAGACAGGAAAAGAATTGATGCTTTTGAATTATGGTGCTGGAGACATCTATTGGATATACTATGGACTGCCAAAAGTACCAACAGATCTGTCCCAGAAGAAGTGCAACCAGAGTGCTCCTTGGAAGCAAGAATGGCCAGACTGCGTCTTAAATATTTCGGACATGTAGTCAGGAGAGAACAATCCCTGGAGAAGGATATCATGTTTGGGAGAGTGGCAGGTCAACGAAAAAAAGGAAAACCCTCCACCAGATGGATTGACACAGTGTCTGTAACAATGGGCTTAAACATAAGTAAGATTGTGTGCCTGGCACAGAATCGGCCAGTATTTCAATCTGCTGTACATAGGGTCGCTATGAGTAGGACTTAACTTGACAACACCTAACAACAACAATTATATACACAGTAAGAATGGATACAGGTAAAGTAAGCACTGTTGTTCAGAGTCACAGAGCAAATACTAGCAAAACCAGAACTCATATTCAGGAATCCTGATGCCTGGTTTAATAAGTCTCCCTCTCTTTGGGATATTACTACCTTTTACTCCATGGGTTTGGATTTGGTTACCTCACATTTTGCCCACTTTGTCTTCAAGATGCAGAAACCAAGCATCTGTATCTGGAAGTACTTTGATTCCATTGTACTGATACCAATGTTCTATTCTTAAAGAATGTATCCATATAGAACACAAAAATGAGTATATTGAAAAACAGGGATGTATGTGAGCTCAGAAGCTAAGCAGGATCAGGCCTGGTTAGTCCTTGGGTAGGAGACCACCTGGGAATACTGGGTGCTGTAGGCTTGGGAGAAGGACCTGGCAGCCCACTGCCAAAACAATCAACCACCAAAATCACTATGAATAACAGAAGAGCACTGACAATAGTGCCGGGCATGGCACAGTGCCAGGTAATGTTTCGTTCTGTTGTACATAGGGTTGCTATGAATTAGACCCTACTCAATGCCACCTAACAAAAACAAACCAAAAAAAAATGTGAGTTCCAATGGATTAATATTCTGTGAAGCTCCCTAAGCATAATAATTCTACATTGGCTGGTGGTCCACAAGTAGTTTCCTGAAGTTTTCATTCAAAATTTTATCTGTAAGATTGACGCTTTTGTTTGTTGTTAGGTGCCATAGAGTTAAATCCAACTCATAGCAACTCTCATAGGGTTTTCAAAGGCTGATTGTTTCAGGATTGCTTTAGGAATGGATGGCCAAGTCCTTCTCCCATTTTTTCGGTGTAGGAGAGAAATGCTAAAGTGATACCATTATTTTATTTTGAAACTTTCCTTAGCTGGGTGCAGTGGCTCCCACCTGTAATCCCAGCAACTTGGGAAGTCGAGTCATGAGGATAGTGAGTTCAAGGCTAGAGGCAGCCTGTATAATTTAAAGAGACCCTGACTCAAAATGAAAAAATGAACTTGAGGTACAGCCCAGTGGTAGAGCACTTGCAAAGAATGTGTGAGGCCCTGGGTTCAACCCTCAAGTTACCCTTTTCCTTAGGGATCACTTTTTTGGATCTTTTTAATTTCTTATACTTTAAAATATGGCTCTCTTCGTGGAAATTACTGATTTTCATGGGTCACCTTTTAGAAATATATTTCTACATCACAGTTTGAAAGTGATTAAGAGAGGACCCAGCATATGGCTGTCCCCAGACCTTTGAGTGAGGTTCTCTGAGACATCCTGACCCATGAGTGCTCCCTGCTGAATGCAGCCACATGAGAGACCCCAGCTGATGTCACATGGGATAAACAAGCCACCCAACTGAGTTCAACCAACACAGAGAACTGTGGGAAATAAATAAGGTGAGGCACACTCTGTTACCCTATAACAGAGAACTGACAAACATCACCTTATTTCAACTTCACGGCTTACATTTGGGTTGCTAACTCCATATTATTCCTAAAATCAGTCTCTTATACCAGGTCACATGCATTTTGTTGAAACTTCAGTTATTTTTCAATCTTGTGACTGAATTTCTCAATTCATTCCCATCCCCCCAGGCTGTAATAATGTTTAGACTTGGGCAAGGTCTCCTCCCTAGTGCTCTCCGATGCTGTTTTTATTCTATTACATGCTGTCTTCAAAGGGTCAGTTCAGTTTCAAAGTTTACTTCTCTTTTGGTAATTTTCAAATGGTTTATAGCATATGGCAGTGATTTCTAGTATGGCTCCAAAAATTCTTTACCCAGAAACAATTAGCAGTTACATGAATTCACCAAGAAAACAAAACCCAGACAATGTGGATGAGTCTGTACATGTGGGCACACACACAGGAGCAACCTTGGGTATGAATGTGTGTGCATTTTAACCTGCTATATAGTATAATTAAACTTGTCTGTGCTTGTTGTAATCTGTGATCTGAAAGGTTTAACCTAAAATTTATCTGGCTCAATCCCCAGAATGTCTAAACTTTCCCCAGCTCTAAGAATGACTTTTACACCCTCTGTACACATCTGTCCCCCATACTCCCGCAGATCGCTTTCCCCCCACACCCACCATTAATCCCTTAGGTTTCTTCTTGCCAAAGATGTTCTGCTGTTTGATAGAACACTAATCTCCAAGAATCTCCAAGTATCAGCTTACCTGTGAACGCCCAGAAACTGTCTCCATCTTTAGCCTCAGCCCCTTTTATGTTTCCTTCATCTTTGAACAAATGTGTTGCTTTCTGTCTGAGACTGAGGCTTACATTCTGTTGTGGTTAGGAGGGATATTGACCCCAAGGCACACTGTTCCCTCTTCACTCAAAGAAGCAAGATCAACATTCGGAATCGCCTAGTGACAAACATCAATTGGTAAAAGAACAGGTCAGCCATGGGCAGGAAGCTCTGGTAAGCTCGGGGAAGAATCTTTTGTTAAATTAACTAGGAGGCTTTTGCTGAACTAATATAAATCTTGGAGAAAGAAAGAAAAGGCAGAAGTGGGCAGGTACAATGTTATGGGGGAGAGTTCTCTTTCACTATTAATCTCCCGTCATGGCTCTCCACATTTGTAACAGGAGAGAAGAAGATGGTATAAAGGGAAAGTGCAAATTGGCAGTCAGAGGACTCCAATTCAGGTCAATTTATTACTAGGAAAGAAGGTGAGCTGTGAAATGAAAAACTCAGTCCCTGAGCAGATGAAGGGTCTAAAGCTATAGCGCTCCTTCACTGGGAAACTGCCGTGGATTTAATAGAATCCCACAAAGTACAGCTGGGGGATCTGCTCCTGTATCTAACGCATGCCCAATTTTCAATTCTAATGAGGGGCAAAGTCCTCATACTTCATCCTAAATGGCAATGGTATGAAGCCTTGTTGTATGCTGGAATGACATCTTTTACACTGGCTGACCTGATGTAGAACCACCGCAGGCGCATTCATGATACGAAGATTAAAGGTAACATAAGAGTGTGTCCAGCTTCCCCCTCCTCCCAATCACAGCAATACCCAGGAGCCGCTCCCCACTGAACAGCCCTCCTGCTTTCCCATAACTGTGCTGCTGAACTCTGCAGAAAGCCCTGGAGTTTGCTTCAATCCGACACTGAGGTTGTATTTGAGACATTTACTAATGCATCTCAGGAAATGTGTGACCTAACAACAAATTTCCACAGCATTTTGATGTTTGCCAAACTGTGGGTGATCAGCACAGCCCACATCCTTCCAGGCTCTTCAGGCTGATAGGGAAGTGGGAAACATACAGTAAAAGCCATCGGAAAACTCAGAGTCAGAACAGGCTACTGGTATATCTGGGCTGATTTCCCAGAAGGATGACCCTGCTTCTCAGTCCTGGGATGCCACCAGTTCTGAAAGGATGATCTGTCATCTGTGATGTGGCATGGGGCCACAGTTCATCCTATCTCCTAATGCTTCACATTGCCTCTGAAAAGCCAGGAAGAGGGGAAGGAGAGAGGAATGCTGACGGAGAGTGGGAAAGTGGGCTTGTTTTTGAAATGGAAATTAGAACAAACTGAAGATATGTTCAAGACTCCTTTGCTCTTTTCCCCTGACAGCCCACACCTAGACGAGCACACTGCACCTTGGGTACCTGAGGACCCACAAATCTGGGCTGAGTTCAAAGGAGATGATGAAAGCAAGGAGGGAATTGGAAGTGACTGACTGATGGGCAAAGATTAAAGGAGGCAAATCAAGAAATCTGACTGAGCAATAGCTGAGGGGCAAAATGATAAAAGCTACAAATACCTGGAATGTGCAAATACCAAGTTAGGAAAACATTCCTTGTTCTAAATTAGCAGAGGAAAGTTTGGTCTGAGAAGCAGAAAGATCTTGTGAGAGAAAGTGTTCAATTAGCCAGCTGATTACTACATAATGAAAGTGGAGGCTGGAGCAGAAGGGACATTTTACAAGCAGGCCAAAGAGATTTCCAGAAGGCACCCGGTAATGAGTGCTTAGGCCCTCCGAAGGCGCCACGGCCGGACAGCCTCTTCCAGCACAACTCCAATAATCGAGACCAGTTAAGTTACAAATTACATTAATTACATTAATTTGTTCAGTCTTCTCAAAGGTAAGTATGGGGAAAGGTAGCGAAAACCTTCAAATATCACAGACTCCGAAAGCCAGATTTAATGTCAAACAATTTTCTACAAATTATAACATGGAAATTAAATGCACAGCATCTTAGCGAATTTAATGAGGTGAGCAACAACTGCAAAGACTTCTAATGAAAAAGGGAAAATAATTGAAAAAAGGCAGGCTCCCGTAATGAGATCCATGGCTGCTTTGAAGCTTTCAAACAATTCGCCCTGATGACCAAAAAGGATCCCTTTTGCTTGAGAAACTCATTTTTACTTGTCCTCCTAAAATTCCTAGTGTGACCTTGCTGATAAAAGTAGGCTAGCTTTCCCAAAAGAAAAGTTCCCTATTTAGAATCTTAGAATGAAAGTTATAGAAATCTTAGATATAATTTGCATAATCATAGACCAAATAACTTTCGATGTTAAAACCGTCCCTTAATTTAAGTGCTGGGCCAAATTGCTTGCAAGGATGATTTTCTCCCTATTTTTAGGAAAGATTGAATTCGTAAAGTATCTGGTGAATCAGAATAGTCACACGATTTGTATATATAAGCCTCAATGTTTACTTACACACCTATAAACTATACTCTGTAATTGTACAGGATTAGAGACAAATTGGAACTCTTTTTGATACACTATCACTGCTTCTTATTAGCCCCATTTTTCTGATAAATTGGACAATTCTCTCTGTGATAAGCTTTGCCCTCTGACCCCATTTAACTGCACACACCTCAATTTGCTCAGTGGTAAATTTTACAAGGGTCCTCTACCAGAATTAATAATCGTGAGTTTGCTTTAATTTGAAATTGCAAAGTCCTTTGCTACAATAAACACCCCTAAGATTTCCTCCAGAAGCATTTAATAATCTGTTTAATTGTGCAGCCAGACACGGGTATGGTTAAATTGGAAGTCTGGCTAGTCCCTCCTGTTGCCACCTCCTTGGCCCCAATAATTGGTAAACAAAACAAATCAAAACAGAAAAAAAAAAAAAACCTATTCTGGACATACATATATTATCCTAGGACATGTGATGAATGTTATATTTTATTTGCTAATTATTACCTAGAGCATCTTCCTCTAGTTCTTTTTCATTTCCTAAGGAAACTTACAAGCCCCGCAGAGCTGAACATACTTAACTGAAGGATCTACAACAAAGCAGTGTCTATTTCTGTTCCCACCAGCAATTTCAGCTTCCCACTCGCAGAATGCAGCTCCCTTTTACATCAATAGTCGTTCCATGCGGAGAACACGCTCTAAAAGCAAGGAAAAGCAAAAGATACCAGCCCTCAAATCGCTGTCACATTGCGGGAGGTGGAGGGGAGCCCAAAGATCAGGCAAGAGCTATAGGACCTAAAAGCTCAATGGGATCAGATAGATTGGGAAAAGGATTCCAAGATCCGCTTCCTGAAATGGCCATCAGTCACCCCATGGAGAGAAAGAGAAGGCATACGTGTGCTCCCCCGCGGGCCTGCTAAAGGGTTTAGAGTTGCGCAGAAACATTTCCTCGTGGGCTTTTTTGTGCTTTCCAGGGAATGTATTTTTATACAGAAATCTCTTCTTATTACATAAAAAAAATCAGTAACTTATCAATGTATCCATTGCCATCTGTGACTTGCCCAGCCTAGAAGTAATAAGACTAAATGGATTTTTTTTCCTTTTTAATTTCAAAGTTATATGCAGACTACCTTAACTTGTTTTTATTACCTTTAATTAGCTTAATAATCTTCACATTTCCTTGTTGAATAACTGCTAACTTAATGTGTTGCCATAATGCATTTTTAAATTACTGCTTTAAAAAATTCAGTGCTGATTTCCAGTTTCCGCTCACTGTATTAATTATCTATAAATATGCGTGAGGTTTCTTTTAGCAGATTTTCGCAATCTCCTTATTATCCCTATATAGACACTATAAAGCACTACGACAATCCAAAGTTTCACATCCCTGTAATTTACCCAGCTTTATAATTGATATTTATAAGCTCAGCAAACCTGGAAGGGAAGAGAAATATTAGCCAGCTCCATTCAAGTTCAGAGACCTTTAATTTGGATGTAAGTGTCGGAATATCGTTTTCAGAGACAAATTGGCCCACCTGCCTTTGTGCTCAGTGAGGCAAGCCTCTCAGGACACAGTTTCTCCTTCTGAGCAAAAGCTGAGCTCCCTGAGCTCATTCATCCCGGTGAGGCTGAGCTCAAAAGGAAAGTGAACAAACTAGTTTGTGAGCCGTGTGTTGGAGATGGACAGTTGTTGGTGTCTCTTAAGCTTTAACAGGATAGAATGAAGAATAAAATTCTGCACTATGCAATGAGGAACTGGTCACTGTAAGTGACCCATCTGTACAATGCCCAAGATGAAGCTCAGAACTAACACACTAAGGCAATACAGACACAATGCTCTGAGAGCAGCAAAATACTGCACAATATGAAGATACCATGTTTCGCTCTCGCTCGCTTTCTGCCTCTCTCTCTCTCTCTCTCTCTCTCTGCCTCTCTCTCTGTCTCCCTCTCTCTCTCTCTCTCTCTCTCTGTCCGTCTGTCTGTCTGTCTCTCTCTCTCTCTCTCTCTCTCTCTCTCTCTCTCAGGGCCTGGCGCATGCTAGACAAGCACTCCACCCCTGAACTGCACCCCCAGCCCCTTTTACAAATTTTTATATTTTGAGATAGCATCTCCCTAAGTCACAAAGGCTGCCTCTGGTCTTGAACATGTGGTCCATCTGTCTCTGCCTTATGAGTCGCTAGGATCTCAGGCATGTGCCATGACACTAGGCAAAGACACCATTCTTTTTTGTTTTGGTTTTTGTTTTAGTATTTTAACTGTACATATTTATGGGGTACAGAGTGATAATTCAGCTCATATATATAGTGTACAATCCTTAAATCAGGATTACTGACACTTCCATCTCCTTAAACATACAATAAAAAATAAAATTTTTGATTAACATGTAATGATGATAATTGTACATATTTATGAGGTATAGTATGTTTTTTGGTTATTAGATTTTTTATTTTTATTTTTTAATCCTTTACAAAAGATATCCTTTTATTTCTTTTTTATTGTTTTTTTGAGATAGGATCTCATGTAGCCCAGGCTGTCCTGGAACTCACTATGTAGCCTAGACTGGCCTTGAACTCACATCGACTCTCCTACCTCAACCTCCCTAGTGCTGGGATTACAGATGTATGAGACCACACCTGGCTTAAAGTCACCATTCTTAATGTGATTGATTTCTGAGCATCTTGGGGAGTGACTAGTTCAGTGGTTCTCAAAGTGTGTTTCCTGGGTCAGAAGCTGCAGCAGCAGCTTCACCTGAAAACTTGCTACTTTCAGAAAGGAGATTATTGGTGGAAGGATGGGGATGGCGGAGGAGGGGCACAAGAGGATACGGGGGAGGTTATGTGAGCAATGTACAATGAAATGAATATATGGAAATGTCACAATGAAATACATGTCAGAAAGAAAACCATTAAGTTATATATTAAAAATTTCCAATTAAAAAAAAAAAGAAAGAAAATTTCTTACTTTCTTCTGAATCCAATATTCTAGGAGAAGCCCAGCATTCTCTGTTTTAACAGATCCTCCTGGGATATCCAACGTATACTACCATTTGAGAACCAGTAACCAAGCTTGGTCTGTGATCTATCAAAGCAGTTTGGGGTTAGATTCTCTACTAAGAATCATAAAAGGGTCTAGAGCTCAGGAAGAAAAAGAGAAAATAAGAAAACCCTTCTTTCCTTTATCTCCACCAGCAGTGGTTAGAAGTTTGTGTCTTGCAATCAGGTTGCTTAGAGTCAAATCTTGCCTTTCCTGGTGGGTTAATTTGGAGAGAATTGCCAAGTTCTTGTCTCCAGGTTCACCTGAGGATATTATGAAATAAGATAGCTAATTCATATGAACCATATGCAAAATATAGCAGGTGCTCAAACTACACTAGTTACTGTTGTTCTCTAGGCTTGGCTTTTTGGCCAGCCCATAATAGTATACTTGAACCAACTAGTTATCTGTGTAAATAAAGTGAGAACAAGAATATATTGTACATTGTTTAGGGGGAAAGCTTATATATGATTCTTTTGTGCAAACTCTGACAAACTCCAAAGATAAATTCACAGAATAATTCCAAATACTCTTCTCAAAAGTACAAGTACTCCTAACCTTTCTTCTCTTTTATTTGTTTCTCTGATGCTGTAGATTTATGACCCCCAATTGGGGCTCTCTGTAGATGGAAACTATTATCTATCCACCTTCACAGGAGAGGAGGTGGAAGGTGAAAAAGAAAGCCTCGTTATGAAGAAAGCCTAGCTATGTGTTATGAACACATAGAATCAATTTCAAACAGACACAGAGAAAAGAACTTTTAAGAATTCACCATTTAATGGAGAGAAAGTAGTCAGAAGTTTCATAGACAATGTGGAATATATATATTCATATTCATTAATCTATTTGTGAAGCACTCAGAATTTTCCAGGTGCAATGCTTTTTACTGGTATTGCATGCACTGCCATTGCCAGAAGCAGACAGAGAAATAATACAAATTAATCCACGTGCTTGGAAAAAAAGCCTTGGGAAATCTATGAGACACTACAATTAAGGCGAGATAGACAGCAACTCTTCTGAAAAAGAAGAATAAGGGAATCAAGGGCTTTCAAGGTGGCTTCATGCAGGATTACTCAAAGATCTAAGGGCAAAGAGACAAGGCCTGCAGGGAAAATGGAAAATACAGGTTGGAACCAAAGAGACTAGAGGGGAGAATACAGACAGAAGAAAAAAAATCAAGGTGTATTCTTTAGGGTGGAGGAGGCTTCGTGCAGTAATGTTCTGTCCTAGCAGAAAGAGGAAGCCTTGGGAGAAGAATTGTCCCTTATTAATACAGCCATCTTTCACCAGACTAAGCTTTACAAGTTCATTTGTAAGTCAGCAACTCAGAAAACATTATTCATGGTGGTTTGGCTTTGGGGACAACCCACAATAGGATATTTAACCCAAAATGAAATTGAATATAGAACCTAATCCTTTAAAAGATGACTTCAACAGTGTCTAACTAGCATTTTTAATATTGTGTCCTTGGAAAAACAGAGTTCAAGTTCAAAGGTGGGATGCACGGAGTAGTCCTGGGCTACAGGCCAACAGCTTAACCATGTTCCCTCTGCTTAGAGTGCTCTTTCCCCAGATGACCTCAGGACAGGATGCAAATGGCACATTCTCAAGGAAGTCATTCCTGACCTTCTTATCTAAAATTTCAACACCTTCTCCCCACAGCACCCCCTAATCCTCTTTCCTGCTTTATTTTTTTCTCTCACATACCATCTGGTGCATTATAGATTACCTATTGATTTGCTTGTTGATTTACATTGCTGTGAGAATGTCAGCTTGATGAAGGCAGGGGTTCTTGTTTGTTTGCTCAGTACAAACAGTAGCCAGTGCACACAGTGGCACCCAATATGTAATTGTCTATCTATCTATTTATTAATGTAGGTTGTAGAACTGGGGATGGGCCAAGGGCCAGGGAAGTTCTCCTGGATCCATGGTAAGGCACAACAAAAACTGGTTCTCTAAATCAATATTTCCCCAAATGCTATGAATTGGAGAAAGAAATGGGGGCGTATTGGTTGGGGTATGGAGGCTAGGAGAAGCGCAGGCACTATGCATGACAGATCTCTAGTGTGGGAGCAAATAAACTCTTGGTCCGTCTCTTGTCTCTAATACTCACTAACACATGACCTTGGACAAGGCATCAATGCACCAGAATCATCATTTCTCACTCTTTGCATCCGGAAGGGCCACTGGTGCACATCAGCTGGCTTATACATGTGAAAGTGCCCTGCAAATAATAAAGCACATCTTAAAATAAGGAACTAATGTTGATGAAAGGGTAGTGATCCTCTATGGAATGCAAAGACTGTATTTTTCTACATATAGCCGTTTGTGATGCTCAGCCCAATAGTCTATATATGAAAAATAAGGAGGAAGTCGAGCAAAATGTATATATGATTGGCATTCTTCATAAAAGGGGAAAGAAAGAGTTTAGAAAATACTCAAGAAAATATGATGCAGAAATATTTGGAGCTGAAACATTATATCTTAATTCAAATATAACTTTCCCACAGAAGACTTTCCAGAGGTAGCCACACCTCTCATTCTCTCTTGACCAAAAGTTTAATCTCTCTTTAATAGACTCTATCACAATGGGTAATTATAAGGGTAAAACATATAATTTATTTGTTTACTACCTAGCTTTCCCTGCCATCCCTATACTACAAGTTTCACAACGTCAAGGACATTTTTTGTCTTGCCCACTAATGAGTAACCAGAAGCTAGTACAGTAACCGGGCTGGGGTTTACCTCAGTTGATAGAGTGCTGCGCTGCATTCTCTGAGGACCCAGGTTCAATCCCCAGCATTGCATAAACAGGAGAAGGATGTGGCAATCCACTCCCAAAGCAATCCTGAAACAACTAGCCGTTTAAAACCCTATGAGGGTCGCTATGAATCAGACATGACTCCATAGCACCTAACAACAACAACAATAAACAACAGCATAGTACCTGCCATATAGCAAGCACCAAATAAATATTGGTTGTAACAACAATCAAATTAATGAGTAGGTAAATGAATGAGTAAATAGGCAATGAATGAAAAAAGACACAATTGCATACCACATACATACATCCAGGCTGGAAAGTCAGGGTTTTACCAGGAAAACTAGATCTACCTGGCATTTCTTTCCATGCATGAGCTAACAATAAAATATGATGGTGCTGTACTCTATTTTTAGCAAAGACGACTTTCCTGGTAAAATAGCTAATGAATGCCTGATGAGAATGGCTGAAATGGTCTGTGAACCCCTGATTCTGCTCCCACCCTTCATCCAAGCTTTGTCATTGGCATAGGCATGAGCAAGTCCTGCTTGACTGGCTAGACCCGTCAAGCAAAGCCCTATTTAATTATAGGCAGAAAACCCTGGCACACCACCTACAAGTCTGTCTTAGACGGGATTGTCTAACAAGACCCAAATATGTACATCTGCTGTTTTATTCTGGCTGATGGGCGTGCAGAGGGAGGGGCAGAGGCCCCATGGGGAACTGAAAATTTGAGTGTGAAGATCAGCCACAAAATTCCTCCCAACCCATCTCCAAGACACAGACCTGATCTGAATAACCACATGGGACATGGAAGCCAGATACTGATGTATAATAGAATAGCCAGACATTGATGAGATTAGGCCCAAGGGAAGGACACTCAGCCTATTTTCCATTTCTACATTTTCCACAGAATGGCCTGTTGAAAAGGGCTCTCCTTTGAGAGTCAGGCATCCAATTGATTTGGGGGCTCATTCACTGCGTTATTTACAACTTTCTTCTTCCTTGTTTGTTAAATATGGATAAAAATACATATACTTCAATGTTGTAAGGGCTGGAAGAGGGTGTGGGTGGCAAGTACATAATGAGAATTCAAAGACTACAGTTACTAAGGTTATTTCCTGGATTTTTTGGTTGCCTACTAAGACTTTCTGTAGCAATAGTTTGCACGGGGTCATCTTTCTCTAGCTCTGCCTCAGTTGCCCATCGTAGATAATTTGGGAAGCTTTAAAAAGACTTGCCCCTGAGTCTTGTCCTCAAAGATACCCAAGAATTTGGTGTGAGTTGCAACCTGGGATTCTCCAGACCTGATGTGGGCAGCCAAGCACAAGGAACACTGCCCTGGCTGGAGACCTCACCACCCCAAAACTGACATCAAACACAAAATTCTCTTTCTTCCTCACAAGACACGAACACCAGAAGTCCTTTGGAATGGAAAGTCTGCCCTTTTGTTCTGCAATAAGTTTAAGTGGAAATATTCTTAGACTTCTTAGATGTTACTCACTGATTGAAGTTGACATTACGGTTTAAAAGAATCTTTCCCTAAGGATATCAGGAGAGGAGAAAATACAATGGACAACCAGGAAGGGAAATAATGCAGAGAATAGTTAGGGACAGCAAACATGCACTGAATCTGCTTCCCAATTTCCTATCATCTCTTTCTTTCCCCAGGACAACCAGCAAACTCCGAGCTCCAATTTGTCCTCTACTAGCCACAGCTATGTCCTTAACCAGAATCTCTTGACATTTTCCTCTTTGCTTCTTTATTAACTTCTTGATGATCATCCTTTTTCTTACAGCAATTGATGTTGGGTTTATCTTTGCCTGCTCTTTTATTACAACCTGTATACATTTTTTGGAAGAGAATAGGAAATAAATAAATGAACAAAATACTTTATAATTTTACTGAAGCTTTGTCCTTTGTTATTTCATAAAAATAACAGAGATCTTACTGATTCCCAGAAAGTCAGACTCTCAGATATAGTAATAGTAGCAGTGCTGGTGATAACTGTAATAATAATAGTCAGTAGCAAAAGTAATCTTGTCGGAGCACTTATTCTGTGCCAGACCCTGTTTTGAGCAGTTCCCATCTATCAGCTCATTAAGTCTTTAAAACAATGCTATGAGCTAAATCATTCCCATTCTACTGAAGAGGAAATAGAGGTGTAAATAACTTTACCAACTTCTAGTAGCTAGAAAATAGAAAAGTAAAGTCGCCAGAGAAAATATAGGGTACCCAGTTAAATTTGAATTTCAGATAAACAATATCACATAAGATAGTGATGTCTCAATATCACACAGAATAATATTTTTTCTATAAGTATGTGTTATGCCATTATTTGGTACATATTTATACTCAAGCATTCCTTCACCATTTACCTGAAATTTAAATTCAAGTGAGTGTCCTGAGCTTTTATTTAGCAAATAAAAGTTAGCGATAGTTAGGGATACAGTTAGGAACCAAAGACAAGCAGTCTAGTTC
Organism: Pedetes capensis; assembly: GCA_007922755.1. NCBI lineage: Eukaryota > Metazoa > Chordata > Mammalia > Rodentia > Pedetidae > Pedetes > Pedetes capensis. Next base: position 102,088 of record VMDO01000009.1, read on the forward strand.
CAGAACATGAACTCCTACTATCGTTCCTTACTGTCTTTGCCTTCAGAACTCGTGTCCAGTTCCATAGTTCTGGAGATCTGGGGACAAGAGTCAAAGCAGAAGACTAGATGTCATGTCTCAGAGCTGTGCTTACTGCCAGCTTTTCCTCCTCCTGCCCCCAGCAGGCTCATGGGGTCTATCTACAACTCAGCCTTGCTCCTAGTCCCTAAACTAAAGCAGTGACTTTGGCCCTGCTGGTACCAATATTTTATGATTCACAGTGTTCTTTTGCAGTCAATACATCCATGAGTGGTGACTTAGATCTGAGTGGTGGTTCTCTCATGTCCTCTCCTACCACGGGTCCGCACTGGGTTCCAGCACCCTGACAGCTGGACTTTGGCCTTGATTGCCCTTCTGAGTATGCCCTTAGGTAATATGATGAACACATCACCCCCTCCAAGGCCAGCACCCTACCTTGTTTTTATTTTACCCTCTTTCAGAGACTGGAGCCCTACTCCCAAATCTTAGCTTAAACTGTTGCTACCTGTTGATCGTCTTCACTGGGGCTGACCTGTTTCCCCTTTAATTTGGGGCATAGCATTCACTCCAGGTTCCCCACTATCAGTGGCCCTTACTTTTCAGGACCCTCCCATTCTTCATCTTGAATTTGCTCTATCATTAATTGCTTCGGAAACCTATGGCCCCAAGTAACCAGACTCGGACAGACCCTCCTCTGTGTATGTCTGCCTTTATTATTCCCCTGCCAGCCTGTCACTGATGCCAGAGAGTCATTTGAGCTCTAAGTCTTAGTCTTCCCCACCTGCCCTGTCCAGCTGCAAGCAAGCAGCCAGTCAGCCCTGGCTGGATCCCAAGAGAGGACAACATGAACACTCTCTTCCCCCTGGCATCGTCCTCACACTGCACTTTATCCTTTTTTAGTAGCATCTGAATTCACCATTCTGCAGACTTGGAGCCCTGTCTGAAAGTTTAGAGTGCTCAAGGGGCCCCCAGAGTAGTGGCAAGTGGAGCACACAAAAGCTTTGTTTATTTCCTAAGGATGGGGATTGAATGGTACCCCATAAACCCTGCAGCCAATATCAGGAGAAGAAAAACTACCCAAATTCAAGAACTACAGGAAACTTCGGTTTATGTTTTTTTAAATAACAAATCATGCCAGACAAGCTAATTAGCATTTTGATGGTGTTATGACATGACTAGTTAATGTAGCAGTTGGTGGTAATATCCTGGATCTTTCTTTTAATGAATCATTTGATAGCATCTCATGAAATTTTTACTCACTGTTATCACTGTGCAGTTTGTTGCAATTTGCTCCATGCCTCTTAATAAACACACAGACAAACAAGTCTCCTGCCCAAGGGAGCTTATGATCAACAAGAAAAGTCAAGCGGAGAAGGGGTTCCCACAGGAAAGAAAAGAAAACCTCTTCCTACTGACACAGCTCGCTCTAAATTACCGAGTGCACTGGCCGCATCATCTTCACAAATACTTATTAAATGCTAATCCGCACATGGTGATGTGTAAGGATCTAGCCCAAGGGAGTGAAACAGACACGGTCTGTGCCCTGCAGGAATTGACAATCCGGAGAGCTGTAGTTATAAACCGGAGAGAAGATTGCACTTTACTTCTATTCTCTGCTGTTGCCGGATAGCTCAGTGAATTAGCGTGACTTTTGCCTGTGAAATACTAGAGTTCTTACACTTGCTGGCCTTCTTCTCCCCCTGTGCTTGGGAATACAGGAGTTGACCTCCTCAGCTTCTGAGTGCTCTTCCCCTAAAAGAAATTAGACTTATCTTTGGGTTGTTTGTCCAATCTGAAGACCTTCTACGTATAACGATACTTCCTTTTATGGAACTCTCGTTTTGGACTCTAACTTAATTGTTAACACATGTTTGAGTGTGCTCTGCCCATCTTTCAAGAGCAGCTTTCAAAAGAAACGTTATAGTAAAGTATCTCCTTTCTGATAGTGCATTAAGTCTTAATGCAGTTTACTTCTGCTTTTGTGTATATATGCTCATAAACACGTGTGGGAGCACGTCTATACTTAATTGCATATGATATGCAATATGCACATGTAGAATAATTGTGATTCATGTGATACTTCCAAAATTCTATGTACTATGTGAACATAAGCATCTTTTCATCTGACGAACCCTTATGAAAAAGATAATATGGTTGTCTACATCTCATAAATGAGAAAATGAAGGCACAGAGCACAGTCACATAGTTAGTCGGAAAGGTGGGTTTGAACCAATACTCTGACTTGGTATTAGGCTCATAACCACCACCCTATGTTGCCCTGACAGAAATATTTTTTGAGATTCTCTTCATTAAAGTCTGCCCAGGCAATGCTGACATTCTGCCAGTTTAAGGGGCACTAGTAGGTAGAACGCCATTGCCCCAGCCCAGCCTAAGACAGAACATGGCGGCCTCTAGAACAGGTGCTGGTTCAAGAGCCTCTGGGGGGCCCTGAGGATGTACTAGCCCCAGCTGTCCCACCAGTAAGGTGATGCTCTGCACAGCAGGGGCAGCTGCTCAAACCTCCTCATCTGGATTCTGCCTTCCCAGTCATCTCCCAGGCCCGGAGCTCATAATGGTGACTCTCACCTTGAGAACACAGCCGCCCCCCTTATGTCCTTCTCACTATCCAACAGCAATGTATTCCAGAGAATTCTCAAACACAACACAATTTACTTTTCTGTGCTAGTGAAGATTTATGGGGCTACACAATGTATACTGGCAAGCAATTATAGCCCACTTGAAAATGCCTTTGCAAAAAGCTGAAATCTGATAAGGAAGAAGGGGGAGATTCTCAAAGGAGCGGCCCCCACAATCTGCTTTCCCAACATTCAAATCATCCCAAATTTGGGAGCACAATATTTTTTAACTCACAAACATCAACTTTTGTGCAGCAATTTATGATATTGCTTAACTATTTTTCCAGGACCATAGCACTGGACCTTACACATGGTGGATTGGACTGAACAGGTCCAATGTCATCCAGCCATGTTAACCATTTGAGATGGCTTCCCTTACTGCCAACACCATGGCTCTAAGGGAGGAATTAGAGGCAAATAAGCCATCATGCTTTTCACTATATGACATCACAACCCTTGCTACAAGTTTATTAGACCAAGATGGTCATCTGACCCAACAGAGTCATGTATGAGGTATCCAGTCACCCAGGAAACAGCTGCACTTGAGAATTCCACCTAACAGAGGACTTCATGCTGGAAAACTATTAATAAACCTAACCAGTACCCACCTCCCAAAAATTGAATGTGAGGCACAGTAGGGAACAGAAGTGTAAATGCAAACAGAGCCAGGAGGTAAAAAGTCAAGAAAGGAGAGCAGAGCTGTGTCTTTAAGTTGATAGAAGCCAGAGAGTAAAAACTATCACCCAAATGGCTGATTATCCACTCAAGTCTCTGTTAATGTAGAGAGAGACCAGATAGCCAGAGATAAAGTGTAACCATTCAGTACCCTCTTCTCTAGGCTGGCTTCATGGGCATAGGGCCTGTGTGGCCCTTAACAAGCAAAGGCCCCTAGCAAGCAAAGGCCCCCCAAAGTACCTTAATGCCCTGTTGCTGCTATCTTGAGATTCTCACTAAAATTTGAAGGTGAAGCCCCGCATTTGTATTTTTCCCTGGGCTGAGGAAATTATGGAGCTGATCCTTGCTGTGTTTTAAGGCTTGGGCACTTGGTAGCTCATATTGTTTTCCATCTTTCCAGTGGATTATCCAAACTTTGTGAATCCTGAGGCTTCTACAATCATAAGAGTCCTATTTTAAGAAAAAGGACACAAAATTATGGATATAAAGATAGGTTTGAAGTGAATCTTTACCAACATTGAAGAAATAAATCACAACAAACACCACAAGCATTTACAAATCAACAAAAATAATTGCCTAATGTACTGCTAAAAGGGGTGGGGTTTAGCTCAGTTGGTAGAGTGCTTGCTCTGCATGTTCTGAGTCCTGGGGTTCAATCCCCAGCACCGCAAAAATGGGAGAAGCACCTGGCAGCCTGCTCCAGAAACAATCCCAAAACAATCAGCTATCAAAAACCCTGTCAATAGCAGAGAAGCATTGACATAGTGCCAAGCATGGCACAGTGTCAGAGAGTGTTTTGTTAAGTTGTACACAGGGTTGCTGTGAATCAGACCCGACTCGACGGCACCTAACAACAATAATGTACTGCTATGATGTATTTCTCACAGTTTTGCTACATCCCCTTTGGTTGCCTCTTTATATGGCAATGCTTTTGCAATAGAATTCTTTCAGTCACTCCTGTAGCATGGCCGATCAATTCTTTTAAAACTGATAAACAGGAGTTTAGTTCAGTTCAAAACTCCACAATCCCACCATACCCTCCAATTCTTAAAAGTTGGGGTAGGTGTAATTTTCCTTTGCAATTGTAGGGCTGCACTCTGAGAAGATAGTAAACCTGTTTCAAATTCACCTAGATCATAGTTCTATGAAACAATATAAGTGAAAATTCTTAGCACAATTTCCTGACCATAGCAGGGATTCAATAAGTGGTTATGCTTTGTTGGCTCCCCTGATTCAATGGCGTACAAAAATAGGAAAGATTAACATTTTAAATGTCTACTGAAGTTTGTTTCATGAAAAAACAATGTGACCTAACTTTCACCTGTATATAAGATTGAGTGAGGAAGTTAAAAAAATACTCACTGTCTCTTTTTAATTTTTTTCTCCAAGTTGTTTTAAAACATAATTCTTATTTCTAAAATGTGCAGGGTAGCCTTAAATTAAGTTAATTGCCAGAATCAATCGAAATATTTCACCATCTCTTCCAACTGTATTATGGCACGCTGGTTTTAAAGTACTTAATAGTTCTAGAAAATAATGTATTAGCAGTTGAAAATATGAATCAATGATATTACTCCAATATCATTTCAGGAACGATCAGAATGGTTGAATTAATAACATCCTATTATTTTATTATTGCATGAGAATTTATAGCTGTGCTGACACCACACCAGGACTAATTCTCTCTTTTATTGGACTTTATTAGACAATGTAGGGCAAGGCCTTCTCCAGTGTCCCTGGGGGACCTCACAGTGACCCACACAAAGTCACTTTCTTAACCCTCACCTAGTAGCTCATTATTCTTTTGTCTCTCCAGTTCACACAAAGTTCATGGGTAAAAATACCTGCCTAAAGCAAAGGTCAGCCAATCACCCAGATGGCATTAGAACACTAAAACTTAAAATCCAACTTGTATTTAATAAGAAATATATTATAAGCTTTTGGACTACAACTAGCTTTGACAGGGTGATCTATCTTAAGATTTATTCTTTTGATCATTGAGCAATGCTGATTTTGACTAGTTGTACTGAGGCTGAATTTGGTGATCGACAATCCAAAGGCATGTGGGGAGAAGACGTCTATGGATTATAAATTGAAGAAAGAACTCCATTTAATGCTTCTTACTCCAAAAGAGATTTTGGTGATGTCTTGGATCTCCATAGGTTGAAAAGCTCTTCTAATTGACTCCCATGTAAAGGTAAAAGGTTATTTTGGATCTTGTTATAAGTGAATGTGAAATACCCTCCACAGGCTCATGCATTGAAGGCTTAGCCTCCAATTTGTGGCACCATTTTGGAAGGTGGTAGAGGCCACGGAAGGAGGGGCCTAGTTGGAGGAAGTGGGTCACCAGGGACATGCCTTTGAAGATTGTGCCTTGCTTCTGGCCCCCTCCTCTCTCATTGCTTCCTACCTGCTATGAGGTAAACAGCATCCTCCTCTATGTACTTCTGCCACCATGACACTCTGCTTTACCATGGACCCAGAATCGACAGAGTCAAGGACTATGAACTGAAGGCTATGAAACCATGAGCAAAATAAATCTTCCCTCAGTTAAAGTTGTTCTCTCAGGTGTTTGGTCAGAGCAACAAAAAAATAACTAACACAGTTCTGTTCTTGCCACCTGGATCTGTAATACCTGCTTTGTGGTATAAGCAAGTGATAACAGGCGATGGTCATCTCAAGGATTCATTAATTTAGATGATATTTGCCAAGAATTTAGTATATACTATACATGGTTCTGGGCTGGGATTTAGCTCAGATGGTAGAGGGCTGCTCTGCAGTCCCTGAAGTCCCAAGTTCGCTTCCCAGAACCGCAAAAATGGGAGAAGGATGTGGTAATCCACTCCAGAGGCAAATCCTGAAAGTCAGCCATTGAAAACCTTATGAGGGTTGCTATGAGTTGGACACAACTCAAGGGCACCTAACAACTAATACATGGTTCTATGCCTGTAGCTGTAGCACTGTGGCATCTGATCCCATCAGATCTCAGAAGCTAAGCAGGTTTGTACTTAGTTAGTACTTGGATGGGAGACCACTGGGAACACCAGATGCTGTAGGTTTGGGAGAAGAACCTGACAACACACTCCCAAAAAACAATCAGCCATTGAAAAACCCTATGAATACCAGAGAAGCACTGACAATAGTGTATTCCCTGTCATACGTAGATTCGCTATGAGTCAGACACCGACTCTAAAGCACCTAGCAACAACAACATACATAGTTCTGGGCACCATGGATCACATATAGAATGAAGCATTGTTCTCCTGGAAGTTACTGTCTAGTCTCCTTTCCTGATCTACTTATACAATTTATAGGGCCTTGACCCTGCATCACTCAGAGATAAAATGAACGTTCTGAGACTCTCTTTTCCAGTACTCCTTGGACTCTTGGACTTAACTTTAGAGGGAGCTCTTTTTTTTAAGTTTATAAGCCATTCATATTCAAAGTGTTTTTCACTTATAGGATATAGCAATGTCCCCAACAAATCATTATAATACTTTAAGTATTTAGTAAAATTTTACTCATGAAGGAGAATGAAATTGTGCAGATCTCATTTGGCTCTAATAAAACCTGAGACCCAAGAGAGGAGATGCACAGATTATTACTGTGTTTAGCTCCACCCATATAAATTGTTTCTTCTAGTATTTCTTTGTATTCTTGGTTGATAGATCCCAGGAAAATATTCTTTTGTATTCCCAAGAGATAAGACAAGTAAATACAGCACATGTTGAAGCTACAAGAGACCTTGTGAATCACCCCTCCAGGACATTCAATTTGCATAAGAGAAAGTGGCCTTTGCTGGTGTGATTTTCACTCCTAGGCTACTGAATTTCTTCAATAATCAAAACCATTTCTCAGCTTTCAAGAGGGATTGACAGTCAGTGGGCCCCTACAGGGCCTGTGGAACTGTTGTGACCTGCTTAAGTTTGGACTATGAATTAACGGCAGATCCACGAAGTGAGTTCACCCAACTCATGGACATGCATTCTTTCTAATGCACCACATGAAGGTATATGTGGGAGGAAAAAGGCTTATAAACTGAAAAGGGAAACCTTTGAAAAGTTTTCTTCAGGCCAAATTAATGAAAGCTAATGGATGCTTTGGCCCCAGAGCTTGTGCCACCCATACAATCCCATCAGTAGTTCAGCAGTTTAAGATGAGTGATTTTGGCTTCTCCAATGGAAAAAGGGAAAAGGAAATCAACATTTTTGAGCACCTTTTATGTGTTAGGAATTTATGCTAGCCCATCTAAACCCACATTACTGGGGAATTATACCTTCCAATTTTTTTTCTTTTTGTCTCCCCTAATGAAAACCTTTGAAAATAGTTACAAGGGAGAAAAATTAAATTAGACCAAAGGGTTTGGGAAACTCAGAGTCTCTTGGTAGCCAAGAGAAGTGATAATAACCTTGTAACGTGATAGAGAATTAGATGAAAGATGGTGGAACTGAAAAACATAGATGGAGAATCTGCCAAGATGTCGAACACATCCAGGTAAATTACAAGATACAGACCCTTGAGCTTCACCTGGCTTACAAGCCTTAAACAAATAACAGAAAGCCTGGAAGTGATTGACAATAGGGTTAGTTCAGGCAGCCTGCATCATTGTGATTTTCTTGGCTTTGCTTTTTTCCTTCTTGGTTATTGCTTCATGATTTCACAATGGCTGCTCTTGAGCCAGGTGTTTCAACTTGTTCAAGACAGAAAGAGAAGAGAGGTGTCTGCTTCTTTTATGTCTTTCCTGGTGATATGCAAATTATCTAGCCTCCATTAAGTTCTTCTTGTATCTCATTGGACAGAACAATGTTACATGGTCACCCCTCACTACCTGGGAAAAAGAAAAGAGAAAAATTCTACAATGGAATAAGGAAGACTAAGGAGGACAACTGGAAGTAGATGTTGGGTTAGCCAACTAGCAACCTTTGCCAGTGAAGTGAGGCTGGGGATGCATAAGAAGACCATAAATTTCTGAAAAGGAATCTTTTAAACTTCCTCTTTGCTGTGGGCTTAGAACAAAGGGAGAGCTTAATAAATGACATATCAATGATTAAATAGATGAATAAATAGAGCCAGGACCTGGGGAAAGTGCAATGCAGATGCCTGAGAGGGATTAGGCTTCAACAGAGGTAGAATGGGTTGAGGTCTGGCCATGCTATTGGGAGGTAATTGTAGTGGATAGGAAAATGAAAAGCTCCTCTGTCAAATTCTGTCATGAACAGTTTTTCTATGTCACCAATTTTCTGTCCCATCTGAAACCATCCCTCATCTACACCAAAAGGAACATAAAAGAAGACAAATGTTAGCATTTGAAAACACATGTTCTGTTCCCGCATCTCCATCTCAGTGAAATTTGAATTGTTCTTATTAGGTGAAATGCAGAACCAGTTAGCAATTTCCAAAAACCTTAAGGAAACTTTTTGCATGTAACTGTTCCTCCTCTTTCCTCTCCTCAGCCCACAGGTACTAAGTGATTATATGAGTATACATTTTTTAAAGTCTGGATTCCTTTTCCCTTCTTTTTCTTTCTTTTCCTTCCTTCTTTCTTTCTTTCTTCCTTTCATTTCTTTTTTCTTTCTTTCTTTTTCTTATGTAGAAATTTGCTTAATTGGGCTTTCGCTATGCAGAGTAAGTGAACAGATGGAGGAAGGAAAATTATTACCTACATTTTCCCACCTCATTGACTGAGCCATCACAAAGAAGATTAGGAAACGTGAGATTCCTTAGCATTCTTTAGAATATGATCACGTAAGCTAGCAAGCAGTTTTAAGAATTCCTGAACAAATCTATTTAATTATATTATCATTGCAACCAGTGAGCTCACATTTCCATCTTAGGGAATAAAGACAGTGCATCTTTCTCTACCCACTAAACATATTTATTCAACAACTCTCCCCTGCCATATAAGTACAGCATTTTTCTATCAGCCTCCACTCACTGCAAGAATAACTAACTATGAATCCAAAATCACTTCATTAAGTCCACAGGGTTCACACCCATCTCTAAATGCCTCCTGGAAGACTGGGACATCCCATAAATCTCCAAGAGAGTCTTGACATTTATTACTAAGTCGACTCATAGTAAGAAATTCATTTTTATTTGTGCTTTGTATCTTGATGTTTTCTATTATATTCTAATCATGAAAACCTGCTGATTATAATCTATTTAAATGCTTTTGCCATATGATCCATTGCACTTGAGAGAGCGAGAAGCTCAACTTATAGTTGCTGCTTGCCACTGACAAAAAACACAATGCCTCCTGGCCAACTGCTTCAATGACATCATCTATCACTTTCTAGAAGGTTCACCAATGGCAGTGCTGCTCCACTCTTGGACTCACACAGTAAGAGCTCTCTGAGCACATTATTGTTGACATGTGAGCACCATGCTGTGTGTAGGAGGTGGGGTAGGGCTGGTGGGCAGTGTAGGAAGAGCCTCCCCTTAGTCATGCTCTGGGCAAAACACCAGCCTCTCCTTCATCACACTACGCCTTTTTCTGCGGTTACATTTCAATTTACATCCCAGATTCATGCTTCTATCATAATCAGTTCCCTGCCACCCAGGGTACATATAGAGGAGCCTTGCCATGATGGCTTTAAAGCCAGAATAATAGGGAACCTCCTGTGAATCCTAATGTTTCTCAAGTATATATATAATAAAAAAGAGATTATTCTAAATCACAAAATGTCATCTGCTCATTTATAGTCTGTACTTAGACGGTAAAGGAGGCAATCACATTTTGTGTTGCAACTTCGCTAATTCAAAATAAGAAAAACAATGTTTCACCAAACCAGGCTCCCTGTTTCCCTTTGCTATGGAGAAGGACTGGGGCTCCAGGCTGGCTCCATCCAGCTGCGTCAAGTTGCCACATCTTTTTCTATGGCTGATTCTGCATACCTTGGACAGAGTCATCATATCTTTCTTGCCTAACTTGAAGCTTATTAGGAGGCTGGTGAGAAAGCTGATGTTGTAGTGGTGGAAAAAGTTTAAAAAATTGTCTTGATACAAATGTAATGTGACCATCATTGTGACCCTTTAGCTCCCTAAGGAAACTCTTCCACTGAAAAATTGAAATGAGGATGGAACAGGCCATGTTTGTTAAGAGCACACTTTGCTTACATTCCGAAACCACCTTCGCAGCAAGCAGTCCAAAGATTTCATCATTATAAGTTTGTTTTCCGGAATCAAAACTGCCCTCCTTCTCACCCTTGAAGACACTTCAATAAAGGCTCTTCCTAGTGGGCACTCAGAGAAAGTCATTTGTTTGATGTATATATTTAATTTCTTGTACATTTTTGTGCCTCATCTGCAGGTCCCACTTTCTATATTTATCTGGAGACCCTCAAAAGGCCTGCTGATGTCAACTCTTTCTCTTCAAGAGAAAAGAATGCAAAGACCCAAAGGGAATTAGGCAAACACAGGGATAAAGAATAAATAAAAAACAAGGTCAGGGGTTGTTGTTATTAGGTGCTGTGGAGCTGAGTCTGACTCATAGTGACCCTCAGAGGGTTTTCAGTGGCTGATTATTTTGACAATGCTTCAGGAGTGGATTACCACATCCATCTCCCACTTTTTGCAGTGTGGGGATAGAACTGAGGGCCTCAGAAAGTGTAGAGTGGCACTATACCAACTGAGCTAACCCCCAGCCTGTAAGGTCAAGGGTTAGTATCCTCCTATTGCTTTATAAAACTGAACTTTATAGTCAATGCAAAATATTGGACTGATTTCCTTTCCTAGTTGATGACTTCATTGCTGGATTGGATATATAATATCTCTGCCTTGAAAAAATGAACACTTCAGAACAAATTTTCCCTAAATCATTTTTCAAGATTTCCTGTTACTTCATCTAAAGCTGCTTTCCATTAATAATCCCTTAGTACAAAGCATCAAGACACACAGACACTGTAATTAGGGGGATTTCAATTACCTATGTGAGGAGGCAGGTAATTGACAATCTAATTAGTCTCATTTCAATTACCATTTTTCTCTTCAGTAGAGCAGTTAGTTGAAGAGTGGAGAAGGTTTGTAAAATATTCCAAGACCATGCATTTTCAAGCTAGATTTACTGAAGATTAAGGCTGGGCCTTTTGCTGACCAAGAATGCATAAGCAATAGGAACACAGGGACCAAGATAGCTGCTGTGTGCAAGAGCCAGACAAGCATATTAGAAGCTCATTAAGCAAAAATGTGATTGAAAGTCCTAGGGTAGAAGTTGTCAGGTGTTTCAGATAGGACTCATTCATTGTCCAAAGGAGAAGTTAGTTGAAATATGTATTATTGAATGGATTAGTAACTAATTTGTTGAGTGCTTGCTATGGATCAAATACCATGTAAGCATCTAACATGTAGTATTCTCTCATTTTTGTATTCATATCAATTCCCTGAGGTTAATAATATTATCATCTTCATTATACAGATGAGGAAATGAAATGGCAGAGAGATTACGGCACTTTCCATACCTGGGTATTATGATCCTAGATCCATGCCTTGAACCTCCATGTTCATTTTTTGATTTATGGAGGAGAACATGGCTTTGGATTTTAACAGACCCAACTGCTTTACCTACCAACTTACTGGTCCAGACTAAGCAAGCATTTGAGGTCTCTGAACCTCAAGCTCCTCATCCATACAACAATAACCATACTCTTATTGTTGTGACAGCCAAGGAAACTAACGTTTATAAAGTACTAACCAGGGTATCTGGAATATAAACATTTTCCTAAAAATACTAATTTTTCCCTTACCTTCCTGAACAACAAAAAGTTACCTTTTGCTAGCTACTGACTGTGTGTGTGTGTGTGTGTGTGTGTGTGTGTGTGTGTGTGTGTGTATGGAGAGAGAGAGATGTGTATACCTAAAAGTGCTCATGTATGCATATAGAAAGGAAAAAGTATGTAAAGGACAAAAATAAACACCACCATCACCACTACAACACACACACACAAACAAACAAACAAACAAACAAAAAATGCCCTTCAAGTCCAATGGTGATATGGCACTTTCAGTGGAAATTCCAAGATAAATCCAAGCCTGTACCTTCTCTTCTTTGAGCCTGGACTCCTCTGGGGGTGCTTCTCGCTCACAATCATCCCATGCTCCATACATCCCTTCTTCTACCTGGCATGTTAGTCAGCTTCATCTGTGCTTCTTAGTTCCTTGCCCCTTCCCTTTTAGACTACTAAATTTTCCAGGACAACTTAAAATGTAAAGAAAAACTGACACTTATAAAGGTAATAGACTTTTATTCAATGTATATGGCTTTCAGAAACCTATTAGTTTATCTCTAGGAAATATGAATAGCTTAATGCAAAGGTCATCAAGGACTCGTGTACATAGATCATAATCAGGTTGTTTTAAAACTAAAGTAGTAGGAGCCAAGCATGGTGGGATATGTCTATAATCCCCAGCAATCAGGAGGCTGAGGCAGGAGGGTCACAAGTTAGAGGCCAGCATGGGCTATGTAGTAAGTTCCAGGAAAACTTGCTCAAAAAACAACAAGAAAAAGGGGCACTAGGACTGAGGATGTAGCTCAGTGGTAGAGTACCATCCCTAGTGCTTACCTAGCATTGATTCCCAGTACCACAAAGAAAGAAGTATAGAAAGAAGTGTAAGACATGGGAGAGGATTAAGTCACCAAGTCTCTGGACCAGTGCTGAACAACAGAAATATGCGAGCCCACACATGCAAAACATGCACATAGATTTTAAAAATGTTAAATCCACATTAAAAATAGTAAGAAAAAAGTAAAAATAATTTTAAAGTATATTATTTAGCACAAAGGGAGAAGGATGTGACAATCCACTCCTGAAGCAATCAGCCATCGAAAACCCTATGAAGGTTGGTATGAGTCAAACACTACTAGATGGCACCTAACAACAACATTTAGCACAAAATACCTAACCTATCATTTCAACATGGAACAAACATAGTTTTAATGTTGTACTATTTTACATTCTTTTTTTTTTTATCAAGTCTTCAAAATTCAGTGTGTGATTTATACATGAGGATATCTCTAGTTGAGACTAGCCCAATTCAGGTGCTCAGTAGCCAGCTAAAACTGATGGCTACCCATTGGATAATGCAGGTCTAGATTTCTCATGGATCAGTCAGGACCCCAGAAGACTCCCTATCTATCCCCAAAATAGGATGAGTCTCTCTGAAACAGGATGAATTTCTAGTTCAAATGCAGGCAGCACAGGATTGAAAATAAGAATGACCATCTGGACCAACCTCTTTTGTCTTTATGGCTCTTTTGCCATTGCCTTGTTTTATTTCACTTAATCTTCATAGCAGACCCATATTTTTATAATTATTCCTTTACATTTTATATTTCCATTCATTCGTGCACTCAAAAACCATGTTCTATCTGTATGATTGTGGACATTTTACTTCACCTCTCTGAGACTCCATTTTCATGCCTTTATAATAAAGAAATATAACAATCTCTGGTACAGACTGCAGTTGTGAAGATTAGAGAGGATTTTTATAAAGTACCACGGAATAAATGCTCCAAAAAGGTGGTAAATATTCAAACCATACAACTCCACATCACATATTCTTTGCCCTAAAAAAATTTGTCTTTGTTTACACACACACACACACACACACACACACACACACACACACACAAAGGAAAAAAAAGTCCAACATCTAGAAATATAATTTTTCATCCAGATGATGCTGTCTTTGATGCCCCTTATTTTCTAAAGGTCCTTGATTTTCAATCTTTTTGCATAATTCCAGACCTCACTTTGTTGATTCTATGGTTTGGATTGCTTGGACTGTGAAATATCAGTCTTTTGGAGAGACTCTCATTTTGCTATGAAACCTGATGGACCTAGATCCCTCAACTTGCTGTGTGTTCAGTGTTCTTCATTTCCCTGGACCACTAGATACTTGGATTTGACCAAACCTAGAATCTTCAATTTACTGTTCAGCAACTTCCAAAAATGAGAAATCTAGAGGCCCAGGTCATCTCAGAACAAAAATTTACCAGGGTAACACTGAATGAGTGGCAAATAGATATGTAACTTAAAAGTTGAGACTATTCATACGACCGTATGTAAGTACCTACTTATTTTAACTACACACGAATCTTGTTCTAATTGTAGTAAAAAAAAAGATTCTAGCCCCAAGCTTGACACCATTGGATTTCACCAGAAATAAAAATTTTACCTTGGGCATTTATTTGGTGTACATAGTTCACACACTTCCACTGCTGAATTTTTGAGTCTTTTCATTACTCCCACGTGGTTAGAAAGAGGCCAAGTGTGATTTTGAACCATTTTAGTTGTAATTCTAAACTGCTATCCTGGTTATCATAAATACTTATCATGGGTGGCAGTGGAATGTGAGTTCCAACGTATAGGTGGGATTTGAACAGGCTTTGAGTACTAAAGAAGCTATTAGAGGTTAAATCCAGATAAAATCAAGGTTCAAAGAAGGCAAGCATAGGGTTAAAAGACTCATTGTACACAGGGAAAGTTAGAAATGCTGCTATTCAAGATGAAGATTAGGCAATTTTGACTCATCAGCTTCTCAAATGAACTTCAGTTTGTCTCTTATGCCGCTGCTGCTTTTTAGATGCTCCAAATTTTCCTCACTTGACTCTCCCTGTAAAGAACCTAATGACATTTTACCTGGTCGTTCTTTGAATTACAGGCTGTATGAGAAGGAGCACACCCAATCTGACATCCTTAAGAGACTGGTTTCTAGTAATGTATTTTTGTGGCCATGCTGATTCTGGGTAATAATCTCAGGGTTTGGGTAACTGAACATCTCTGACCACCTTCTCAATCAAGAGGGAAGGTAAATGTACTTGCTGTCTCTGTGCAGAGGCTGGAAGCTGGCTCACATCAAGCCACGACCTTGACTATTGAAAAGTTTCTTGAGCTGTCAAAGCATTGGCATGGATCTTCAATGACTGACCTTGGCTCAAGCTAAGACCATCTACGGCTGCTCTAGTATAGCTCCTCGCTTGAGCACAGTCCTGGAATTCATACCTGTGGACGTGAAATTTTCTACGTGCTTTTTAGAATATGTTGTACATTATTTTAAAAACGTGATTGAGCTTGAGATTTTTTTCCTTTCAGCATCACTTCAAAAGGGGAGGAACAAAAAGAACAAATCCATCCCCACCAACAAAAAGACAATGTTCAGTTAACCTTGTTTCTTCAAATGCCCATGCTGCTTTGGTTCACCAGCTGTCGTAAATTTGCTCCCTCCTAGCAAAAAAGCTTTCTTTGAGGTTCAGAGGTTGAGTTTTATCTGCCTCGAGGGATGCAGTGCTGCTCTCCTATGCATCACAGGGCCCTGGAATACTTGTTGTTGGCCTCTGTTGAGACGGGCTTGGTTTTCTAATGAATGAGTTGTGAGGTGAGTTGTGAGGCTCCCTAGGAGACACAGGAGGCTGCCTTGTCTTCCCTGTCCACTGCATCTGTCTATTGCACATCAAAGCAAAACCAACACCTATGCAAATCAATCCATCCCTCCAACTTCTGCAAAACATTAACTCCCCCAGAGCTAGGGAAAGAACAGGACTGTGGGGTGACTCACGCTTCTCTGTTTCCCTTTAGGTAAAGAAAAACAGTGCTCAGTTTGCATCCTGTTAAAATTATTTTCAGGTGGTGAATTCTTGCTGTTATTTATTAGAACTGGACCATTGGTAAAGATCAACTTTTGGTTAAGGATTCAACATTTCCAAGGCACTCGGAGAATGGACTGAAATGAGAAATAATCAGGTTAAAATATGCAATTGCCTGGGTACCATACCATACCATCGATGTGTCTTACTGCCAAGGGATTTCATGTTTCCCAGTATTAATTTTCTGAATTCATTTATAACAAATCTATAGGACTACAGAACTACAGATAGGGGAAATTATACTGGGAATATAAAGAGAAGAAAACCTTTGGTGCTTCTTGAAGTTCAAGTTCTCTGCAAAGATTCCCATTACTAGAAGCCATGGACGATGGAAAAAAATTATAGACAAATCATCAAGAAAGAGCAAAGGGCACTCATCATCCCCAGGAGGGGCTGGAAGTATTAAAAATTGAAATGTTGAAACCTTGAGTTGGGCTATGATCTCCTGTTCTCAACTCTCATTAATGGAGTAGATCCACTGAGCTCCTTACATAGGTTTTGTCTCCGAGTCAAATATATTTCCAGCAAAGTCATAGCTGTCAGCCATGAAATAGATTAGATTGTCCTATTTTGATAGCTAAAATAACTAGAACCAAACATCTGCAACCAATATAGTTATTTTGATTATTTTATCCATGTGACTCCCCAATTGTTCCACAATTGCCAGTTTTCGTAGCTCAAAAAAGACTGAAATCCCCATAGCACTGTCGCTTCCAAACTATCATGTAGAGAAAACTCAATTTATCTGGACCTGCTTCTGTACAATGTGAGGCATGCAGCACCATTTTCCTTTTCTGAGAGTGAAAAGAGGATGCCCTTTGGGCAGACATTCTAGCAGAACTCTTCAAAGTTTGCCGGGGCTTTATCTAGTTTCTCATTCACTGTATAGAAAAATTTCTATCAGTAGGACAAAAATGATGAAACATTTTAGGCTTCTCTTTATTTTTGAGTATTAGCATCTGTGTTGGTCAATATTTTTCTGGTTTCCATGTTTCAACTCTCTTGCTCCAAGTTGGCTTCGTAAACTGCCTTCCCATTAGATCATAGATGTAAGAGTGACTAGAATCATTGCTCACTTGTCTCCTATTAGGCAGAGACCTTGACACAGTACCTTGAGCCCAGAAGGCAGTCCCATTTCTGTTGGGTAATTAGATAGATTTTCACCTTGGACTGATTTCTACCAGAGAATTCCAACTAACTTCAAAAATAAGAATGATAGAAAAATAAAAGAATGATTGTGTTTGGCTAATTGAATGACTGTAGGATTATCTGGGATGGATAACTTTCCTCACATGAAATATCACTAGAAATCTTTTACATCTAGTCAAGACTTCAAGTCAATCAAAACTACTATGCTTTATTATATATATTATATTGTCTCTAGAAACTGGACTCTATCTTGTTGTTGTTAGGTGCCCTTGAGTCAGTGTCTGACTCATAATGACCCTACATACAACAGGCAAAATACTTCTGTCGGTGCTTCTCTGCTATTCATAGAGTTTTCGATGGCTGATTGTTTTCAGAGAGTGAGCTGCCAGGTCCTTCGCCCAAGCCTATAGCACCTAGTGTTCCCAGGTGGTCTCCCATCCAAGTACTGACAAGGCCCAGGCCCAACCCTGCTTAGCTTCTGAGATCTGACGAGATCAGATGCCACAGTGGTACAGCTACTGGCAGACTATCATAGGAGGGCTTTTCTTTTATATATATATATCTTTTATATATGTGTGTGTATATATATGTATGTACGTGTGTGTGTATATATATATATATATATATATATATATATATATATATGTAGTACACTTGGCCTCACACGTGCTTTGCAAGTGCTCTACCACTGAGCTTTGCCTCCATCTCCTTTTTTACTTTTTATTTTGAGATAGGGTCTCCCTAAGTTACATGGGCTATCACTGACCTCAAACTTGTGATCCTCTTGCCTCCACCTCCTGAGTTTCTGGGATTATAGGCATGCACTCCTGTTCCTGGCTTAGGAGGCCTTTTAATTAGGGATAAATATTGTCCTTAGAAGACTGTTTGATTCTATAGTATTTCAGGCAATGTAAAAATGTTCAGGTGTCTATGCTGGTAACAAATCTCCACAATTGTATTATACACAATCTGCTGTATGAACTACAGTGTGCTAGGTAAAGCCCATGAACATACAGCTGTCTGTGCTGATGAGGACTTCAACCAGTTCACTTTTCTTACAAACTTTCATCTAAAATTCTGCTCTATATGCCTAGTTATAAACATTTTAGAATCTTTCCTACAGCACATATATGGTGTTTCCCTATCAAGCTAGAACATTCTGTTAGGGTTCTGGCTATCCCCAAAGAAAACTGATTGCATTCCTTTGTATTGCTCAATCCCTAAATGTATTCAACTTAAGAACCCTTTGTTTATTTTTACTACATTTTAAAAAAGTGCTCATTATCAGGCATCATTCTAGAAACATTTTCTTTATACTGACCAAGCCCTAGCTCTGAGCTGGTTACCTAAGATTGTTTAAGATAAACTAGCTTCCTACATACCTGAGTTTTATAGAGAGAGACAGGCAATAACCACACAAGTCTTTTTAATTTTTTTCCCCAGTACTAGGGGCTGAACCCTAGGCCTCGCACATGCTAGGCAAGTGGTCTACCATTGAGCTGCACCCCCAGCATCTTTTGTATTTTTATTTTGAAACAGTGTCTCGCTAAGTTGCACAGGCTGCCTCTGGCCTTGAACTTGTGATCCTCCTGCCTCAGCCTCCTGAGTCACTGGAATAACAGGCAGGTGCCATGGCACTGGGTGAGTCATTTTTAAGATGGTACTCAGTGCTATCACCACACAAAGGACAAATAAAATGAAGCAGGAAAAAGGGAGAGTGGGCAATGGGGCAAATGTCTACCTTAGGAAAGATCTCTCTGAGGAAGTTGTTTATTGTCAACTGGACTTTGCGTAGGTTTCCTTATATTCTCTACCTAAAAATAAATAAATATTCGACATCTTCAAAAGCAAAGTATAAGCCTGGCTGCAAAGGCCTCTGGTTCTGGTTTAATGGAGGGTAGAGAATGTCTTATGGGAAAGAACTCCAGTTGGCAGAACTTTCAAGGCATGCCAGGAACTCAATAGTGTTAGGAAGCCTGTGTTCTAAGTTCATAGGAAGTATTCCAAGTTGAGTTCCTGAAATCTGAGTGCTCTCTTACCCAAAAGTTCTATGGGGAAATGCCGTTCTTTCTTAAATGGATGCAATTGCTTTAAAGCTCAGATGATTTCCAACTGCTTTCCTATTTTTGATTTTCCATAGCACTTACAGTCTGTATTGAACCATTTAAAGCTCAGATAGTTTTACATCATAGCTGTTCTGTGTGTTACCCTTGGGTCCAAAATTTGTTTATAATCCCTTCCTCCTATAAATGTCCCTGCTATATCTCCTAGAAGGGTCAGCAAAATTTTCTACAAAGAGTCAAATAGTAGATATTTAGATTTTCTGAGCCACATATAATCTCTCCTGCATATTCTTAATCTGTCTTCCTTTCCTTTCCTTTTCTTTCTTTCTTTCTTTCTTTCTTTCTTTCTTTCTTCCTTTCTTCCTTTCTTCCTTTCTTCCTTTCTTCCTTTCTCCTTTAAAAAGTAAGAACCATTCTTAGCTTGCAGACCACACAAAAACTGTCTGTGGGTTAGATTTGGTCTGGGGGCCATAGTTCATTCACCACTCTCCAGAGAACAAATCATGTAAGTGTGCAACATGTATTTTGTTTATTGAAGCATGTAGATTTTCCAGAGTAACCTCTGTGATGATGTTTTCTCAGAATTTAGGGAAAGACTCAGGACTCACACACTCCCACAAGGTCATTGACACACATACTTTATTGCACGCACATACCTACCATAAAATAATTCAATCTGATGAAATAGATAACAAGTGGTTCTCAGCCCTGATTATACAGTAAAATCATCTGGGAAGCTCTTTAAAAATACCCAGGAGCCAGCACCATGGCTCATGTCTGAGTCCCAGTGACTTAGGAGGCTGAGGCAGGAGGATCACAAGTTCAAGGCCTGAGGCAGCCTGCACAACTTGGCAAGAACCAGTCTCAAAATAAATATAAATAAGAAAGGGGCTGGGGTGTAGCTCAGTTGTAGAGAACTTGCCTCACATGCATTAGGCCCTGAGTTCAACCTTCTAGTGCAAAAAAAAAAAAAAAAAAAAAAAAAAAAAAACAGGCTCAGGCTCCACTATAGACTTACAAACTAATTGGATCAGAATGTCTGGCTGGGATCCCAGGCATCTGTATTTTTTAAAGCTCTCCAGGTGATTCTATTCTGCAAGTTTGTTAAGAACCAATGTTTTAGAGCAGTGATTCTCAAACGTTAGCACGCATCACAATTACCCGGGGTATTCTTAAACCCAGATAGGTACCATGCCCACAGACTTTCTGATGTAAGAGCTTTGGGGTGGTGATCCTAGAGTTTCTTTTTCTAGCAATTTCCCAGGTGATGCCATTGCTGCTTGTCTCAGGACTATACTCTTAGGAATCACAATCACAGAGATAGAAAATTGAGATTACTTGTTTGGTTTGGTTGGCTGGTCAACCAACTGATATTATTATTCTGTTCTCTTGTATTTTTCTTGAACTTAGAAGTTCCTAAGTTCAAGAATGTTAAGAAAGTAACTTGAAGGCAGGGGCCATGAGAAAGCATAGAGTAAATTCTTAACAAATATTTGTTTAATTTAGGACTTGGTAAGGTCTACTAAGAACAAGGGAGGAAAGTGGTTTCGCTCTCTTAGTAGAGAAAGAGGAAATCTTGAGTAAACAGCAAAGGCATTTCAAAGACTCCTTTGAACTCATCTCCCATGACTCTGAGAATACTCATATTGAAGAAAACCAACCAAGCCCAACAATACCAGTCAAAAGAGTCAATCACCTACACCAGGCCAAATCTTTGGGGCGCTCATCCAAAAGAGCAAGTGTTCCATCCTTCAAGAAGGCAGGGCCATGAGAACTGGCAAAACCCCATCTTCTTGTGGCAGGTTCATGTATAAAACTTTATTTGATAATCCTATAAAGTCTCCATAGTCTCAGGTACCCCTCTCATCAGCCCCTGTAAGAGAGAACCTGACAGGACCCTGCTACTCAGTGTGGTCCCTGGATCCGCACTGGACCAACTCCCATCATTATCCCTTGGGAGCTGGTTAGAAATAGGATTCATATGGACCACAGGCCCTTTTTCCCTTATAAACAAAAGTGAAAATGAGAGTTCATGAGCAGGCTAACTTAAATGTGTTGATATCATATATTAAAACTTTTTGTTCAACCTAAAAGTATTTTTTTTTTCTGATTTTAAAAGAAATTAAAGCATGCCCTGGGCTTCTGAAAGCATCTTAGGCCCCAGGTACTGTGCCTAATTGTCCTCCAAAACACGGAGTCTGAGGCTCCTCCTCAGTTAGTGAATCACAATCTACATTTTAATAAAATCTCCAAGAGTTACCAATACACATTAATGTTTGAGGAACTGTGTGGAAAGCTTAACTTGTTGTTAGGTGTCATCGAGTCATGACCAACTCACACTGACCCTATGTACAACAGAATGAAACACTGTTCAACACTGTGTTATCCACATGATCTTTTTTCATATTTAAGCCCATTGTTGCAGTCACTGTGCCAATCTATCTATTCATTGACCCACCACTCTCCCCAACATGATGTCCTTCTCCAAGGATTGGTCCCTCCTGACAACATGTCCAGAATATATAAGATGCAGTCTAGCCTCCTTGCTTCCAAGGAGAACCCTGGTTGCACTTCTTCCAGGATGGATCTGTTGGTTGTTTTGGCAGTCTGTGGTATATTCAGTATTCACCTCCAGCACCATAATTCAAAAGCACCAAATGTCCTGTCTCCCTTATTTGCTGTCCAGCTTTCACAAGTATATGATGCAACCGAAATTACCATGGCATGAGTCAGGCGAACTTTTGTCTTCAGTGTGACATGTTTACTTTTCAACACTTTAAAGAAGTCTTTTTCAATAGCTTAACAGACAAGTAAAAATAGTATTTCTGACTTTTTCATACTTCCTGAATCCTGAAAATATGCTACCATGTGTTCTCTGTGCAACAGAATCAACTGTGTATCTCCAAAATCCTCTTCGGCTTTGGGGCTGCACTGTCTAAAATTATACCAAGTTCTACAACAGGGTGGACATGGGGGATGTGAAGACAATTCTACTAAGGTTCTTATCCTTTAAAATTACTCAGCAGACACAGAGGTACTAGCTTCTAGAATGCAGTTGAAATATTTAACTGCCTAGAATAGCTCACAGAAACTACTGGGATCCTGGCATTATTTTCTGATAATAGTGGTGATTATGGACATTATTTTGTGGTAATGCTAGTGATTTTAGAAGACTGAGTACGAATTGAGTTGGCCATTGAATGGACCAGCATTATACATCTAAGCATTTTCACTCTACTTCTTCCAGCAACACTTATGAACACAACAAAAAAAGCCATACTTTTGTGTTGAAATATAGCCTTTGCATCTAAGAGAAAAAATAGGATCTCTGTAGACAGAATTTATTACCAGTTTTGGGGTTAGCTATGCTAAATTTCCCCTATCTCTGTGATTCTTAAACCCTTTCTACAGTGAAATTACTTTAACATTCTAAATATTGAAAAATGAATATGCCCAGAGATATAGCTCAGTGGTAGAGCACTTGCCTAGCATATACAAGGCCCAGGGTTCAATACCCAGCCTCATTACATATAGGTATATGTGTGTGTGTGTGTGTGTGTGTGTGTGTGTGTGTGTGTGTGTGTACTCAAAATGGACCATAGACTTAAATATAGAATACAAAACTATAAAACTTGCATAAAACAGACAGAACCAGAGAAAATCTACATGACCTTGGATGTTACAATGACCTTTTATACTACCACCTCAAAATGATTGACCATGAAGAAAAAGTTAGTAAGTTGGACTTCATTGAAACTTGTAAGTTTTGCTCTGACAAAAACCCTCTTCAAAGGATAAAAAGAGAAGCCACAGACTGGAGGAAAAGATTTGGAAAGCACATATCTAATAAACAACTAGTACTCAAAGTATACAAGGAGACCTTAAAACTCAACAGTAAGAAAACAAGACAATTTAAAAGTGATCAAAATATCTGAGCAGACACCTGACAAAGAAAAAGATACACAGGAAGAAAATAAGCATATGAAAAGATGCTCAGTATTATTTGTAATTGTTGTTGTTGGTGTTAGGTGCCATCCAGTCGGTATCTGACTCATAGCGACCCTCTATACAACAGGGGAAACACTATTGTCAGTGCTTCTCTGCTGTTCATAGGGTTTTCAATGGCAGATTGATTTTTGGGAGGGGATTGCCAGGTCCTTCTCCCAAGCCTAAAGCTTCTGGTGTTCCCAGGCGGTGTCCCATCCAGGTACTAACCAGGCCCGACCCTCCTTAGCTTCTGAGATCTGATGGGATCAGATGCCACAGGGCTATGGCTACAGGCTATTTGTCATTGTTGTTGTTAGGTGCCATCGAGTTGGTATCCGACTCATAGCGACCCTCTGTACAACAGGGGAAACACTATTGTCAGTGCTTCTCTGCTGTTTCTGGGGTTTTCAATGGCAGATTAATTTTTGGGAGGGGGTTGCCAGGTCCTTCTCCCAATAATACTAACCAGGCCCGACCCTGCTTAGCTTCCGAGATCAGACGAGATCGGGCGTGTTCAGGGTGGTATAAGGGCTGGGATTTAGCTCAGTTGGTAGAGCACTGCGCTGCAGTCTCTGAGGACCCGAGTTCAATTCCCAGCACCGCAAAAATGGGAGAAGGGCCTGGCAATTCACTCCCAAGGCAATCTCGAAACAGCCAGCCATTGAAAACCCTATGAGGGTCGCTATGAGTCGGATACCGACTCAACGGCACCTAACAACAACAATTTGTCATTAGAGAATTATAAATTAAAACAACAAAATGCCACCATATGCTTATTGTTGTTGTTGTTAGGTGCTGTTCAGTTGGGCCCTACTCGTATCAACCCTCAGGGTTTGCAATGGCTGATTGTTTCCAGATTGCTTTGGGAGTGGATTGCCAGGTCCTTCTCCCATTTTTGCGGTGCTGGGGATCAAACCTGGGTCCTCAGAGACTGCAGAGCAGACACCCTATCAACTGAGCTAAACTCCAGCCTCACATGCTCATTAGAATAACTAAAATACAAAACACTGACACCACCAAATGTTGATAAAGATGTGGAGCAACACGATATTCATTTATTGCTAGTGAAACAGCAACATAATATTGCTACTTTGAAAGATAATCTGGCTGTTTCTTACAAAGCTACATTTATTCTTAGTATACTAGCCAGCAATATTACTCCTAGGTATTTATACAAGTGAATTAAAAATGTATGCCCATACAAAAACTTGCACATAAGTGTTCTAGAAATGGTTTTACTAATTGTCAAAAATTAGAAATGAAAAGATATCTTTCCATGAGTCTATGTAAATTGTGGTACATCTGACCAATAGAAAGAATATTATTCATTGATAAAAAGAAATGAGCTATCACGTCTGTCTGTCTGTCGGTCTTTCTTTCTTTCTTTCTTTCTTTCTTTCTTTCTTTCTTTCTTTCTTTTTGTACAGTCTCACTGTGTACCTGTGGGTGTTCTTGAACTCAAGATCCTCCTGCTTCAGCCTCCCAAGTGCTGAGGTTATAGCTGTGTACCACTGTACCCAGCTGCTATTAAGCTACTTTTACTGAGAACTTTCTGCTTAGTTTCCTATAACCCTAAAACAGTTCTAAGAAATAAAATCTGTTAATTAAAAACAATTAAACAGCACTGCTCTGTATGACATGCTCAGAGTCGCCCCCATGAGTCCCTCCTAGAAACTATTACTCCATGCAGGCGGTTGAACGCATCCATCTTTTCTAGCAAATCAAAGTGAAATAACGCTAACTGAGTCCCAGAATTCATTCTTGATCGTCTCTGGACCTGGACCGCATACCCAACTATTGTATAAGGAAGACTGTGCTGCACGAATAATCATGGCTACTGCATTCTAGGAAATGCACCAACCACTTCACATTATTTTATCTAATCCTCTCAACTCCCTGAGGTATGGGTTATAATAGAATCTTCTTATAGGGAACAAAATAAAAGAAAATTCAGAGAGGCAATGTGATTTCCTCAAAATTACAGACCTAATTATTGTAAGACCTGAGTTTCAAACACTGACCTATTGGGCACCAATACTTATATTGTTTCCATTCTATAATTTTTTCTTCAATTCTGTGGGAATGCTCTTGAGGTATAAACTTGCACTTTTTGTATGTGTTCTTTTACTTTGGTACATGTACTTAAAGCATTTTTCCTGCAAGAAATTTACATGTCTTCAAAAATAAACATCCTCATTATGACTCTTGTTCGTTGGTAATACCGCGACAACTTGTCAACTTTTAAACATGCCTCCATAGCCTGAATCTTGCTATCTTAGATGATAAGCAACAGCAGGCCATGGCTATCATGGCATCAGAATGTGGTCAAAAGTAAATTAAATTAGGGTTCTCTGTCAGAGATGGAAAATGGAAGCATACTTTCAAGTAAAGTGATGGACATGATGGAATTGGGCAATAATATCTAGGAGATAAGTAAAACAAATCTGGAATCAAGAGATCTACCAAAAGCATGAGATGAACAATCTAGAAATAAACAGAGAGAGCAAGGTGAAAACAGAGCAGAACTCAAGCCACTGGGGAGACACCGAGGGACTCTGAACGACTGAGCTACTCTGCTTCATCTCTGCAGCTTTTACATGCTTCCCAAGAAGAACAGATTTATAGGTTGCAATACATGGACTCACCTGGCTAGAGAGAACATGTGGACAGGATGATATCTGTGATGGTGGTGTTAGGTAACTTTTTATGTCACTGTGTCAAATACCTGAAATAATTAACTTCAAAGGAGGAAATATGTATTCTGGCCAGTGGTTGGAGAGGTTTCAGTCCACAGTCAGCTGGCTCCACTGTGTTGGGCCTGATGAGAAAGTATCATGGTGGAGGAAGTAGGGCAGTAAGGCTGCTCATCCTATGGCAGCCAGGAAGCAGAGAGAGATAGGAAGGAGCCAGGGACAGCAACACCCTCCCAAGGCACACCTCCAGTGACCCACTTCCTCCAACCGGGCCTCATCATCTCATTCCAAATCCTTCGCTGGATTCATCATTGGCTGAGTCAGAGTTATCATGATCCAAATCACTTTCCAAAGCCTTTAGCTCTCCCCTGGACCTTCAGTGAGGAAAGAATGCTCTCCCCGCTGCGACCATCAACAGTGAAAGAACCTGCTCCCCATCTGATCACTGATGAAGCAACAGCTGTCTCCTCGTGACCACCGAGACCACCAACACCAGTGTTTGCCCCTGGAAGGCAAAAGCACCTGAGGCTCTTCCTTTATCCCATCTCTGCTGGTGTCCTGGGGGCCGCAGGAGTCCACGCCCCTCACCCGAGGGTCCCGAGTGAATTGTGTTTAGTATCTGTGTGTGCGGTGGCACCACCCATCCAAACTTCCAGGCCAGACTGGAAGCACCACATAGAGTTGAACATGAGAGTTTAGGGGACATTTCAGATTCAAACCACACCAATATTCTTTTCTTTTCCTAATAATAAGAGCAATGATATTTTTGAGATTTAACTCTGTGCCAAACACTATGGCTAAATGATACACACTCTTTCAAATAATGGTCAAAGAAACGCAATGAATGAGTAGTGTTAGCCCCACTTGACAGCAGAACAAGCGTGTCTCCCAAAGCTCTAGTAGCCTCCTGATAGCACGTGTGAGCCAGGACTCAGAGGCAAGTCCTACAGATTTGAAAATAGATCTAAGCCACTGTGACATGTTACCTTGCTCCTAATTATTGGATGGTTACAGACTACTGCTCCCTTAGATTTTTATAAATATGTTTCATTCATTTTGACCGTAATAACAGCCGTAATTAAAATGGGTTGGCCCTCTTGGGGAGGCAGCATTGGAAAAGCTGTTGGAAAGCATGGCAGACCCGCACTGGGCTAGTAGAGCCTCTACATGATGCAATACAGAGACTCTGCCAGCATCAAGAACCACATCTTGTTCCCCCTTTGGATCACCAATGATGAGCACCTTGCCCAGACTTTGCTAAGTTTTAAAACAGCTGCTTAATAGTGGAATATTACAAGCATGCTATTAGCATTAGAGCTAAAAGAATGTCTTCAAAGTCAAACATACTTGTGTTCAAATTCTAGTATCACTTATTCAATGTATGAACTTGGTACACAATCTCACTGACCCTCCATGCCCCTGTCCATAGCACAAACTATCATATTATCGAAATGATTAAAATAAAAGGAGATATTTAAAGTATTAAGTGAAGTGCCTGATACATTTTTGTTGTTGTTAGGTGTCATCAAGTTGCATGCAACTCAGCAACCTATGTACAGCAGAAGGAAGCACTATTCAATACTGTGCCGTGCATATGATCTTTGATTTTTCATGCTTGAACCCATTGGTGCAGCCACATCAGCATTTTGAGTGGTGCCACATCAGCAAAAGGATGTCCCTGGGGGCTTTACTCCATTGCCATCATTAAGGTGAACCCGTCTTTGAGGAGGCAATTTTTCCCCAATTGTTTCTTGAATGTCTTTCAACCTAGGGGGTGGAGTGCTCATTTTCCACCACTATATTTGACAGAACTTCTCAACTGTTAACAGGGTTTCAATGGCTAATTATTTCAGGACTGGGCTGTCAGGTCCTTCTCCCTAATCTATCTTAGTCTGGAAGCTCAACTGAGGCCTGTCCACCATGGGTGGCCCTGCTGGTATCTGAAATGCCAGTGGCGTAGCTTTCAGCCCCACAGCAACACACAAGCCCCCCCAGCACGATAAGCTGATAGACACTTGGGAGCCTGATATGTAGAATGTGATAAATGGCAGCTCCTGCTTCTTCGTTTTTTTTTCTATGTAACCTGTTGTTTGAAAGATTTAAAAACAAAATAAAAAAGTTTCCCATTAAATAAACTGAAGATTACAGCAGTTGTAATATTAAAGCCTATCTATCTATGGTTGATATTAAAATACTTATCTTATTTTGGTCATTAATTTGGGAATATAGCACATGATTTTCTCAATGAATATTTGGTTATCTAAATAGCCAAAGTAATCTTTGCCAAGCAGAATCCCAGCCCCACAACTGTGATGCTGTTCTTCCTCTAAATTCCATCAATCCTCAGTTCTGTGGGCTGTGGCTGTTTTATGAAAGTCACAGCAGAACAGGGATCTGATTTGTCAGTTACACTTCACAGATATGAGGGCACACAGATAAAATCTATTAGGCCGGCAGGGCACCCATTAATGTTCCAGTGGCAGTAATTAAATCCGGATGGAAAAATAACTACAAATATTTCCCCAAAACTGAACCAGATGTTTTGGCAAGTGGATGAAGGCAGAGACCTGAAAACCTCCACATGCCATGGGCAAGGGCCCTTCAGAAGGGAACCTTCTGCGAGCTTCAGACTGCACACTGTCTCAGCCTGCTGCCAATATTAAATAACGGCAAAAAAGAAATAGTCCTCCCTTATCCCCTTATGTGCAACTGCAGTCCATCTGAGCATACAAAGCAACAATGGAGAGAACTGTAAATTGACTAAGAATCCCTCTAATAACAAGGCATGGCTAACACATTTCTATTTGCACGTGTGAGGCCACATCAATTCACGGTGGCACTCAGACTTAGTCATGCCTCATATATCATCTTCCCAGGTAGCTTACCCAGGATACAATTTCCTAATTAATAGGCAGTAAAAATATTAATTATTGCCATTTTCATTTAGCATTCAATTAACAAATGAAAACATAAAACGCATCTCACAGCTGGGCAAAGGTGACCTGGGACCCCTAAATCTCCAGCATCTTTCTATTTCTGTCTTTCAAATTGTTGCTTTTTTTTTTTTCTCCCTCTTGTTTTGCTTCTCTTAGACACCTACTCTGACCTATTTCCCCTCCCAGTAGCTCATTTAAATATCTTGACAAAATGTTTGCTAGCGAGGCAGAGCTCACTCCAGTCCTGGCGTATCTATCTACCATCAAGCTGTCATGATATCGCTTCACGAAATGAGATGAGAAGAGTTATTTGATCCATGGAGACTTCAATTAATAACGCTGGAGCTGGATTCCATCAGCGGGGCCAGCAGGGATGGGTGAGAGGGACCCTGGAGCAGCTGGACTTTAATTCAGTGCAGCACGTCTTGAACTTCAAGGGCTGAGAAGCTCGCCAGCCATTGTGCCCACCCGAGACTGCGGAGCACAAACTCAGTGACACCAGCCGCTGCCTCCTCAGGCTGGTGAATTTCCTCTGTCAAGTCAATTGCTACCCTGGTAAATATCCTATTAGAGTTAATTTATCTCCAATGTTAAGGAGGTTAACGACACTGTTATTTTCTCTGCTACTGAGCTTTCCTGCATGTCTGCGGGATAATATTCCCAGTAACCTCCTCCCAGGGAGGAATCACAGAGACGACCTGCCTGGACAATAAATAACCTTTCAAAAATAACATGTCCTTCAGAGAGAGGAAACCGAGCAAAATAATGCGAATCGCAGAGACGATGGCGGAAACATTTTTCATCCATCAAATGAGACATAAAATGGTCACACATTCTATAAAACATAGGACCACACAAAATCCTAGAGAAAGGACTGAGGCTGTAATTCCAAGCAGTTCTTATCAGTTCACATTGAAATAAGCTAAGATACAAGGTAAAAATATTTCAATAATTAGCCTTCATCATCCTTCTGGCTTTATTTTCCAAAGACCTGAAACTCCCATGGTGGAGAAGCACCATTGTTGTTGTTGTTGTTGTTGTTAGGTGCTGTTTAGTCCAGTCTGACTCATAGCGACCCTATGTACAGCAGACGGGAACACTTCTAGATTCTGTGCCAGGCACACGATCTTATTTATGTTTAAGCCCATTGTTGCAGAGACTGCGTCAACCCATCTGGTGGAGGGTTTTCCCTTTTTTCATTGACCTGCCACTCTCTCACACATGATGTCTTTCTCCAGGGATTGATCTCTCCTGACTACATGTCTGAAATATGTAAGTCGCAGTCTGGCCATTCTTGCTTCCAAGGAGCACTCTGGTTGCACTTCTTCTAGGACAGATCTGTTGGTTCTTTTGGCAGTCCATGGTATATTCAATATTTGTCTCCAGCACCATAATTCAAAAGAAGCACCATTAGGTGACACCTACTCTTAACTCTCTCGTGACCAATAACCGAAATATTTCAAAATGGAAGAATTTCCTCAAGCAGGCATCTGTATGCTCTTCTCGATTTCCCCTAACTCGTGGCTTGTATCGTGATTAGTTGATCTGGTGACAGCTTACTTTGTAAAATGCATGTATATAAAAGGCCATGGTGTTCCAAGCACAGTTTAAAATGCCATTTTTAAATTATCAGATAATACAACTAGAGAGACAGATTGAGGTGTTCTGTTGCTCTGCAGTTTAATGAGTTTCACACGGAAGAGTGTTCTTGAAATTCTTTGGGGCATGATCAGTTCATTATTATGTTTTAGAGTTAGCTTTCTTTTTTCCTCCTAAAACCCTGACCCTTAGCATTATATTAAATTCCACCCACAGAGAAAAAAAAATCTGCTGTTCCTGAACTTTTGCCAACCAACAAATTCTCAAATACTACTATGGCAAATGATTCTCTACATAAACTGTAGTGCAATGTGAATAAAAATTTTAAATGACCCCTCAGCCTCTTAATATTCTGTCACTTGAGAAACAGTTTTGGACTGACTGCTAAGGCAAACAAGTGCTAAAATATTTTCGTGTAACCCTCTGCCTTACTCCTACATAAAAATATGTGGAATGTCACCCATGACAGTTCTAAGCCATTGCTAAGGGCAGATTCAACTCTGTAAGACAGCTCTTCTTTTATTCAAAAACAGATACCTGTTTTTCTTGCACCTCTTCCGTCTCTCTTTGTTGACATCACCCAAACTCTTCTTTGGGAGGTTCTTTTCCTACAAAGAACCTGAAATTTGATCATCTCAGAATAATTACAATATATAGGAAGAGTTAGTAGAAAATAACAAAGATGAGTTGAAAGCTACAATATATAGGAAGAGTTGTCATTGTTGTTGGTGTTGTTAGGTGCTGTCAAGTCAGGGTCTGTACACCAGATGAAACATTATTGTCAGGCTTCTCTGCTATTCATAGGGTTTTCAATGGCTGATTGTTCGGGGGAAGTGGGTTGATGGATCCTTCTCTCAAGCCTACAGCATCTGGTGTTCCCAGGTGGTCTCCCATCCAAGTACTAACCAAGTCCGACCCTGCTTAGCTTCCAAGATCTGACAGGATTGGATGTCACGGGTGGTACAACTACAGGCCCAGGAAGAGTTAGTAGAAAATAATGAAGGTGAGCTAAAATTCTGGTGCTGAGAAGTCAGCTAGGTGGATTCGATAGCTAAGTGATCTGCCCATTGGGCCCCCCTGGCAGAACACAGTTCAAACATTCACACCTGATTTATTGAGTGCATCCCCGTGAGGGTCCCTGCCTTAGAAACCTGGTCCTCAGTGTGGCTGTTTGGGGGTGGGGTTGAGTGGAGGGGGTCATTGCTGGTGTTGCCCTTGGAAGGGACTGAGGTAGTTCTCCTGGGACCCCTGAAGTTAGTTCTCCAGAGAAGTGGTTATAAAAGAAGCAAGCCTCGTCCTTCCCCCTCTTCTCTTCCTTTTTTCCTATTTAGCCATGCACTGCCACCATGATGCCATTTACCATTAGGCCCTTATGAAAGACCAAACCAATTGGGCTGCCTAGTTGTGAACTTCCAGTTTCCAAATCTGAGAGCTAAATAAGCCTCTTTTCTTCAAAAGCAGCCTGTCTAAAATATCTCATTATAGTAGTGAAAAAAACTATACACATACTTTTATCAAAACACTAAACAGTTCATGCTTGCAGCCGTAAACTGTGGCATTCGATCCCGTCAGATCTTGGAAGCTACGTAGGTTCGGGCCTGATTAGTACTTGGATGGGAGACCACCTGGGAACACTACCTGCTGCAGGCTTGGGAGAAGGACCTAGTAACCCACTCCCAAAAATCAATCTGCCATTGAAAACCCTATGAACAGCAGAGAAACACTGACAATAGTGTTTTGCCTGTTGTACACAGGGTCACTATGAGTCGGATACCAACTAGAGGGTACCTAACCACAACAACAACAAATATTTCATATCATAGCTCTCTAGGACTACTCCTAAATAATCCGAATTATAAATATTAGTTCTATGAATCTCAGTAGTCACACAGGGAGACATATCCGTACATGTCATTTTTCCCTGGACTGTGAGCAGGCAGCTCCTTGAGGCATCTATTCCTGCCTTCTCCCCTCTGTATAGGCCATGGTTCCATCACATACGGAGATGAGCACTAATTCAAAATCTGCCAGGTCCTTCAGACTCATGAATTCTCATTACAACTAGGAGAGCGCATGTGCTTCTCCCCGTTGAACACACAAGGATCCTACAGCTTAGAGACGCAGAGTAATTGCAGAGCTCCCACAGCTGTTAATGCATAAAGACATGACTTCAAAGCTTGTGCTCTTTGTCTGACACCTCTCTGCCTCCCAATTCCTGCACCTTGTGTTGACGTTCCCCACCCTGGAAAACAATTAACATCTCCAGGCCAGACGTTAGTCCAGACACCAACCATTTCACCCATTTTGACATTGGTCATTAACTCTGAGCACCTAAAGGAATCTGTTTGGGTTGTGAATCACTGTGTTTTGAAAACCAACCCCACGTCCCTGGCAGAAATTAGAGATGTAAAGATTAACTTAATCATTCCCCTGAGAACGATGGCTCATATGGCATATTTTTCCCTATTATACCATCACAAAAATAGGTTGTTGGCTGCCAGCACAAACACTCAAGCCAATGTAGGCTCCAGTGATTCGGAGGTATAACTTTGAGACAAATTGATGGGTTTGTGTAAAAAATCAAGATTGGGAAACAGGAAGTAGTCATATGGAAGGTGAGGAATGCACTATGCAAATATCACCAGTTAAATCATTGGGTCCGCTGTGACTCCCTGCAGACTCCACAGTGCCCATCACTTTGGCTGGGCCACAACCTATTACGGTAAGAGCACCCACCTGACATTCAAAGTCCTGCTGAGACTCTTAGACTATGGAGCTTTGGCCAACTGGCCTTCTTTTCAACTGGCCTGCAGGACATGGGGAGAAATTGGATAGATTCTTTTTTTTTTTTTTTTTTTTCCTTTTCGGTACTGGGGATTGAACCCAGGGCCTTGCACTTGTGTGCTCTGCATGTGCTGGCCCACTGAGCTGCACCCCCAGCCCATTTTTTTACTTTTTGAGGCAGGTCTCGCCAACTTACGCAAACTGCCTCTGGTCTCGAACTTGTGATCCTCCTGCCTCTGCCTCCCGAGCTGCTGGGTTTACAGGCATGCGCCACCGCACCCAGCTAGAAATTGGATAGATTCTTTAGTAAAGGGTCATGCAGCCTCCCAATCAAGACTCACACAGGAAAGACACCAAATCAGGAAGAAGTTTCTTTTGTTGAACATCAAAATAAAGTAACTAATTAAATAGCTAATTTTCAAAAGACAAGTGCCCACTACAAATAGTTTGGAAACACTCTTCCAAATGGTTCTCTTCCCCACCAGAAAGTTTCATAGATATTTGTTTATTTGAGTGACAGAAATCATAGGGAGATGCATCTTGCTTTATTTTATTCCTGAGTTTGTAAAGATGCTCTTTGTTTATTAGTGTTAAACATATTAATACTTTCTTCAGATATTTGTTTCAGATCAATATTACAAAAGCCAGTGAGATAAAGGAAATAATTTCTTGGGATTCAGTTTATACCTCATTTTATTATTACAACTTGAAAACATGGGAATAATAGTGCTTTAGGGAAAATGAGCACCACAGATGGAGCTGTGACCCAGTGGAGATAGTAAAAGAATCCTGCTTTCCAGTTGTTTCTCCTACCAGTTACTTTCTCTGGCATCTCTGCTCCAAACCTGGGCCCCTCATTTGCGATTTGTGGCAAGCAAGACATTTTGTTTTGCTTTGGATTTTTTTCTTTTTCTTTTTCTTTCTTTTCTTTTCTTTTCTTTCTTTCTTTTTTTTTTTTTTTTTAATGTACTCAGGGGTTGTACCCAGGGCCTCGCACATACTGGGCAAGTGCTTTACCACTGATCTGCACCCTCTGCCCATTTTTTGCTTTTTATCTTGAGATATGTTCTCATTAAGTTATGCAGGCTGCCTCAGGCCTCAAATTCAGGATTCTCCTGCCTCTTCCTCCTGAGTTTCTGGGATTCCAAATGTACAGCCTGGCAAGACTTTTCCAAGAGTGAAATATGATTGTGCTTCACATTTGTTAAACACTCTCAACAATTAAGCAGTTAAATGTAAATGATTATCCTTTCTTTCTTCTTTTTTTTTTTTGTTTTTGTTTTTGTTTTTATTTTTATTTGTTTTTTGTTTGTTTGTTTTGTTTTGTTTTGTACTTATGGTTTGAACCCAGGTCCACGTGCACATATTTTGCAAGTGCTTTACCACTGGCCTGCACTCCTAGGCCACTTTTAAAAATTTTATTCTGAGTCAGAGTCTTGCTAAGTTGTGCAGGCTGCCTTTGGCCTGAACTTGTGATCCTCCTGCCCCCGCCTCCAGAGTCACTGGGCTTAGAGGTGTGAGCCACTGCACCAATCCTAAATGTTTATCTTTTTACAGGATTGCATCCGGTGGTTATATACTATTAATCATCACAATTTCCTCCTGTGACTACTTTGCTCTCATAAGGACAACTCTGTATCCTAAGTACTTCTAAACAGGCATTTCCAAGGAGGGTTGCTTTATTGGGTTCTAAAACATAAACCACACCTATAAATCACATTCATCTCTGACATGTTCTCCTGCATCCTTTATGCTATGGAGATTCCCTCTGAATGAATTAGTTTGCCTGAGGGACCTCATCAAGGGACAAACTATCAGTCAGGGTGCCTGCTATATGCAAAGCATTTGAATAGATTCATGTTAAAGGTAGGAACAGAAAGTATAAAGCACACTTCCTGTCTTCCTGGAAACGCACAGTTTAGTTCTGGAGCAAGGTACAAAGGCAGACATGTATACACCTACGCCAACTAATTACACATTTGAGGCCTCTAACCAACAACAGCTGTTTGAGCTAAAGGACAGAGTGATCATTTGAGACTAGCATAAGTAGGGAAGATGGAGGTGAGAGAGAGTTCATAGAAAACGTTTGCTCTTGAGAAAGAGATTAAAGGAAGTATATAATATGAATAAAAAAGACAAGAAAGGGAAGTCAATCTAGCCAAGTAATCCAGAATGAGATAAGACAAAATGGAATAGGAATGTGTTATTATGTGCTAGAGAAAACTTTTTCAATATCCAGAGCATTCAGCAAACCAGATTTCCCGATCTCTTCCTACCTGTAGAGTAAATTCCTAGCTTCTTCATTAGGCCACCTGGAAATTAATGTCATATGATCTCACAAAATTCCTCTCTCATCTTAAATTTACATACCAGTCATAGCCATCCAACTATAGTTGAATCATATTACCACTCTTTATATAAATTCTTTTCTAGATTCCTGAAGCATGTCTCAAGCTGTTCAGTTTTTTAAAAAAGATCCCCCCTCCCAAATGTTTCTAGAATCCCTGAGGAACTTTCATACAGAGTTCCCACAGGGCTTTCTAAATCTCTGAGCTGCCTCATTCTTACAGAGTTGGGAGGAAGTATTCCCAAGGGAAATTTACATTTACAACATGGGAGGTAGCACAGGGACTTTAATTTAGAAGCCAAGAGGGTTCTTAACAAAAAACATTTTGTGAGCCTTTGTTTGCAGTGTTATTCTTATGATGCCAGCTATGGTAATTGTACTGTCCCTGAAGTATTAGAGGTAGGTAGCTAATTTTCACAGTGATTCAGGCCATCATAGTTAGACTAGGTGTTTATTGTCCTGATCTCATCAGATGACTACTGTTTATTTTTCTCAGTGGAATCATAAATGCTTTTTCTTCTCTTGAATTATATTTTCCTCATTTGGAATATCTAGTTATCTTTGGTCTCATGATACTTAAATGTCTACCTCTATCCCATGTCCTGGTTATACTTACTTTGAATAGGCTTTGGAAGCCTGTGCACATTGATTTTGTTGTTGTTGTTAGGTGCCGTCAAGTTGGTATCCGACTCATAGCGACCCTCATAGGGTTTTCAATGGCTGGCTGTTTTCAGGATTGCCTTGGGAGTGGATTTCCAGGTCCTTCTCCCATTTTTGTGGTGCTGGGAATTGAACTCGGGTCCTCAGAGACTGCAGCGCAGCGTTCTACCAACTGAGCTAAATCCTGCACATTGATTTACTGAGCATTAATTGCAAATCTCTGGACATTTCAATCTTTAGCTCCTGAATTCATTTCCACACTATTTATATTCTTCCACCTTTAACAAATGATTCTTTAGAAATTTTACCAGTATCACCATATGAGTTAATGAAATTATACCACCTCGGTTCTGACAGAGTTCATCAAGACTTTCAGGACTCTTGCTACTTTAAGAAAAGGAGCCTTAAAGGACAGCAGATTTACCTTCATGGTCATACAGCCTATGTAGACTCCAGTTGTCAGAGATGCTCTGAGATGGTAACAGAACTCGGTTTGTGTTTACTGAGTTAACACCTGCTGGAGGTTCTCAGGCTCAGACAGATGTCATTGTTGCCTAATCCTTTCATATGAAGAGCTCTTGGGAACCTAGAGAGAATAACCTATGGTCACAACTCAACATGTCCATGACCACCAATATATATGGAACAGTGACGAATGAAACAAGTGCACAATACATGTCAGAGAAGGATGAAAACACCAAACACAAGCAAATGGGCTGCTTCCATTTTCAATCTCTTTCCAAGGGGTTCTCTGCCTTGTTTTTGCTTAAGAGAATATTTGTCTCAGGACAGGTCAGACCACTATTCTCCTTCCAAGCCAAATACTGATCTTCTGTTGCAGATGGGTGGGAGGAGGAATGCTTTGGCTGTCTTACACTAATAACTATTACTTTTTTCACTTCATCAGCCAACATATATGGAAGGCTTACTGTGGTTCCATTAAGCTCCATGATGTCCTTCTCAAAGAGTAAGAGAAAAAGACACAAAAAGAGAAAGAGAAGTGGGTTTCCAGGAGATTAACAATGAGGTTCAATGTTTGCATATCATTGACTAGCTCCTTAAAAATTGGAAAATCACATCCAGAATAGACCAAATATATTAATTATCTATCTCTTTATAACAAATTACACTTGATTAGTAATATAAAAGAGCAAAAGAAAAATTTTATAACCCACTTCTTATGAGTCATAAATCCAGGTACAGTTTAGCTAAGCACCTGTAGGATAAGATCTCTGAAGAGGCCACATTGTGTTGGCTGAGACCTCAGCCCCAGACGAGGGCTCAGCTTGGACAGGATCTGTTACCAAGTTTACCCACAAGGCTGTTGGCAGTTCCCAGTTTCTTGTTAGTTGTTGGACTGAGGACTTCAGTTTCTTATTGGTTGTTGGTCAGAGATCTGATTCACTTCCTTGTCACAGGACCTTCTTCATAGGATATATCATAGCATGGCTGCTGGCTTTCCTCAGAGCATGTGAGAAAGAAAGAATGTTTATGGTGATAGCCATGGTCTTTTTGTAACCTAATCTCAGAAATGATAGCCCATTGCTTTAACCATATTCTATTTGTTAGAAACAAGTTTCTAGGTCTAGCCCATACTCAAGGGGTAAGAATTACACAAAGATATGAATACCAGAATGTAAAGATTAATGAGGACCATCTTCAACACTATCAACCATACTACCTGTAGGCTTGGGGATGCTGAGACCATTTGCTTTATTCATGTCTTGTCAGGTAAGAGGTACAAAGAGAAATAAGGTTCTTAAAATGGTCAGTCTAGCTGAGGGATTTACATATCCTGGTTTTCACAGGACAATTATGGTTTAGGCCTGTTGTCCTAGTATGATTATGAATAATGCCGCCATTCTCTATCACAGGTGCCAAATTTGAATGAGGCATTGTATCAGATCTATCAAATAAAATGTTCCATGTTTTTAAGGAAATATTCTACATCTGTGTTGATCAGGATGGTAGCTCCCAGCTATGTGTACCTACTGAGCACTTAAACATGGTTCATACAATTGAACAAGTGAATTTTTGAATTTTATTTCATTTGAGTTAACCTACATCTAACTAGGACTGCAGCCTTACCACTGTGGCATCTGATCCCATTAGATATCAGAAGCTAAGTAGGGTCAGATTTGGTTAGTACATGGATGTGACACCACCTGGGAACACCAAGTGCTGTAGGCTTGGGAGAAGGACCCAGTAACCCACTCCCAAAATAATCAGCCATTGAAAATCCTGTGAATAGCAGAGAAGCACTGACAATACTGTTTCACCCGTTGTATAGAGGGTTGGTATGAGTCGGATACCGACTAGACGTCACCTAGCAACAACATTTAACTAGGCACAAGGGCCTAGTGACTACTCTATTAGACAGCAGAGTCTATGCTTACTGTAAAGATAGCACTCTGCAGGGAGCTAGAAAACTTGAGATTGTCCAGCTTGACCCACTTCTGCTCAACATGGTGATCACTTTAACTCTGGATATCAAATGAGGAACTCCCATCTATAAAGGTAAGTCAGAATTCAAAAATGTCAGCTTTAGTTCCTCTCTTTCCAGTATTCTATGGTGACTCTGGTCAGAATCCTATCCTCTGCTACTACCTTCTCACAGAATTGCTCTTGCAAAGGTCATAAATATTCTCTACTTTGACATAGTTGGTAGATTTTTTAAAATATCATCTTTCTAAGTTTCTAACCATTCCTAATCTCTAATTTCTGATCATCCCTGATTCTTGAAACATTTTTCTTTTATCTGTGACCCTCACTTCTATTAGTTTTCATCATACCCCCCAGCCTCATTTATTGTTGTTAACTGGCATCAAGTTGGATCTGACTCATGGCAACCTTATATACAATAGGACACACGCCACAACACTGTGCCATGCACATGATCTTTTTATGTTTGAGCCCACTGTTGTAGCTTGTGTGTTTCTTCTCATTTTGAGTCATGCCACGTCAGCAAAAGGAAATGCCAGGGACTTTACTCCATTGTCCTCATTAAAGTTGACTCTACTTTGAGGAGGCATCTCTTCTCTAGTCATTTCTTGAATGAGTTCCATCCTGGTGCCCTCATTTTCCCACGGTATATGTGACAGTGTTTCTCTGCTATTCATAAGGTTTTCAATGGCTAATTGTTTCAAAGGGGGGCTGCCAGGTCCTTCTTCCTAATCTCTCTTAGTCTGGAAGTTCAGCTAAAACCTGTCCACCATGGGTGATCCTGCTGGTATCTGAAATACTGGTGGTATAGCTTTCAGCATCACAGCAATATGCAAGTCCCTGCAGCAGGACAGACACGTGGGAAACTCTTTTATTTGTTCTTCCTTTTGTCCTTGTCCTCTAAATATAGCCATCTTGATGGGTCATGGCAATTCTAACTCCAAGATGTATCTCAAATCAAATCAATTTTTTAAAGTATTAGTATAGTCCAAGCCACCATTATCTTGGCTTCTACTCTTGCCTTTGTCCATTCAGCAGACAGTGATTTTTTTTTTCTTGTTGTACTAGGTATTGAACCCAAGGTCTCATGCTTGCAAGCTTTCCAAGTGCTGTACCACTAAGCTGCACCCTCAGTCCATTTTTTTTACTTTTTGAGACAGGGTCTTGCTGAATTACGCAGACTGCCTCTGTTCTCGAACTTGCAATCCTTCTGCCTCTGCCTCCCCAGTCCCTGGGATTACAGGCGTGCGCCCGGCTCCAGTGATTTTTTTTAAAGCAAGTAAAAACATTTCACTTCTCAGAACTCTTCACAGTACCCTGCAAATCCCACATGATCTGGCTCTAAGCTCCCCTAGAGCTTTACCTCCTGACAATCTCCCTGATCTCCATCCAAAGAGAAACTCTTTCACTTCTTCAAATATGTTGTTGTTATTGTTAGGTGCCATCAAGTTATGTCCAACTCATAGCAACCCTCATAGGATTTTCAAAGGCTGATTGTTCTGGGATTGCCTCAGGAGTGGATTGTCATATCCTTCTTCCATTTTTGCAGTGCTAGGAATCAATTGTGGGGCCTCAGAGACTGCAGAGGAGTGCTCTACCAACTGAGCTAAATCCCAGCCTCTCTTCAAATATACCAAGCACTTTCCTGCCTCAGAATCTGTTTCCTCATCTTGCAATGTCTTTTCTTGGGTAACTTCTCTTTGCTGTCTGTTTTCAAGTCTCAGGTAGTTAGATGACCCCCTTGTAAGAGCACCCCAATCTAATGTATGCATTTATTATAATTTAATGAGTTCACACATTTAATGTGTGAACTTATCTCAAATGTAAGCACTCTTAGACAAGGATTTGGGATGTTTTGTTCCACATTGTACAAAATACCAAACACAGTGTCTGGCACATACTAGATGCTTAATAAATATCTGTCAGTTAAATAAGCTTCCTTCCATACTGGAATGTACCATTACCCATTAGTCTTAGAACTTAGTTGAAATTCCTCAGAGGACAATCTAATATTTTATACTCTGATGATTCATCAGTATACTCTAGTCAAGCCTTTTCTAATCTATTCTTAATTATTTGGCAGTTCTCCTACTTGGAGAGTGATAAAAGTTCTCTGGAATGTGGGAGGATAAAAGGACAGAGCAAAGGAATTCAACCTGAGTCCTTCATGATCATCCTGTGTCCATGGTCTTATCCCTTCATGACCATGCTCACAGCTCCAAGAACATCACCTTCCAGCTGGTGTGAATAATGTTCTGCATACCTGTTAAGTTT
The DNA here is from genome assembly GCA_007922755.1 of Pedetes capensis. Taxonomy (NCBI): domain Eukaryota; kingdom Metazoa; phylum Chordata; class Mammalia; order Rodentia; family Pedetidae; genus Pedetes; species Pedetes capensis. The sequence continues at coordinate 142,991 of VMDO01000009.1, forward strand.
GTGAAATTGGAAAGGGCTAATCCACCCATTAAACTCATCTGCTTCTTTATATCTGTGAACAGCCCATTCTAGGGTGGACTTCTGCCCTTGCTTTGAGGAAGAGGGGTTGCTGTTGGTGGTAGTGGTGGTGGTATTTCTGTTTTGGTTTCCGATTTGATTTTTTGGCTTCCTAAACAGTTTGATTTCTTATCCTAGAAATAGACCTTTCACTTTTATATTTCAGAGGTCATTTGGTTGGTTGGTAGGTGCTCTCGAGTCATGTCCAACTCATAGCAACCCGAATAGGGTTTTCAATTGCTGGTTCAATTGAAACAATTGATCAAGTGCTGATTGTTTCAGGATTGCCTGGGGAGTGGATTGCTGTGTTCTTCTCCCATTTTTTTGGTGCTGGGAATCAAACCCGGGACCTCAGACTGAACAGTGGTGCTCTACCAAATGAGCTAAGTCTCAGCACCTCAAAGGTCATTGTTGTTGTTGTTGTTGTTAGGTGCCCTCGAGTCGTGTCCAACTCATAGTGACCCTCATAGGGTTTTCAATGGCAGATTGTTTCAGGATTTCCTTGGGAGTGGGTTGCCATGTCCGCCTCCCATTTTGCGGTTCTGGGAAGCAAACTTAGGACCTCGAGACTGCAGAGTGGTGCTCTACCAACTGAGTTAAATCCTGGCCCCCTCAGAGGTCATTAGTCTGAACTTAATATACGGCATAGAGCCTGCTTCATGCAGCTCCCCGGCCCCATCTCTGCTTTTGCCTCTTTGACTATCTTTCTACCTTGCCCTGATGCTCCTCCACATTCTCCCTCCCCTAGAGTCCGCATACATCAAGTGTGTTACATTTGAATGCTGCTATGTCTACTCTGGAATGGCCAAGCCCTGCCTTGCCCTGCCTGCTTCAGAAGGTGACTTAGGCAATGCTACCAAATTCCTCCACATTTCATAATTCTTTTGGTTTCATTCACTCATAGGAAAAAAACCTGTAGTTCTTATATAGAACCTGAGAAGTAACTCATCAATTAGGGGTATCGGGGAAAACCGTATTCCAGCAGTTGGTGGTACTCACCAGAGACTCTGTGCCTTCTATATTTGTGACATTGTCTGAACATTCATTACCATCCACTACAGTTTATGTCACATGGGCTCGATATTTTACCATCCAGAGAGCCTCTGAGATCCTTCCTCTCATCGTATTTCTGTCCACAAAGCCTGACTCAAAACACTCTAGAAAAATCTATTGCATTATTGTTATAATTTCTCATTGTTTTAGTATAAAGAGCAAGATCTTTTTTAAAGAATGTTTCCAGAACAAATCCTCCTTTCTCTTATTATATTCTACTACTGTAAAATTGTGTTTCTATAAAAACATATCCTTATGCATATTCATTAAATATTCCAATAATACAAAAGTATCTAACCAGCATACATTCTCTATTACTCAATGCAATTAATACACTGTTCAATTCTTTACACTGTTGAGGTCTCTTTCCTTTAGCTAATGCCACTGTGTTGAGATGTCAAACTGATTGAGTCACAGAGTATCACAGTGTGACCTTTAACAACTCACTTCAGATTCCTGAATCTCAATTTCCTCATCTAATAAATGGACATAAATAGAACCAACACTTCACAGGGTTAGGTAACAGGATGGGGGTACCAAGTGAGAGTGATGTCGGAAACTTATGCCAGTCTCTCTGTGGCTAGGTTTGGAGACAAAATAACTCTGGAGCAGACCTTCTTTGTTCTAGGAAGAGTCTCTTAAAGAGCTGACTTGCAGTTAGATAAACGTAGAGTGAATAGATTCTCATTGCCTGGGAGATGTCTTTCCTTGAGACTTCTGATATGACAAAATGGTCATTGTAGAGGAGCAGATCAATTTGCATAAGAAGTCCAGGGTCTTTGGGGGAGGACATACAAGATCTGCATTCCCTATTCACAGTGATATGATGTCAGAGTGCCTTGTTAGCATGGACCAGCACCACATTCAAACCTTAGTGTCAGGGAAGAGTGAGGATGCTAGGTTGGGATAGTGGGAGGTTTGGGGCACAATAGCTGATTAATGGAATATAAGCTAAGGAGCAATAAACTTGTATACAACGTGGGTCAATGTTGTACACTATACCCTGGGAAATGACACAAAAGCAAGTATTCCAAGGCAACAGCAGAGAAGCCTCATCTCTGGATGCACATGATCAATCTTCAAAAGAAACATTCTAGGCTCCAAGCAGCAACAATAGAGGCAGACTGATTGGATTCTCGTTCTCTCTTCTACGACCTTCCTCCTCCTGCCACTCCTCTTCTTCCCCATTCTGGAAAGGTTTTGTGAGTAACAACATTCTTTGTAAAATATGCAGGAATTTTTTTCAACCTTTTGTCTATAACCCTTTCCTGAAGCCCAGTATACAATTCACTCAAATTGCTCCAGCTGATCTGGAGGGCTCCCAGACATTAACCACCAAGACCTAGAATCAAAATGAACTTTTTGAGAAGCAGTTAGAATTCTCCTTAATTGTGAAAGAACATGGTGTAGGAAGATGGTCAGATAGCCACTTGAGACTAAAGAACACCATAAACCAATCAGCTCTGAGTTTTCATGGCAAAAGCTACATCAAGGCCACTGTAATAACCTCCTAATTTCCAGTTATAGTAGAAAATGGTGGAGAACAACCCAAATACCACTGGCCTCAGAGTTCTGTACATCATCCCTGATGTAAAGTGGCTGCGACATCCTAGGTGTTGAGGAGAGAGTTTCAACTTTGGCATCTGGGGATTTCCATCGTTGGACAAGTTTTTTGCCCTCAGGTATGTCTTCAACTCCCTTCTCAAAACAGAGACCTCCGCAGTCCTTAGTCAAGTTCCTCTGGCTACTCTGTGACATGACCTATTCCTTGGACATTCATTGCCCAGCCCAGCCCAGCTCAGTCCTGCTTCTCTCCCACAAAGCACCATGACTCACGTGTCCTTTTCATTTTGTGTTTGCTTTTCCTCCTCCATTGTTTGCTTTTCCTCACAACACCTGATAATCCAACTCTTCTTTTTCATTTTCCACATTCCTGATCCTCAGTCATATCTGCTTCTAACTTCCTATTTCTAACACCAATTTCCTTTTCCTTACAAGGTGTTCTGAAATTTCCACCATTGTCTCACTATAGGCTAGAGTCATACTGGCACATACCATACACTACAGAAATATTTTTGGACTATTTTTCTTAATGAAACCAGTATATAACATACCAAAGAATTTTCAGCCATTTAAGAGTGGCCAGCCCTTAATATAAAGAGTAGGAAGAAGGAGGGATGGAAATCACATAGGGAAGTGAAGATTGCAGAAGGTGGGATGGAGAGGAGAGTCAATGTAGAAGGATAAAGGAGGAGAGGATTATCTCAAAGTTGTTGTTGTTGTTAGGTGCCTTCGAGTCAGTATCCGACTCATAGCAACCCTCATAGGATTTTCAATGGCTGATTGTTTCAGGATTGCCTTGGGAGTGGATTGCCAGGCCCTTCTCCCATTTCTGTGGTGCTGGGAATTGAACTTGGGACCTCAGAGACTGCAGCGCAGCGCTCTACCAACTGAGCTAAATCCCAGCCCTATCTCAAAGTAGATCATGCAATTTCATGAGTACATGGGAAAAGTTGGGGAACAGAACCCAAATATGCATGAGTTTTATGACATGTTAGTCAAAAGTTTCCATAAACCTTGCGAGTTGTTAAAAGGGTAACCAAAAATGATGCAATAGTTGCATAATGGAAAAAGCCAACACTGTATTACTCTGTACCCAACCAGTATCTACCAATAAAGGGAGGAAAAAAATTGGTCACCCTTGCTCTCATATTGATCAACTTCTTCAGAAAGATTTACTGCCTTTAGCCCTCTCTTTTTCTACCTGTACCTTATATTTCTATTGTTATTATCAACAAAAATGATTGTTGTATATTGTTTATTTGTTGATTTATTTATTTGAAACCTGGTTACTTGTTATACCAAGAAATTTGGGATGATTTATAAGAATACCTAAAATAGTTTTATGACACATATTTCAAATAGGTGGGAGAATAAGTCAGAAAAGCAAATGTAGAGGTATAGAATGGGTTTTAGAATAAAGTTAATGCAAAGCTTCACACCCTTAGGACCCATACAGCTAGTGGCTCTGAATGGATCACCAATCTGGCTGTCAAGTTCTCACATATCTGTGTCAAAAGGAAAGCCCAATCACGATAATAATACATAGTGTTTATAAGACAAATGCAAAGTAGTCGCTCAGAAGAAGTATCATGATTTGGGATAGGACCAGATGGGAATGTCTCCCACGGGGCCATTGTAAAGCATTCAGAAGACCACATGCCCAAATCGGATTACAGGGAGCTCCCCAGAGTTTTATAGGAGTGTTAGAACAGTGTTCCCTACCAAAAGCCCATGGTATCTTTCCCAAGGACAATGAAGTGTAAACATCTTGACAGGCTGCAATATGAATGATATGGTGCAGACACACAGCTCGCTGGTGATCTGGCTTAATCCAGAAATAAATATAAAGATCTGGAAGAACAGACGCAGTGTAACTTCCAAAAATACTCCCTGGAGATGACTTCTCTCAGTGGAGTTTTGATTTAAAAGTGGATACTAATTGCTACCAATGAGAAATCAGCCACTTGGGGGCCACTTTACACATTACAGCATCCAAAGGCGCAACCCTGGAAGTGACTATTATTATTCATATCATATTGATGAAGGAACGCCTCAACTACAAGTGCCTCCTAGTGCCTCTTTAATGTCTAAAAGATGGAAACAGACTGGCTGAGATTGGAAGGTTCCTTTTTTCAACCACACAAGCAAAGAAATTTCCTGGTTGTATTCTCTTCTAAATCTCTAACTGCCTTTGCACAAAATAGCTTGGGCTGCATTATTTAAGGTACATTGTACTTAATGCTGCCCAGGAGAAGAAAAGGCTCAGCTGTTGGTTCGTCTGCCAACTTCTGACAGAGGTAAGTGTCAATTGCCTCATCTCCACTCCAAATAATCCCTAGTCATGCAAGACACAATGTGTGATTGGCCAATATACATTTTTTCTTCAACTCAGCTGAAGATAAATAAGACATGTTGAGAGAATGCATATTTCTAGGCAATTGAAACTTTTCATGTTCAATGGTGAAATCCGTAATTTAAGGAATTAATAACAGATTCATGATTTCATAACCATGTGTTAATTTGAAATACACTCTTCATCTTTTTCCCTGGCTTGTTTGGTGTGAACACTGAGAAATTGCAAATAGTAAAGGAATTTTTCTGAAACCAAAAATGACCTAAATTTTAGGAGTATGAATGAAAAAAGCTATAGTTGGTCATCCTGACATTCACCCTTTAATTAATATAACCATGAGGTATGAAGTTCTAAGAAGGACCAGTGGCAGATATATCCACACAAACACACACCCACAAAAACACAGACAGATAGGGAGATCTCTAGGTAGATAGATTCATTCTCTTCAAATAAATAACATAAAACTGAACAAAGTGACCTATTTGTTATTTCATTTAAGTAAAATAGTGGCACATCTTTACTCACATGACTTCCATTCAGACTATTATATCTGAATCAGCAAAATGGAGAACTTGTGATAGATAAAATGAACACTTGAATTAGTCATATCAAGAACCCCCAGAGAGGTCAATTTACTTCTCAATGTTTTATTCACCAATCTGTTTCAGTAAGTATTTCAAGTCCTTTCTTTCTTCAACCACACTCTAAAGATTTTTACTCAGTTTAATGTGTTTTAAGATTTTAAAAAAATTTCTCCCAGTTTGCTTGTATGACCTTAAACAATTTTTCTTTAAATCGTTCTTCCTTCCTAGTCAGTCCAAAAATGCTAAGACTTTACACCTAGGAGTGATATTCAGTTGTAGTCAGGCATAGTGCACCTGTGTCTATTGAACCAGAAACATAAAACAATTATATGGATCATTTGAACCCCAAATCCACTATTTTTCCATGGTGTGTGTTTCCTGAAAATGTTAATTTGGGATCATAAACATTTGCAATTAGGTAGCAGATACTGATCTCTCTGATCCATTTTCCTTCATTATTTAGAACGGTACACCAAAGGCAGAAAAAGGTCACAGGCTTTACCCCCCATTCACACCATGGCATGGCCTTGGCAGGCAACACTTACACCCTCAGCTCTTGTCCTCACTGCACTAAGCCTGCATTGGGGGTCTGAATTTCTCAGGCAGGATTTCTTTCTGTTTCTTTCTTTTTTTTCTTTTCTTTAAGTTTTTCTACTTTACCTTGTACATGGAGACAAAGCTTTGGCTCTGCTTTAACTCAAATCACAATGATTTTTTTTTAGCTGCTCAGAAAGCATAAATCTTCTATTTATTTTAATAGTCAGGTTTATTCCTCTGCTTCTCACAGAAGTGGCCCCTGCCCTCCTTTCTTTCCCTGGCCCAATAAAAAGATAGTTAAGCCAGGCCAAATATTTTTAATACCTGCCTCCTTCCCCTCAAAATGTATGCACACATACAGTCTCTCTCTCTCTCTCTCTCTCTCTCTCTCTCTCTCACACACACACACACACACACACACACACACACACACACACACACCCCACACTGGAGCAACAGAATCAACTATTGGAAAGCAACACAATAAAAGAGACCAAGACAGCTTCTGACAAGCCCAGTAAAAGTCTTATTTCATCACCAATTTCACGCTCCTGAACTCTGCTTGATCCTGGTCTAATATCCTCCTGTTACCATTTCTTGGTGTCCTAGTTCCAACTGGACATTGGATATGGAGTATGAATCTGTCCATTAAGGACACTGTGCCTGTAATCAAATACTAAGACAATATTATCTCAGAGTGTACAGAGGATATCACTTTCTTGCTCTTCTTAAGTATTCATAGCTAAATGATTTATGGGCACACAAATGGATATAATGTCCCATAATATATAACAGGACTAATATTTAATGTGTTTCTTTTTTACTTTGTTTGAATAAAATCCCCCAAAATACTTTTAGCAAATGATCATTAATTATGTGCATTGTCAAATGCTCTTGGGTTCTAATAAGCAGGCCTCAGAATTTACAGTCCCCGGCTTTCTGCTAGTGCCCATAAATTCAAAGTGGGTGACGGTACTCAATAAAATAGGCCCCGTCACCGGAACAGAATCCTCAAATGGTTCACTTTGGGAAACATCACAAATTCTTTTCCAATGTCTATAGCCCAAAGAAGAAAATACTCCTTATGAGTGTTATTCCAAGGAACCTCTCAGATTATTTGAAGTTGTTTTTTAATAGGACTCTATGGCCCACAAGGGTTAAATTTGGCCTTAAGCCTATGGATTTTATCAATTGCATTCTTTGGATAGATAGACTACCTGGGACAGAGATGAAAACCACAGTGGCTTCTTGGGGAATATTTATCACCAAATATATTTTCCAAAAAATAAAAAATTTTAAAGGAATAATGTTTAAATAGAGTTGTGACTTCATAGTCAATTTAGTTAATCTTCAATGTCACTGCAAATCCATTATGCACTTGGGATGTCAAAGGGGGCTACAAATTACCAAGTTGTTTGAAGTTTTCCTCTTTCTGAAGTGGATTTGGTCATTTATTTTCACAGAAATGTTATTTCTTCAACTTACAACGTATATACTAGCAAGGTCTTTTGAGACAGCTGTCTGAGTAGAAAATGATTATCCATATTTCTAAAGAAAAGGTAACTTGTTCTTTATGTGAAGTCCTCCAAGGAACATTTAGCATTTTATGAATATAAAAAGGCAAAACTTCAACTTTTAAACTCTGTAAGATGTATCCATGTAAGTGAGAAATGCAGGCAAAATAGAAAGATGCATTGTTTTAACATGAAGTAAGAAGAGGAAAAATGCAATATGTTTAATCTTGGATTCTTGTTACCTGAAATCCTCTAAACAGTTTATATTCAAAAACAGTGTTGTAAAAAGCTACTATTGTCATGCCATTTAAATATCAGATTGGGGAGTTAAGAAATAATTGGACCTTGAGTTTGAGCTATCATTAATGGTTGTGTGACTAACTCGAAACTAAAGCAAGTGACAGATCATATCGAGATATGTTTTCCTATTCTGGAAAATATGTCCTGTAGAAGTTTCAAGTCTACAACTAAGAACAAAGAAATTCATACACTGCCTCACCTTTTATATGTGGAAATGGCATTACAATATAACAAGTGAACACTGCCATCAGAGAATTCATCTAAAAGTTACACTTTTCGTCAAAGTCTCCAACTCAAACTACCACAGAAAATAACAATACAATAAAAGGGAGAATCATATGACATGGAGCAGAGAAGAAAGGGTTAAAGAAAACAGAAATATGTTACCTCACCTGCCAACAGGTTTAAGGAAGATGAATAGATGAATAGAAAGAATAAAGAGTAAGAGAAACAAATTTATGATCCCCACAGCCAAATGTAACACTTTCGGTTGGGGAAATTGCACCCACGGGTACAGAACACAGGATTCTTGAATGCCTCACCAGTGCTCGCTCTAATATACAAGCTAAGGCTTGTAGAGCTTTGTAGAGCTACATTGCCCTGGAAACCACAAATAATCTTAGCCCTTATGTGGAGACTGCCAAACTTTGGCTAGCACCCAGCCTTCCTGCTTCACTTTCCTGAATAACAGACCCTTCCTGGATTTGTCCAGGTATTGTTTTACATAATGGTGTCAGCTTCATCCTTAAAGAAGAGACCCCTATCCCAGAAACAGTGGAAGCTCGCTTCCCCTCGGAGATAGATAATCTATGCATATTTGCTTCAAAAGCACAGTAAGCCTCCCTGGAGGGCTCAGGAGAGACCACTCTTCCCTCCAGGAGGGCAGCCTGCTCTGGTCTCCAGAACAGGCAAACTCGTTTCTTGCAGCAGGTAAAGCTGTATTATCACAGCTTTCCCCCATCTTCATTTCATCTGTCATACCCTCTAATCCCTTTCTTTTTCTTCTTCCCAGGGATCAAAATAAGGAATTTCCCAGTTCCTTGAAATCCCTTCTATTGTTCCGCCTTCCCTGTGCCATTCAGGACAATTCTTGGATCTTTTAAGGAATCTGCTTTTAGAGTTTCAGGCTGATTTTTGTTGTTGCTAATCTGTCTGCATCATTGTCTTAACATCTCGCTTGGGTTTTAGAGGAACTGTGCTAAAAGTTATTCGGTACAGTAAGCCTGAAGGCAGCGACGCCATTGTTTTTTGAAACACGTTTTGTTTCTGAGCTCTTTGATGGGAGAAGTTATTTATTTGAGTTTGAGGTTGTACTTTTGGAATGGGAAGAGGGGTTACTGAGGTCATCTGTCCCCATTAGGGAAGGAATTGTAACATTAAACAAGAGCCCCAGAGCAGGATTTATTATTCTCCTAGTGATTCACCCTTCAGGAAGGAAATATTTGCCTCTCCCTAGCAGAGAGAGATTGTTTCACAGTATTCACGAGTGAAACTTAGGCAGGGAAACAAAATTAAAGCTAGACATCTCTGAAGTTAGGTATCTAAGGCATATTTTTCTATTGAACCATACACTAATGATCAATCCGTGTGTTGGACAATGGGTTGGAGAGGGCATAAATAACTTCTGGGGGAACACTGAAAGCCACTGACTGTGAAGGTGAGAAAGGTGCTTTGAAATCAGGGTTTGATCTAGTTGTTGATGAAGCCGAGAACCCTTGTGCAGTGTAAATTGCTCAAATGGTAATACCTGCCTACAAAACTTGAAAATGTTCACCTGTTCCTAAAGATAAAATCAGAATGGTAATGCAACCGCTATTGCATGCACCCCTAAAGTAGTCAACTAACAAAAGCATTGCGATATTTTGGCAAGTAATCACATCTGGCGATTTCATTAGGTCACATTTTTTCATTGAGGAAATGGATCCAGATGTTTTGGGAGAACTCATATTGGATCTGAACAAATCTGGATCCTTTTGGCAAAGTGCTATTTTGTAGACTGATATCAGACCCTTTGGCTTCATCTACATGAAAGGGTCCAGATAGTGTTTCCATGTGATTTAGACCCAATGGCAAGGCAAAATGCTTTTGTAATGTGTATGCTCCATTCCAATAGGTCTAGAGACTGTTACTCAACTGGCTCCTACAGACCACCCATAAAAAGAAAAGAAAAACGACCATCCCTAGAGTTTAATGCAGAGTGTAAACTTTTGCTACCTTATTAGAGACTATATCCTCAAAAAATTGGCTATTCCCATTGAACTAACTAAAAGAAACTTAGATGAATCAGAAAGACCCAGCAAAGTGATATATCCCATCTCCCTCCTTACCTTTGGAACAAATTATGTTTACAACAACACTAACCAATAAAAGATACAACACTTTTAAAGTCCCCAAGAGAAGCAGATTCTATAATCATTATCATTAATCCCATCTAGTTCTTTCAAATGCTCAATGAGAAGGAAATTGTGTTTATTTGAAGTTAGCAAGTACTAGCGCCCCACTTTCTCCCTATTATGGTTTCTGGGATAGCCAAGGCTATCTGGTTCTACAGTCCAGGATATAGGGATATAACAGCTACCACTGGATCATTCTAATCCCATTGTTAACCCAATTCCTCTGTTACTTTTAAGGCTTTGCTTCAAATCAGACTATCCCATTGATAGGCTGTGAAACTTTGGGCAAATCACATAGTCATTCAATTTCTTTTTCTAGAAAATGATGGTTACAATAGTGTATACTTGGAAGATTATCTTAAAGCAAATAAACTTATTTATGTAGAATGATTACCATGGTAAGTACTGAAAAGTTGTTACCTATAATTATGTGTGTGTTTAAAAACTACATCACTAATTCATTATTTATCCCTCCTTCTCAGTCAGACCTATAGAATCTTGACCACAGGACAGATATCCTCCCTAAACAAGTTGTGCCATCTCAAAGCTAGGCCATGGAAATCTTGACATGGTTCTGTGCCTGACCATGCAGGATTAACTTTCTATAGTCCATTTTCTTCTCTAGTTCTCAGAGAAACTGTATAAGATATAAAGAATCCTAATTATTATTCCTAGTTACCCATGAGTCAACTAGAGCTCACGCAAAGTCACTAACTTACCAAAGGCCATACAAGACATGGAATCTTCCGTGCTGATTTCATGTCTTCAGGCCTAAAGCTTATTCTATCATCTCACACCGCCTTGAAATCATACGTAGAAGTCTGGTCTTACCCTAGCTTGGAGGTTAGGGTGACTCAGAGAAGATCACGAGGGGGTAAGAGTGAGAGGAACAAGCGGCTCCCATGTATTTCAGAGGAGCATCAGTGCATCTCAGGAAGTTTTTCTTCCTTTATTAAAAAATAAAATCTGTTCTTTCTATGTGCTGGGTGCCATGGAGCATGTCTGTAATCTCAGAGACTCAGAAGGTTGAGCAGGAGGATCATGAGTTTGAGCCTAGAAACAGCAACTTAGTAAAACCTGGTCTCAAAATTTAAAAAATGAAAAAGGATATAGGGGTGTACCTCAGGGATACAGCAGTTGCCTGGCACACATGAAGCCCTGGATTCAACCCCACTCTATTGAAGAAAAAAATGCCCCTCCACCTTTCTTGGATTTTCCACATTTGGGAACCAGTATTAGCAATGCTGAATTTTAAGTATGTATGAGAAACATTTCATGAAATTTTGAATCAGGGGTCAAGGAGTAGGGCCCAGGGATTTAGATATTTAAATAGCACCCCAGAGCATGAGCCTGCAGCTGTAGCCCTGTGGCATCCGATCCCAGCAGATCTCAGAAGCTAAGCAGGGTCGGGCCTGGTTAGTACCTGGATGGGAGACCGCCTGGGAACACCAGAAGCTGTAGGCTTGGGAGAAGGACCTGGCAACCCCCTCCCAAAAATCAATCTGCTATTGAAAACCCTATGAACAGCAGAGAAGCCCTGACAATAGTGTTTCCCCTGTTGGACAGAGGGTCGCTATGAATCGGATACCGACTCGACGGCACCTAACAACAACAACAACAACAACAACAACCAGAGCATGATGGTGTATGTGGTCCTATTCTGCCTCTTGAAGGGGCTGTTTAAGCCCTGAAACACTGAAAATTCTCTAATCTTGGTTTCTCTTGGCAGTTTCTCATTCCTTTCTACTGATTTTGCACCACTGGAGGTAATATCTTTTTCATGTTAGACTTGCTAATCACATAATACATATTGGCATCAAACATCTATATTATGTAGATCACCTTTTTGCAATATAGCAATCTGACAACGTCATAAAAGAAATTTATAGTAGACTGACAGGATTTAACTAGCCACCAGTTATTTCTTAAGGTGATATTAGATGTATTATCTATAAGGAACATTGGATGGCTCTTAAATTATTGCTGCTAGTAGTAAGTAGGTTTTTGTTTTGTTTTGTTTTGTTTGTCTTTGTGTGTGTGTGGTAATTGGGTGTTGAACCAATGGCCTCACACATATTTCGCAAGCACCCTACCACTGAGCTTTACCCTTAGCCCCTTTTTCACTTTTTATTTGGAGAAGGGGTCTCACTAAATGACACAGGCTGCTTCTGGTCTTGCAATCCACCTGGCTCAGCCACTGGGGAGGTTTCAGCCACCCAAGTTACTGGGAAGATGTATGCCACCACAGCTGGCTAATAAGAGGTAATTTTATTTTATTATTTCTAAGATATTGGCCATGATAATATAGTAGAAAGTAACAGACTTTGTTCTTTTATGATACTATTGGATTACAGGGAAAATAAATTTGGCCCAAATCTAAAATCTCCCATGTTTTATGTGTATGGTTGCAGTTATAACCATAGGTTATGTCTTTGTAGGGTTGATTCTTGTGCGTTTTTCTTTGAGTTTCTCAAAGTGATCCATTAGCTTGGTAGAATTCAATGCAATCTGAAGTCTAAAGTACAAGTCCTTGCAAGTCTGTAGATAGCCATTATGGGTATGCATTTTGGCATTTATGTGTGTTAATATATTATATAGCATTAAAATGTAATCACAAAAATACCTGGGAAAGTTTCATAGGGTTATTTCCTGTATGAAAGGTAGATCAATACCTATATATAATACAGTACATAATCATATCTATGTATGTTATTGGGCTGGATTTTAGCTCAGTTGGTAGAGTGCTGCCCTGTGCTCTGTGAGGCCTTGGGTTTGATCCTCAGCACCAACCACAAAAATGGGAGAAGGATGTGGCAATTCACTTCCAAAGCAATCCTGAAACAATCAGCCATTGAAAACCCTATGAGGGTCACTATGAGTAGGACCCAACTCAATGGCACCTAACAACAACATGCACGCTATACATACACACAGGCACACGTACACAGCAGTATACAGGAAAATACATTACTTTTTCTTTGGGGTGAGGGAAACACTGGTTTAGCATTTGCTGATTTCTGTCATGCAAAACCATGACTGCTTTAAAGCTACCAATGTGAGCGTGCACAATCAGCTTTCCTGAGCTGGCAGGAACTGGCTTTAGCATACCATTGCTACAGAGCTTTCTCAATTTCCCCTTGTCAAGAAGGAGGATTTTTGACAGAGGAGGATTTGACTGGCCAACCTCAAAAGTGTTTCAATATTTTAACACAATCCTTCTCTATTTACATTTATGCACTATAATTAATCGATATACCTTGAATAGGAAAGTAGGTGGTCTACAGTGTCCTTAATCCTACTGAAACTTAAAAGTTTATCAAAGCAGAGACTTAAAGGCCACTACACAAATCTAGGGCTTTGAAATCCACTGCTTTTCTCGGTGTTTCTAATCCTATGCGCCTGCAGAAATGGATTTTCATCTGGTCTATTTATCATGGCAATCACTTCTTCCCATATGATCTGAATATCTTGGAGTGGTTTTTTTATCCCCCTTCAAAATGCTTTTCTTCATTTCAGATGTTAAAGTGAGAAATTTTATTCCACTTCCTACCAAAAAGAAAAGGGGGACAAAAGTTAATTGTATCTGAACTGAAGTGTAACTATGGCCCTATTAAAGAGGTATAGTTATGGGCTATTGATCGCAGCGCACAGGAAAAGCTTGTCATGTAAAGTCAAGAGGTTAATGTAATTACAAGAATGGGCAGCAGGATCAGCTGTAGCCCAGAAGTGGCGAATAACTAAAAGCTGCTTTAGAGACACATAATGTTGTCAAAGCATAAATAATTCATCCTAGCATTCGAGACAAAATTACTCCTCTGTTCCAGCATATTATTCAGCCATTAAAATCCTGCCATCTAAAGACTTTTGATGTAGTCATATTTTCAGTTCGAAGTCATTCTGAGGCATGCCACCTTCATTAAGCCTTATTCTGTGCAGTTTTCAAAGTATTAGAGGGGATGTGGAAGAGAGCCATGGTTTGTTTAATAACCACAATGTGGTTCAGATAAGAAGGAAGAAGCTGGAGGCATGAATGCTGCCTCTAGTAGCCAAATAGGGATGGAGATTAAACAAAGCAGGGTACGATTCTTGATTCTGAAGCTGGCCAAGTTCCATTCACTCTGACTCCTTCCGGCACCAAGTCCTATGTGATCCAATCCCTGAGACATGTCTGTACTGTCAAAGTGGCATGTGAAATAGCGATGGTGTCTCCTATCCTTCTTACAAATATTTTCTTGTGAACTGATTGCTGGCTCTGATAAAAATGCTCTGACAGTGTGGTTTAGAATTGTAAAAAGTGATTTTTCTTTGAATGCCATTACTATTACTTTTCCTTCGATCTGTGCATTTAGTGACAAAGTTTTGCACGTTCACAGCAAATTGATAGCTTCAGGCCCCTCAGAATCAATGCTGTTGTTGTTTGGTGCCATCAAGTCAGGTCCAACGTACAGCAACTCCCATAGGGTTTTCATGACTGATTGTTTCGGGAATGGGCTGCCATGTCCTTCTCCAATTTTGCGTTGCTGGGATTTGAACCCAGGGCCTCAGAGTGCACAGAGTAGCTCTTTACCAACTGAGTTAAACCCCAGCTAGCCACCTGCTTTCTCTAGAGTGCTCACAACTATCATTTAGACTGCCTGTGCCCAGCATGTAAAAAGCTGTACATAAAACACCCGATATAAGAATAAACATAAACATGAAAGCCTATAACCTAAAGTGACCTTGGAGGGACACATGCTATTCTCTGTTTTATCCCCAAATCCATTATCTACCCTTCTCTGCTCTGACCTATGCCCTGGAAGATGAGCCAGGATCCTTGACTGTCTGGCTTCTCTTTGGGGATCAGTCAGCAGGATACCCCAGGCACTAATCCAGGGGCAAGAGGAGAGAGATGAGGGTATTCTTTCCCTGTCCTTTCCCTGCTGGGGTCCAGTTCTGGAGGTAGCTACTGCTTCTAGTACATTTTCCAAAAGCCCTTTCTTCTATGTCTCTGGCATCCTTCACCCTTTGTTAGTATTTTTTCCACCCCTTGTTCCTAGTTCTACTGCAAGTCTCAGAACACATGCATCCCCAGTTGGTTCTCTTTCAGTTCCTTTTGTAGAAGTCTTCAAAACCCACACCATAATGATCTGTGTATTTTCTCCAAGGACCCTTACCAATACATGTTGTGGTTGTTGGGTGCCATCAAGTCAGATCTGACTCATAGTGACCCTATGTAAAACAGAATGAAACACTACCTAAGACTGTGCCATGCATGTGATCTTTTTATGTTTGAGCCCAATGTTGCAGCCACTATGTTTCTTCCCATTTTGAGTCCTGACACATCAGTAAAAGTAGATCCCAGGGCCTTTACTTCATTCCTGTTATTAAGATCGACTCTACTTGGAGGAAACTACTTTTCCCCAGTCATATTTTGAATCCCTTCCAGCCTGGGGGGCTCATTTTCCAGCACTATATCTGACAGTACTTTTCTGCTATCCATAGGGTTTTTGATGGCTCATTGTTTTGGTAGTGGGCTGCCAAGTCCTTCTCCCTAGTTTGTCTTAGTCTGGAAGCTCATCTAAAACTTGTCCACCATGGGTGGCCCTGCTGGTATCTGAGATACTGGTGGCTTAGCTTTCAGCATCACAGCAACACACGAGCCCCCACAGCACAACAAGCTGACAGACATGTGGGGGAACTGACACACACACATAGCTAAGCAAGGATCAAGGGGATAACTCCTCCTTGGAAAATTCTAGAGGAGAAAGTCCTGGCCATCAGTGTTTAAGGCACCATAGAAATTGCTAATGTTACAATGAAAAACTTTAGAAAAAGTCATAGCAAAGGAAACTGAAATACTTATCCCGACAATCAGAGGAAGGTTGTTTCCCTTTCATTCTACATCATACCAGCAACCAAATGGTTGTCTTCCAGCCACTCCGAGAGGAACTCTGACATCAGAACAGCTCCCTCCTCACCCATGTTAGAACTGGGCTTTGATGTTCACTCATCATATAGGAATATCTTATATTTCAGTCATTGTAAAAATTTGCTGCTGTGAAACTAAAATCCACATTCCTCTGGATTGTTACTGGTTTAGGATTTGCAATGAAATTCTGTAGGCTTCATTATAAAAAAGGAACATAAAATACTTAACCAACATGTCTGAAAAATTCCCATTCATGGAGCTAACCAGCAGAGATGTACTAGCCCACACTGGGTAATACATACTATTGTTGTTGTTGTTGTTAGGTGCCATCGAGTCGGTATCCGACTCATAGAAACCCTCCCAGGGTCTTCAATGGCTGACTGTTTCGGGATTGCCTTGGGAGTGGATTGCCAGGTCCTTCGCCCATTTTTGGGATGCTGGGAATCGAACTCCGGACCTCAGAGACTGCAGCGCAGCGCTCTACCAACTGAGCTAAATCCCAGCCCCAATACACACTATAGCAGCCACATTATAGTTCACTTCAGATTCTGCCCACCTACCCTCCACAGTACTAGCAAATATTTCCATTCCACAATAGCACCTGGGAGTCATGATTCCATTCTTTCTTCACCTCCATGTTCAATCCATTAACTTATTATATTATTTCCATCTCAAGAATGCATCTGAAATCTATTTCTCTCTATCATTATTAATACCTAGTGCAACCTGCCATCATTTCTCACTTGGATTAATATTAATGGCATAATCTTGCTGCTTCCTTTTTTGCTTCCCTTATAATCTCTTTGTACACAGCAGCTAGTGTGATGTTTCTAAAGTGTAGGTCAGATTACATTACTCCCTCCTGCCCCCATTAAACCCTCCAATGCTTCCCTTGATCTATAAGACCCCATGTCAAGTTTTGGCTTCCTGTCTATGTCTCCCTCCTTCATGATACACTAGCCTTGCTGACCTCCTCTCTAAACTTCAAACACAACTTCTTCCCACTTCCTGGTCTTCTTCTTCTGCCTAGAACAAGCTGCCCCTGATCTTTACTTGGCTACCTGTATCTTGCCATTTAAATCTCAACTCAAATACCATCCTCTCATACAGACCCTGATGACCACACTAACACACTGCCCCTCAGGCTGCACTCCATCACAACTTACCATGTAGTTTTCTTTTAGTATTTATCACCATCTAAAAGGCATCATTTATATATTACTTTGTTATGACTTATGTTCTCATTTAGAGTATGAGGTCTGTGACATCAGGACTCTTGTCTGCACTGTTCACTCCATTCTCTCTAGTCTAAGGAATGGCACCATAACTTAGTATTGGTTGTTTTTCACCAAATATTATTAATTACCTGTTTACCTTGTACCCAAAATATTTTATCCCATCTTAATTGTTGTTAGGTACTGTTGAGTCGTGTTCAACTAATAACGACCCTCAGAGAGATTTCAATGGCTGACTGTTTTCGGGATTGCTTCAGGAGTGGATTGCCACATCTTTCTCCCACTTTTATGGTACTGAGAATAGAACTCGGGACCTCAGAGACTGCAGAGCAGTGCTCTACCAACTGAGCTAAATCCCAGCCCCCCCATCTTAGTAGACATTGGCTAAATCTTAAGTAGTTTTATTTGATGTTGGACAATGGTAAATATGTGATATAAAATCACTGTCAGTTCCCATGAATGCTTTATGAATATTTTGAAAGCTTTGATTCTTAGCTACAGCATTAATCTACTAGTTGAGAAAAGAAAATGGAAATAAAGAATTCAGAAGGGATAAAATGAAGAAGAATTGAAAAGAACAAAGACAAGACTCAGAATCCAGGTCTTTTCCAGGATGAGCAAATCGGTTTCATATTACACCACTGGGGAGGAGTTTGAAGAGTCTTACCTCTTTTTTTTCTGAAAACTTCAAAATCAAAAGCTTACTACATAGCCTTAGAGATTTTCTGATCTTTCTCTCTATTCATAACAAACTTTATCATATCAGTCAATGCAACAAGTTCAAAGGAGCATGATTTCTGCATTGGAAATCCCTGTAGCATTGTGTACTAGACCTTGAACAAGTTTTACAACCTTACTGATGCTCATTATTGTCATCTGAAACTAGGTAGACGCTAATATTTGCCTTTCTCTGTATAAGGCTAGGCTGAGGCAAGTGCCTATTAAGTGCTTCATAACATATCAATTGATACAGAAATACTCACTATTGCAATCACTGCTGTTCTGAGAGAGACAGAAAAAAAGCTTTCAGAGGCAAGAGGTAGAAACGTATATACACCAACCATCATGAGTGTATGCAAAGAATATCCCCCAAGTGCTGAACAGTTAGAGAGGAAATGAGGAAGAGATCACACCTTTGTGGAAGGGTAGGAGAGGGAAAGCTTGGTCTAGGAAGTTTTTGTAGGATGAGACTGGAACAAAGAACTGGAGAAGTTGGTGAGCCATCACTTAGCATACAGAACAAGGGAAGGGTGATTTGACAGAAGTCAGAGGTCAGACAGAAGTCAGAGGTAAGAAACTTAACTAACTAGACAATTTCATATGAATGTGAAGAAAGTGAAGAAAGTGAAGCAGAAGCAGGTGCAGGGAAATGCCAGGCAGGTTTGTCTGACTAGAGGACAAAAGCCTGGGGTTTAAAAAGAAATGAGGTGAATTAACCAAGAGAGGATGTGAATACAAGAGGGCTTAAAACTAGAGACTAGGAAATTGTGTTCAGGTTTGGAGGCAGGCAAGGGCATGATCAAAGGAAGATCAGACCACTGAAACCCCTAATGCTATTCTTCTGCATCATCAGAACAGCATCTGCAATAAGTATCCCCAGTGCACTTTGTAAGGCAGGCCACATCTGGAGAACTGGGGTTTGACTCACATTGGTCACATTTTTAAAATGACATTAGCTTCAAAGCACCCAGAGGATAGTGATCAGAGTGGAGAGGCAAATGAAAATTATGCCATGCAAGGGAGAATTGAAGGGTCTGCTTGCATATACACTAGAAAAGTCAGGAAAGGTGATATATTTTTATTTTCTGCTTGGGATGATCTCAGCTGACTTTAAGAAATTAAACAAAATTTAAAAGTTAGGAGGCTTCTATATGATTGAAAATTTTAAGTGGTACATTGAAAAGCCCACATAGCTGGAAGCCAAGCACTTCCCAAGTGCTTGGTTAAAATATATATCTATATCTATATATATAGATATAGATATAGATATGAAAACTCTCTAAATCCCTAAATGCTTGGTTAATTATATATAATTAACCTTCTTATATACATATATAATATATTATATATTCTAACATGTATGTAATACACACACACACACACACACACACATATATTAGAGAAATCTCTAAATCTCTGAGTGTCATGATGCATGCTTGTAATCCCAATGACTCAGGAAGCTGAGGCAGGAAGATCTCAAGTTTGAGGTCAGAGGCAGCCTACAAAAGTTAATGAGACCCTTGTCGAAAAATAAAAAATATAAAAGGGTCTGGGGGTGCAGTGGTGGAGTGCTTGCTTAGTATGTATAAAGCCCATTAATCTGCAGTACTGAAAACAAAATAAACAAATAAAAAACCATTTACATGGCATTCATTCATATGAAATTGTCTAGTTAGTTAAGTTTCTTAAATCATCAGAAATATGGATGAGTTTTCCTTACTCGGAGTGACCTAAAAAGATGCAGAACTGAGTGGGAGAAAAGAGAAGAATCTGTCAATAGTAGAAGGTGGGTGAAATGATAAGCACCTTGCCATGTGTTGGAGTCTCATTATCTAAGAGTTGTTACCACAATCATACACTGTGAAGTATACTAAGTGTGTAGCTTAGAGGGAAGATGAATGGGAAGCCAGACTGGAAGGAAACTCTCAAAGCATATTCAATAGAATCCTATGGTTTCTGGGAGAAAAATAGATTAAATAGCAGAAAAAGAGAGACAGAGACAAGAAAGGGTGTGTTACTGAGACTTTTCATCCCTGTAACAAATACCCAAGAGACACAATTTAAAAGGAGGAATGATTTCTTTTGACTCACGGTTTCAGAGGTTTCAGTCCATGGTGAGCTAACTCCTGTTGCTTCTGGGCCATGGAAAGGCAGAGCACCATGGCTGGGTGGGCATAGTGGAGCAAAGCTGCTCACTTCATGGTGGTCAGGAAGCAGAGATTGGGAGAGTGCCTGCACGAGTGGGCTTTTTGCTTCTTCCCCTCTCATTCTGTCTGCCCCCCAACCTATGGAATGGTGCTGCCCATGTTCAGGGTCAGTCTTCCCCCCTGATGTAATCTTTGCAAATGTCTTCACAGACACACCCAGAATCATGCTTTACCAATCTCTCAGGTGTTTCTCAATCCAATCAAGTTGACAGTCCATGTTAACCATAATAGAGAGTTCCTTCTATGGTAAAAATAAATTTGGGAAATCATAGATTTTCCCAAATGTTGTTGTTGATGTTGTTGTTGTTGTTGTTGTTGTTGTTAGATGCAGTTGAGTCGGTATCCGACTCATAGTGACCCTATGCACAACAGGCAAAACACCATTCTTAGTGCTTCTCTGCTATTCATAGGGTTTTTAATAGCTGATTGTTTTCTGGGGAGTGAGTTGCCTAGTCCTTCTCCCAAAGAATAGTTGTTGTTATTATGTGCCATTGAGTTGTGTCTAATGGCTGATTATTTCAGGAGTACCTCAGGAGTGGACTGCCATGTCCTTCTCCCATTCAGAGACTGCAAAGCGGCACTCTACCAACTGAGCTAAATCCAAGCCTATTCATAGGGCTTTCAATGGTGGATTGATTTGGGGGAATGGGTGTTGCGTCCTTCTCCCAAGCCTACAGTACCTAGTGTTCCCAGGTAGTTTCCCATCCAAGCACTAACCAGGCCCAACCCTGCTTAGCTTCCAAGATCTGATGAGATCGGATGCCACAGTGCTATGACTGCAGGTGCCCAAATAATACTTTATCTATTGCAGGATTTCTCAACACCTTTAGTATGTGTAAACGTTCTGTGGCTGTGAGGAAATTGTACAAAGAAGTTTGTTTTGTTTTATTCTGTTTTTAATACAGAGACCTGTCCTTCATCCTCATGACACTCAGCACCTCCCCTTCAATCCTCTTAGGGGGAGTTGTTGTTAGGTGCCATCGAGTTGGTATCTGACTCATAGCTACCCTCATAGGGTTTTCAATGGCTGAGTGCTTCGGGATTGCCTTGGGAGTGGATTACCAGGCCCTTCTCCCATTTTTGTGGTGCTGGGAATTGAACTCTGGTCCTCAGAGACTGCAGCGCAGCACTCTACCCACTGAGCCAAATCCCAGCCCCTTAGGAAGAGTAGTGCTTGTCAAACATTACTTTAGCAAAACCTTGGCCAGCTGGGCCCCTGGCTTGAGGGACCCCAACAGGAGCCATGAGAACAGAGCGTTCCACTCACACTGTTAAGGGTAGAGCAAGCATCCCTAAGTCCATCTCAGGCACTATTTGTCAATTACTATGGTGGATATAGAGACTGAAACAGTGGTCACTTTTCCCAGAAGTTTTCCAGGTACTCAGAAAATAAAACTTGTGCACACAAAATGAGAGATAACAACGTAAGACTTTTGCGCACTAAGCATCACAAAGACAGGCTGGTGTGGAGTATGAGATTACCTCAGGAGACTGGGAAACTGGGGTTTACTGGTCAGAAGAGGCTTCTCCAGCAGTGAAATCTGGTGCCACTGCTGTTCCTAGGAATATGGGGAGGACTGGGAGGTGGGCATTTTAGCAGAGAGAGAAGCGTTGCGGAAACCAGAGATGTTGGGGGAACTTTGAAGAGATCAATCTGCAGCTCAGTCTATGAGCAGTGAGGGTAACACTAGAAGACCAGGGAGGAGAGGTTCCTAGGTTACAAAGAGCTCACAGACCTCATGCAGAACCCTGGAGCCCTGCCTCAAAGTCTTGGGAAACACCTTGTCTCAGAGCAAGTGAGTGATGTGATTGGAAAAGTATAAATTATTAGTACCACTGGTGTCACAGACACAGCAGAAGGTGCCCACTCACTACGTACTGATCCTCATTTCAAACCAGATAATTCTTATTTCTGAGGCCAGCATTCACAGTTGACATTCTATATCCACAGGCTCCATATTCAACCAAAGACAGATCAAAATTATTTGGATTCAAAAATTACATTTGTACCCAATACCTACAGACCTTTTCCCTCATCAATATTTCCTAAACAATAACATCTTATTGGGATTCCCAGGGGGATAGAGAGTATCCCAAATATGACCAGTCTCAGGAGCTCATCCAACCCACTTGGAATCCTATGGGGCGAGATAGCAACAGGTCACCTTTGCTATACATCCAGGTATCTCACTCTTCCCCCTTCCCATAGAGTAGACCAAGATGGCACCCAAGGTATGGTAGTATCTTAAGACCCCCTGGTTCCTGATTGGTCATTTCTGGTCCAACCCTGTTCCCCTGATTGGCTGGCTATTAGGCCATATAAACTCCAGAGCTCAGAGTTCAGCAGCCATTCTGAACAACATCCAGGATAAGCTCACCGGGTCCTCATGGTTCCTTAGGAGCCCAAGGCCCATTTACTCA
Source organism: Pedetes capensis (assembly GCA_007922755.1). NCBI lineage: Eukaryota > Metazoa > Chordata > Mammalia > Rodentia > Pedetidae > Pedetes > Pedetes capensis. The sequence goes on from VMDO01000009.1 coordinate 165,836, forward strand.
TCTGCCTAGCCTAGCCTTCAGCCTTCCTCTGGCCTGCCTTCATTGAACTTCAACCCACCTGCCACCTCTATATGACCCTGGATATCCTACACGGACTGACAGCTTCACGAGGCAAGACTCCAAGAGGCTAGCACAGAGCCTCCAAAGTGGCGAGATCTGCGAGCTGGAAGAACAACGACACTGGGGGAGGCTCTGCCCCATCAACAGAGACAACAGCTGAGGGCTTCCCTTCTCCACCTCCCTTTTCCCCTCTCCCTAATCCTCCATTCCTTTCCCCTCCTTCATGAATACACCCCTGTCTTTCTATTGTGTGCATGATGCTCTGTTCTCTAGCCATAACCTCACCACCTGGTACAGCGTCAAGGCGCCCACCTCTTGCTTCCACCCACAACGCAGAGAGAGAGAAACCCCAGGAAGAACCCGACATCATCTAACCCCTGTGGACATACCGTTTACACGGTATTAGGTATTCTAAGTAATCTAGAGGTGTAAAGTGTATAGGAGGTGGGGTGCGAGTTTTATGAAAATAGTCCCTTTTATGTGCAGGACTTGAGCATCAGCAGACAAAGGTATCCATGTAGGTGCTGGGAACCAATCTCCACATAGACCAAGGGGTGACCGTATTCAGTTCTAGAAGGAATTCAGGGAAGGGGAGGGCAGGGGGTGGTGTGGTTCTGTTTTCTTTCTTCTTTTAACAAATATACCTTCTGATGGAAGAGTTTGGTAGACTATTTTTAGCCTCCCTCCAGTGGACCCCTGTGATAGAAGACACAGACATGTTCTGATAAAAGGTTCAGATCTTCTGCTAGGCCAGCTCTGCACATTAAGTAAGCATTCCAAAAGTAATATAATAAACTTATACAACCAGGAGAGACAAGCTATGGGTTGCAAAGCAATTTAAAGTGCTTCCTCATTCATTTTGGAGGTTTTGTTGAATGTTAGCCAAAAAAAGAGCCATTAATGTAGCTAAGGCAAAAAACCTCAAAGGAAGTTGAGAGAGTCCTTCTGCCTGAGTATCTGCCTGAGTATTTTTACATAAAGGCTCAACGCTCAGAGTCCTCCCTTGCCCATCAAGAGCCATTCCTTAGGGAAGAGCAAAGCAGGGGAACCAGGAGCAGTGCGTCATGGGCCCTCCTCATTCATATCACATGTGTCCACTCAATGCCTGGCCTCTTGAGGCCCGTCAGTGGTGAGCCTATAGTTGAAGAATAGGGATAGAAATGGAGGAATATAGTGTGGAGGGGCCCTATGTTATCTTCACTGTGGCCCGGTCCTTCCTTGTCCTGTCCCCACACAGTGGACCTCACCTCTCCTCTGTCTGTTGATGCCACAGGACCATGAGGAAGTAACCACACTCCAAGGAATGCTCTGTACCACGGAGACTTTCCCACGTGATGATGTGGGAGAGACAGACCAGCCATCTAAAGAAACAAAAGGCTTCAGGGCCAGATCTCTCAACCATTCGTTCAACTAGGCAGGTTCAGAACCTGTTATCCAAAAAGCTTGTGCCCAGATGTATGTCAGATTTCAATATTCTTTTAACTTTATAATACTCACATACACATAATGAGATATCTTGGGGATGGACCCAAGCCTAAGCACAAAATTTATATGCTTCCTATATACCTTGCACACATAGCCTGAAGACAATTTTACATAGTGTTTTAAATAATTTTGTGCTGAAATAATGTTTCATGGGATGGAATTTTCTGCCTTGTGGCATCAAGTTGGCACTGAAAAAGCCTTTGGAGCATTTGGGATTCTAGATGTTTGGATTAGGTAAACTCAACCTGTGTTTACAAAAGTTGCTTTAAAAATCTATTTTTTTTCCCTGTGAATATCCCTAAGCATTCTACATTGCTTCCAGTGAAAATATCATACATCCATTACAGATATGCTTCTCTCTTTCAAACAGTATTTGATTTTCGAAGGGCTGAATTCTCTTTATACTTCAGTTAACCTAAGACCTAGGAGACCATTATACTGGCAAGTCTGGTTAGCAATAAAAGTATCAACAAACAAAGAGCTGGAATGGCTAGAAAAGTAAAATATCAGACATTCCAAAATTATTTTCCAGGCTCCTCTCCTGACCTCCCCCAAAACCTCTGGTTTCTACTGAGCTCTAGTTAAAAACCGCTGCTCTGCTGGCTTCCAGCAATGTCTTCTTCCACGTGTGGCCAGCCTCCCTGCCCGCAGAGCTTAGCCATTTGGCAAACGCCAGCGCTCGACCTTGTGCATGGATGAAATGGGAGGCGGAACAGTAAGTAAAAATGAAGTTCAATTAGATCGTGAGACAAATGTTCAGCATCTCGCCCTCCTGTTTTAATGCAACTGCCTTCTGCACTCCTCTTTTGAGGAGGAAAAAAAAAGCAGAACAATCAAGCACATCACTTTTTCCATACACTAAATAACGCAATCAATCCAGCCCTGCCCAGAGTGACAGCGTGGGGTGACAGCATTCAATCCCATCACGGGTCCTGCCTGCTCCAGCCCACAAGAACCTCACCCTCCCCTGAAAGCTCATTTACAGAAAAATACCATCCAGTGGTCTCTGAGGTGCTGCCCTCCCCCCCCCCAGGGGACCTTATGTCACTGCCTTGAAGAGAAAGAAATTCACCTTGAACTGCCACAGACTGACATTCCCCCCCCATGGTGTCATGCACCTGGTGGCAGGCAGGGAAGAATAAACCCAGGCTGCCCTGTGTCTATCTGCTGATCTCTCCAGTGTTGGGGCAAAAGGCAGCAAGGAGACACTGTATGGCCACCAGCCATGGCGCTCATCCTCCTACAATGAGGACTCGAGAGACTCGAGTTCACTCTGTTCCAAAGGACAAACCAGGGGAGAGAAGCAGCAGCTCATTATCATTTCAAAAACTGAGCAGGGGTTTGGGCAGGGAACAGATGAAGCAGAGATGAGAACACAAGGACACATGTCCTGCCTGTGAGAGCTTGACAGAGCAAAATAAATCAGTCCCACTGAAGACGCAACGCAGCCCCCATGGGCAAGGGAGGAGGAGGGGGTATTTGTTCTCCCTGAAGTCTCTGAGGCATGTTTGAGATTAGTCAAGTGTAGAAGAACCCAGATGAAAGACGATCGGCATTGGAGCGGCTGCCCGGAAGCAAGAGGAGCCATGCTGTCCCTGAGGGTGTGGACAAGACTGTCAGCAGCATGCTGACCAGGACCGGGCAGCAGATACTGAACCTCCAGGTCCTGGCACCTCACAGTTCCCCGTGACCATAGCTAGGCTGTGACATTGCTCGAAGGTGACTTAGGAGGGCCGATGATCTGGGAGGTGGCAAGGAACAGCTGCCCTCTGGAAGAGCCAGTGTGTACAGCCAGTGTGCAGAGAGAGCAGGACACGAAGATGAGCAAAGAGAAACCAGGGGCAGACGCTGGTCAACCAGCCACCAGCCACACTAGACACTGGCGGACAGGGAGACTGTGGGATTCATTGTGCATACAGGGAGTGTTTGTATTCATTCATAAGTCTGTTCATATAATTTGAGTCAACTGGCAAAGTAGAATGGAGAGTCAGTCACTCTTGTTATGGACAATGGCCAGAGAGAAAATAGGAGTGACCCCACTTCAGCCTTCCTCCCTCTGAGAGATATCTTTGCCTGTTTCCCCATCCAACTCCACAGTGTGGAAAAAAGAATATGCATAGTAGATCCTGCTCCAGTTGAGCAGTATCTGTGATCAAGGTCAGCCCCCAGTAATGATGTGCCACTAAAGGTTCACATAAATGGAGATAGAGAGGTGGTTATTGGGTCAGATGGGCCTAGCTTGGGTCCAGACTCTGACACTTCCATAACCTCTTTGAGTCTCATTTTTGTCACATCTATATGAGATGCCATAATTGTGAGATTTCAGTAAGAAAATGTATGCTTGCAAATATTAATGCTGCGGGGGAAGCATCAGACACTCTATTCCCATGCATGATTTACCTGTACTTACGTGCATCATTTCTTTCAAGGCAGAGTATCTGGCATTGAGAAAGTTGTTGAAATGTGCTATTAGCTGGTATGATTTGGTCTCCCTACTTTCTTTTATGGTTTATAATTTGAACTGCTATAAGAGAAATGAAGAATACAATCGTGAGCCAAATGCTCTCATTTTTGCTACCTTAGAGGTCATGTGATCAAATTATCATAATTAGATATGAAAATGCAAAACATCATAAGTAATGTGAAGGAGAATAATGCAGCATAGTTTGGGAAAGAATCACAGGGTCAATCTACTTTGTGGTGGTGTTGTTGTTAGGTGCCGTAGAGTCGGTATCCGACTCATAGAGACCCTGCATACAACAGGCGAAACATTATTATCAGTACATCTCTCCTATTCATAGGGTTTTTAATGACAGATTGATATTTTGGGAGTAGGTTGCCAGGTCCTTCTCCCAAGCCTACAGCACCTGGTGTTCCCAGGCGATCTCCCATCCAAGTACTAACCAGGCCGGATTCTGCTTAGCTTCTGAGATCTGACGGGATCAGATGCCACAGGGCTATGGCTGCAGGCGAATCTACTTTAGAGCAGTTATTAGGGAAGGCTGAACAGAGAAGGAAACACCTATATATTGCATCTTGAACCCTGTAAACAATGAATTAAGGGCTCTCTAGAAAAAGAAGAAGTACAGGTACAAATATCCTGACCTGGCAAGGACATGGCACACTTGTGGACCCTCAAGGAAATGAAGGGAGGGAGGGAGAAGGTAGAGGGTGAGGTGTCAATAGTGGGCAGTGGCCACACTGTGGAGAGCTTGATCATAATCTACTCATGCACATTTATTTTGTGTCTGCTACTCTAGGCACCACACATTTGAATTTATTAAAGAGTAATCAAGAACTAAAGAAGCAAGAAACACTATCTAGTTATGTTTTCAGAGTATTATTCTGGCTGCTGAGTAGAAAATCAGCAGGGCAGGAAAAGAGGTTCAAGGAACCAAGTAGGACAGTCTTGTAATTGAGAACAGAGTGAATGGCAGCTTGGACTAGGAAGGTCATGATGGGCGGAAGATGTGGATGGACTCAGAATATATACAGGGGTGATGCTGATGGCACTTGGCAGTACTGGGTGCAGAGAGGGACGGAGGGAGGTTTTGAGAATAATCCTACTCTAAGACATGGTCTCCAGGATAACAAAATAAATTAAGTGTTGTTTGGATATGTTAATTTGCAGGTATTTTTCATGTGGAAAAATTCAAATGTATATGAATTTGAGGGTAAAAAAATGATGTGGGCTGGCAGTACAGAACTGATAGTGGAAATGTGTATGTTGTTTAAAGATAAGGAGAAATGCAACCATTTGGAAATCCTGCAGAAAGAAAAGAGGCAAAATGTGTTAAAGCCTCTCATTTCCCTCTCCAGTCTCTGGCCCTAACAATTATTACAAAATAATAATGATCAGACGAATTTGGTCTTTGGCAAAAAGAAGGATCCCATTACCAGCCACTTGATTTTTTGTTACCTGCCTGTGTAAAGCGTTTCCCCACATTTTTGTTAGGACAATATTTTTTTAATTATTCGTGTTCTTTTTCCTTGGAGAATATGAAAACATTCCCTACATATGTTGCAAATAGTTCTGTGTGCTGTTTGTGATTTGTTTGGTTTGTGTGTTTGTTTGCTTTTAGTACCATGAAGTCTTTTTAAAAACAGAGCTGGATGTTTCTTTTATGATTTTGCCCTTGGTACGGTGTTTAGAAAGTCCTTGTTCATCACCAAACTTTTGGTCAAAAACATAGTAACTCAGATGTTTATCATAGCATTGTTTATAACAGTAATTGTAAAAAACAAAACAAAACAAAAAAACACTAGAAATGTCCTAAGGATATATCAATAATTGATTTGTTAAATATGTGACTTTACATAACAGCATGATTTCCAGTCATTAAAAATGATTTGACTTTGGTGCCCAGGGTACAGCTCAGTGGCAGAATGCTTGCCTAGCATGTGTGGGTGAGGCCCTGGGTCCAATCCCCAGCACTACAAAAAAAAAAAAAATAGATTTGCATCTATTTACTGGCATGGGACTATACTATATAGTGAAAAATATATAAAGTGTCATTATAGGATGATTCCCTCTTGGGTAAGCCATTTTTATATTAACAACTATATTTCTGTTTCTGTAAAAGAGTCAACATTTTATTTATTTACCTTACCTCCCAAATAACTATCAAACTTGTATGTTCTCTTCATATGCTACCTATTCAAGAAATTAGTTAATTACTCAAATTTTACACACACGATAAAATGATTCCTTAGCACTTCTAAAATGTGTGCAATACTAATGGTGGCTACGATTTATTTAGCACATACTATACATCAGAGTCTGTTACCTGTATACATCAATTTGAAAGGTAGAAAGCTGGCAAGGAATGTTCCAATGGACACATAACGGAATTATGGCTGCCTTTCCTTAATTGGCAAGTCAGAAATGCGGCCGTTGACTGGCTCTCATACAGTTGTTCCAGCTCTTTTCTTGGAGGCCACTAGGCTCCTAGCTTTCCTCCCTCTCATGGCCAGAGGCAAACATGTAAGACACTCTAGTATTTACTTCCACAGAATCCCAACCGCCTTTTGGGTCTACTCCCACATCTCCATAGAAGAACCTGCATTCTCCATATAGATCTTTTTTGCCCTCTCTCTCCCATAGTTCTCAACAAATCCCACTCTACCAGCAAAAGAAGACTTACTTCCTTTGCATACATGGTCTTCCCTAGGAATTAGGGAGAAGGCAATAAGAGTCAATTCATTTCTTCTGAAGTATTTGCAGATGAAAGTCTTTTGACTTTCTTAAAGTTGAATCAAAATTAAGATTATTTGCATTGAAAATAAAATTGCAATGTGACAGGGGAGGGAACTCTCTAACCCAAATGACTCTCAGTGGTGGAATGTTAACTAGTATAGGCAATTGAAGTGAAAAAAAAAAATCCTGGATCTGTCCTTGGCAGGGCTCCTCTGACTAATGGTCTATTTGGACTTGGGGGCATGAAGGCATGTGTGTGGGGACCAAGAGCATAGAAGGAGGTCACTAGGTTTTATGTTGCTCTTCATTTTCATAGCTTCTTCCTTGCCCATACTTCAAAGCCAACACATCCTCTACAGTCACCATCTCTTGTCCTGTTTTGTTTTGAGATCATTTTCTCCATGTTGGTGGCCTTGAGGTTCTGGAAGTAGAAGGGAACCTTGAAGGGAGTGGGCTCCTGGTGTCTGAAAGTACCTCTGCGTGGCAAAGGTTAAGGTGATGTACAGCACAAGGCAGCCCCAAACGATTCCACTCATTTGTACTCTACATCAACCTCACATTTCCTGTCTCCAAAGAGTCTCACCAGACCCTAAGTTGGCCAGGACTTGAGAAAACTGAGAAACCACACTGTCTTGGTCCAAAGAAATAGACACACAGGGCTTACATTTTTTTCTTCCATTAGCATTCAAGTATTTTAATGAATTCCAGATTTGCCTATTTGTTCCTAGGGGAGGATATTGAAGTTTTCTGTGGCTCATTTTATTTTTTAATATTTAAAAATCTTTTCCCTCAATGAGGCATAGCCATAATTGCATTTGTAAGAAGTAGGCTGTGCTTGGTTACTGGAACAGTTTTCTAAATGTGGTGACAAAAATTAACAACATGTTCCTTTTGTAAGGTGCTTTTTCCTTTCCTCTTCTTCTTCATCTTCTTCTTTTTTAAAAATCTATTAACACTTGAAGGTTTTTAAGCCAATCTACATCCTATAATATGTGAATACCAACACATAACAACTTATAAGAGCCCATTTAAGCAGGTATAGATAGCTATATAAAGAAAAACTCATGTGCAATATAAAGGGTATTCAAATTGTTCCATCTAACCTCAAAGAAGTGCAAATCATCCCCAAAGTATAAAGTGGTTTAAAGGCAGGGAATTGAGAACTAAATTTGAAGCTGACATCTTGACAGCTTCATGACCTAGTTTCAGGGACAGAGCTATGCAAGAGTGACAAACAAGGAAAAAGAAGGAGATGTGGGCTGTGGGAGCCAGAGAGAAAGAAGAACCAGAGAAAGAGGGTGAGGTGGTGGAGTGGGGAGCAGAAAAGATATTGAAAACAATTAAAAACGAAATAGAACAGAGCAGCTAGACTGGTTACCTTGAAGTTATTCTTTGTTAGGTGATCAGTACATCAAATAAATACTATACATGTGAATATGAGTATATTTCTGAATATAAATTTCTATTTTTAATGCAAAAGTGATCAATGTACTGTCTACTGAAACAAGAATGCAATGAAAACTGAAAGGAAGAACATGAGTTTTAGATTTTTAACCACTTCCTTAGATGGTTAACATCAGGCACACCAGATATCTAAAGATTTCTTTCAATTCCTATGTTTCTGTTTGGGTGCAGACACCACAATGGAAAGAAAACTAATTTCCAGGAGCCCGATTTGGATTTTGTGGTGAGCAGAGCTTGTTAAATGTGTGCCTTTCTATTGAGATGGAAATAATCTTCAATTTCCCTATTTAATCTCTGGGTCTTTGGGTTTAAGAGAGGCTATATGCCCTCCCACCACCAAAAACAGAAAACAATGAAGACCACAAAAACAAAAAGACAGGACAAAACAAAGCTGGAGGAAAGAGCAAGTAGACTGGCGCATGACTGGAGTCACTGGCCAGCCAGCATTTCAGCTGTTACCCCAACCCACCTACCTGCTGCTTTTTAGGAGCGACTCATCAGAAAAGTAGCGCTTGCAGATTGATTTTTTCTGTTTTGGGCAAACTTTCTGTATGTGAGTCTCCTATCGTCTCCATGGACGCCACTCAAATGGATAAACTTTCAAGAATGTACTCTTTGTGATATTTTTAAACATGTAGGTGTTTGTTGATATATCTGATACTGGGCTTCAATTTAATGTACTCCTCTTAGTGTGAATACTGCTGGAATGAACACTTCGGGATGGCCAATATAGGGTCAGGAGAGACTACTTAGCTTAGTAGCTAGAGACTACTCTAAGGACATAGCTTCTTAGCAGAGCAAAGAATTATTTAAAAAGAACCAGATCCATGCTGTAGGATTAAATATATGTAGTTTTCTAGCCCACATGTGTGTATAATAGTTACCAGTATAGTCTATCGATAAATCTACCATGTGATCTTTCTCTTCAGTGCCAGACGTTCTCATTAGTGAGTTCTTAGGTCCAAGCTTCGGTTGTTATGGAACATGGCAGCAATGGGGGTTTTTCGAGTGCCAAGATGGTTTATTATAGATGGCCTGGGACTACATTTTGGAAGTAGCCCTTGGCTTTGATAACTGCAAAGTTGAAAAATGAGCTCCTAAAATTGGGGTTTCTGCCTCTAACTCCTAGAGTTCAGCAACATCATTTTTCCTTCAATCACGCTTCAGTGGAGGTGATTTGGGACTCAAATACAGTGGTCAAGAGCCTTCATAACAGGTATCTGTTGGTATTTAGGGCTTACTCCTGGATGACAGTAGAATTGATCAGGTCTCTCCCCTGAAGAATCTAATTGCTTCTAATTGATGCAGGAGTAAAGGAGTTCTCCCAATTCCCAGGGGAAAAACAAGACTCTGTTATGTTCCCATGAGAAATTCAAATATGCATCCTTGATTTTTTTAGAAGAACTTGACAGAAGCCAGATTATTGGGAAAGCCAGAGTAGCCTTAGGAATGACCTCACCGCAAGGGTAGAGGTCTTTCTATTAACCCTATATATCCAGAGCCAGGGTTCCTGAGAAGAGAGACTGGACATGCTTCAGGTACAGTGTACAGTTGGTCCTTGATCCCAGGCTGGCACAGCTTCTCTCGCTGCGGTGCTTCACAGGATAGAAGAGGATGCATCTGCAGCCATTCTTTTATAAACAGCAGTGACAAGTCTCCCCAATACCATACACAACAACAGCAGCAGCAAGGCGACAAGTCCTGCCTCAATAATGCAAGTTCACAGTCTGTCCAGGTTCACACTACAGGAATTTTGTACTGGATATTGCAGCTTAATCACAGTAAAACCCGGGATTGATGTGTGGATTCCATAAACAAGCCAGGGAGTGCACAGAAATGTCAGAGGAATGAGGGCTTAAACAACCTGCACCTCAGAGTGTCAATCAGGGAAGGTTTTTAAATCCCATAAACTTTATAAACCCATTCATATTCCCAAACAAAGGACGGGCAGATCCATTCACACCATTTTTTTCCTGTTAGTTATTTGCACAAATCCACTCAACAAGGGAAATGCTGAAGATTTAACTCCTCTGAATGATTCAACTCCTTTGAGTGTTCAAAATTCCTTCTGTTAATAGTCTCCAGTTCATACCTCAAAGATGGGAGGATTGAATTTTTTTAAAAATATATACTGGGAATTAGGATAAAAAAAAGTACACAGATCTTCCAGGTCCAGCATTACCTAGCAGGCTTTGGTTACTCAAATGCCCATTCTGTGGTTACACTTCTCCTACCCCTTTAGCCAGGTGAGGCAGAGCAGGGCTCTTTGATGTCTAAGAGCTTTGTGAATATTACACGTGGATTTCATTGTGGTGCCCCAGGCCTGGCCTTTCCACATTCAGGCTTTGGTAGAATCTCAATGGATTTTGTCCAATGCTTAGTTTCCAATTCCACTTAGTGTCTCCTGAGGTGTTCTCAACGTGAATGAATTGAGATTTCATTTAAATATAACAAGCTTTTAAAATGTTTAAGATAAAATCTGTCATATCAAAAACGAAGTACTGGCTGAAATAAATGTTCTGGCCAGGGGCTGGCACACATTTTATGCAAAGAGCCAGATAATGAATATTTTTGGCTTTGTGGGCTATACAGTCTCCACCACCACTACTTAACTCCACCATGGTACTATGAAAGCAGCCTTAAATAATGCATAACTAAATGGGTGTGGCTTTGTGCCAATAAAGCTTTATTTACAAAACTAGGCAGCTGGACTACAGGTTATAGTTCATTTATTCCTGTTGTAGGACCTTATCGTCTGCCATGGACATCTTTGTTTTGCTTGGTTGTGTTGTATTTTCAACAATGGTATGTCTTTGACATTATAGTGCTGAGTGGAGAAGAGACAACAAATTTTAGAAGATGGAGGTGCAACCACTAGAACTGTAAAATGTCTCTCTGTACAAAAGGATCCGGTTGTTAAACAAACAAAATATTAAATTATTTTGAAAAATAAATATTCCTCTATGTTTAAAAAAAAGTTCACAAAGGAAAAATTAAATCTGGAGATAAACTCTTGGTCTTAGACATTTAAAATGAAGGCCTGGTAAATTTGTAACCTAATTATAAAACCACACACATATACACAGTGAAAAAGGATGATGCTGTGCAGAAATGATAAAAGAATGATTTTATTTTGTGGACTGATGAATATTTGAAATGCATAGCTACATAAAGTCACAACTCCCCATGTAAGCAACAAAGCTCCATCTCCTGATTGCTGATTAAGCCCATAAATTTCAGGAGATGATAGGCATAAAAACCTAAAGCCAAAAACAGAAAGAAAACAAAACAGAAAATGGAACTTGCCTTATTTTGCTATGGTCTCTGCTCATGACAAGCACCTTCAAAACCATAAAATTTGGAGAGAAAACTTCCTTGTTAAAGCCAGTGGTTTCTCATTAACAAATATCATGTCCAAAGATAATATGTTGATTTAAATTTTAAACTTTCCCCAGGAAATATTTTTTACAGCCTCACATTTTAGTAATAAATATTCAAGGGTTGAACGTGTTGATTTTCTGTAGTTTCCATCACAATATAAAAACAAATTCTTCATATAATCCTCTATTTTGCATCAGAAAATAAGCTCATTCAAACTGGAAAAAATTATAAATTCCTAGTAGCTTACCTGGTAGATACTCAGTGGTTTCTGCAACTTCTTTGTGTAATTTGTTGTTGTTGTTGTTGTTAGGTGCCATGGACTTGGTGTCCAACTCATAGTGACCCTGTGTAAAACAGATAAGACACTATTGGCAGTGTTGCTCTGCTATTTGTAGGGTTTTCAGTGGCTGATTGTTTGTTGGGATTGGGTTGCCAGATCCTTCTCCCAAGCCTATAGCACCTGGTGTTCTCAGATGGTCTCCCATTCAGGTACTAACCAGGCCCGACCCTGACAGGATCCGATGCCACAGGGGTAAGGCTCCAGACTTTGTGGAAGAAGAAGAAGGAGAAGGAGAAGACATTTTAGCATAGTTTTATAGGCTTTTGTGTTTGTTCGTTTTGTTGTTTGTTTGTTGTAAATATTATAATTTTCTATTGTTTTGTTTTTTGAGACAAAGTCTCACTATGTACCAGGCTAGCCTGGAACTCACCATGCAGACCAGGCTGGTGCCAAGAACACATCAGTCCTCCTCTGCCCCAGCCTCTGGAGTGCTGGCATTTCAGGCATGCACCACCATGCTTAGCCTGCAGTTAAGCTTTAAATAAAAAGTTAATTTGTGTCAGTCTTTTCTTCCCATGCTTCTTATCTTTTTTAAAAAATTTTAATTTTCAAATTGATGTTAGTACCATTGAGTCAGTGCCCAACTCATAGTGACCCTATGTACAACATATGAAACACTATTGTCAGTGCTTCTCTGATGTTCACAAGGTTTTTAATGGCTGATTGCTCTTTTGGGGGGAGTGCGTTGCTGGGTCCTTCTCCTAAGCCTACAGCACCTGGTATTCCCAGGTGGTCTTCCATACAAGTAGTAACCAGGTCCGGTGTGCTTAGGTTCAGAGATCTGATGGGATGAGATGCCACAGTGGTACAGCTGCAGACTAATTTTCAAATTGTTGTTGTTGTTGTTGTTAGGTGCCATTGAGTCAGTATCCGACTCATAGCGACCCTCTGTACAACAGGGGAAACACTATTGTCAGTGCTTCTCTGTTGTTCATAGGGTTTTCAATGGCAGATTGACTTTTGGGAGGGGGTTGCCAGGTCCTTCTCCCAAGCCTACAGCTTCTGGTGTTCCCAGGCGGTCTCCCACCCAGGTAGTAACCAGGCCTGACCCTGCTTAGCTTTGGAGATCTGACGGGATTGGATGCCACTGGGCTACCGCTGCAGGCCTAATTTTCAAATTGTTGTTGTTGTTGTTAGGTGCCATCGAGTCGGTATCCGACTGATAGCGACCCTCATAGGGTTTTCAATGGTTGAGTGCTTCGGGATTGCCTTGAGAGTGGATTGCCAGGCCCTTCTCCCATTTTTGCAGTGCTGGAAATTGAACTCGGGGCCTCAGAGACTGCAGCGCAGCGCTCTACCCACTGAGCTAAATCCCAGCCCCAATTTTCAAATTAGCCTACAATAAAATATTTTTTGATATAGAGCTCTATTTAACACATATGTTGTTATTAAATACTACAACGGTGAAGATAGAGAACAGATCTGCCACTCCTAAAGCATCTTTCATACCATCCCTGTATAGATCTCCTTGGTCCAGTTCTACCCTCTGCTCTGGTATTTGTCACTATAGTTTTATCTCTTGAAACTGTTCATTTAAACAGAAGCATACAGTATGTAGTCTTTTAAACTGCTTTCTTTTATCCAGCATAATGTTTCTGAGATCCAGTCAAACTCTTCCATGAATCAATAGTTCATTCCTGTTCATTGCTGAATAGTTTTCTATTCTATTGATGTATCATCGTTTGTTAATGTATTCACCCAGTGAAGGACATCTTTTTCTGAAGTTTTGAGTGATAATAAGTACAATGACTATAAACATTCATTTATGGATTTTTGTGTGAACATAAATTTCAATTTGACTTGGGTAAACACTAGCCTTTGGAAGGACCTGGCAACCCACTCCCAAAAAATCAATCTGCCATTGAAAACACTATGGACAGCAGAGAAGCACTGACAATAGTGTTTCCCCTGTTGTACAGAGGATCGCCATGAGTCGGATACCGACTCGACGGCACCTAACAACAACAACAACAAACACTAGCCTGTATGATGGCAGCTCATACAGCAAATGTATATTTATACAAAATTGTACAACAGTTTTCCTGAATAGCCATACTATTTCACATCCCTAACAGCAATGTAGGACAGTTTTGAGTGCTCAAAAGGATCACCACGGTCTGGTATTGTCAGTTTTTTTTGTTGTTGCTGTTTGTTTTTGATTTTTGTAAGTCATTCTAATTGGTCTGTAGTGGTATCTCATCATCTTCCTTAAAATAGTAGTTTTTTCTTTCATTTTCTCTTTCTAGTTCTCTATTTTATACTTTTGCTACAAAGGATAGCTTCTAATATCTTACTTTATTCTAAGAGCCAGAGAATCTATGCCCTGAGAAAAATAATCCTCAGTCCCTCAAACGTCTTTCTTTTTTCCTTATTCTTGGTGATACCAAACTCATTAGAGATGTGATTTTATAGCAAAAAGAACAAACTCACTTAGTTACTTTGTGCTAAGGAATAAGCTGCTAATGGAGCCTGAGTCACCCAGTTTGGAGTAACACCCTTGTTTGCCAGGGAGCAGCCATGTTGACTCAGATGTGTGTTGTATTTCCTAAGGAGTAGAACTGGATTATCTCACCAATGTAATGCATCTACAAATTATAATATTTACCCAGGCTTGCTGTCTAAAGTAGATTTATAACAAATGCAGTGTATCTCAATATATGTGAGTAATCCACACTATAATGAAGTTATACAAGTAGTGAAGTTTGAAACCCAAACTTGCATCTGCATATCTAATTCTTGAGCTGAACCTTCTGTGGGCTAACAATGGTAATAAGAAGAAGGTGCAACTGGTGGTTTCAATGTGAAGATTCATTGTGAAAATTGCCAAGCCACAGAGGGTGGAGGGTAGAGAAGCATAAGGAGAGAGATTGTGTTGAGGGACCAGCCAGAAAAATGAATAATTCTTACTCTGGATTGAATCACTCATTTCTCTCTCTCTCTCTCTCTCTCTCTCTCTCTCTCTCTCTCTCTCTCTCTCTCTCTCCTCTGTCTGTCTATCTCTTTTGCAGTACTGGGGATTAAACTCAGGGCCTCACACTTGCATGCTTTTCAAGTGCTATACCACTGAATTGCACCCTCAGACCCTTTTATTCATTTTTGAGTCAGGGTCTCACTAAATTACACAGATTGCCTCTGGTCTCAAATTTGCGATCCCCCTGCCTCTGCCTTCTGAGTTGCTGGGATTACAGGTGTGCACCACTATGCCCAGCTTCATTACCCATTCTCTTAAGGTTGGCCTGGGGTGGCCAAGGAATGGTCACATGCACATAAGAATGTGCATGAGATATTGAAAAGAAATTGTTTGCATTTTATTCCTTGGACGTTTTCAAGATGGTAAGTGATATAAAACTAAAAAGAAATTTTAAAGAGGGAAAATGTGACACCATTATTTAGGATAATTTGAAAAGGATAAAATAGAAAGAAGAGGAATTACTAGGGAGGGTCTTGAAATAGTATTGGTTAAAAATCTTAATGTAGATTCTTCTTTGTCATTCATGCCCAGTCATTCCCAAATTTCTCTCCAGTTTCTTCTTTTTACAGTCTTCTCATTCCTCCCTATAGTACCACCTTGATGTTTCAGTACTGGGTCATGTTTGTGTCTTGTTTCATTAGGTCCTGTGGAGTCAGATCCAACTCAGAGCAACCCTAAGTACAGCAGAATGAAACACTACCCAATACCATGCCATGTACATGATCTTTTTATATTTGAGCCCATTGTTGCAGGCACTATGTTTCTCCTCATTTTGAGTTGTACCACATCACCAAAAGGAGTTCCCAGAGGTTTGCTGTATTCCCACCATTAAGGTTGACTGCTTTGACAAGACAACTCTTCCCCTGTCATTTTTTGAATACCTTCCAGCATGGGGGACTCATTTTCTAGCACTATATTTGACAGTGCTTCTCCACTATTCATAGAGTTGTCAATGGTAAGTTATATTGGGAGTGTGCTACCGGGTCCTCCTCCCTAGTCTGTCTTAGTCTGGAAGCTCAGCTGAAACCTGTCCACCATGGGTGGCCCTGCTGGTATCTGAAATACTGGTGGCATAGCTTTCAGCATCATAGCAACATGAAAGTCCCCACAGCACAACAAGCTGCCAGACACAAGAGGGCTGAGTCACTAATGATTCCACATTTACCAACTTATTTTCTCCTGAAGACAAGTATTGACAAGTTTGAAGCAAGTATCTCATGAAGATACCATACATCCAGTTGACATTCTGATCATGAAGGGCAGTAGCTTCAAGAGGTTTTCTCAATTATAGTTTTAGTGTCTGCATTGTTTTATACAGGGTTACTTCCATGGAAATAGAGATCCAAGTCTAATGTGATAGAAGTCAGTGGAGCCACCCAACCACTTCCCACTGTGGGAGAGGCATGTGCTGGTGCCACAACTTACCCTCCCAGGATCCCAAAACTGGAGGGATAGACCAAGGTCCTTTCTCAGAGCTACTTTTTCTCAATAGGTTTTCAGACTGAGAACTACTACAATCTAGACATTCTTGCGGTGTGGGTCCCAAGGACTGCGTAAATAAAGTCTGTGAAAATGACTAGCCTCAAAATTCCTGAATTTATCATAGGGGCCTTGTACACAGCAGTCTCTTGATGTATATGTTAGCACTGTTTAAATTGAATTCTCTCTCACCATCTTATTTGATGTAACATTTTTTTCTTGCTCCATTTTCTTCCTTGCTATAAAGACAAGTAATAATGAGCAGTTAGAAGAAAAACGTTTTTGAAAGAGAAGACCATGATGAAATTGGATGTAGAAATTTAAAATAGCTGTAAAAGTCTTGGCTCCTGGAGATACACTTGTCACTGAGCCATATAATGCTGCATTGCTTGGTATGTGTATACATAAACCCATGTGGGAGGTACATTTGTTGATATGTAGTCAAACTTGCACTTATTTCAAGTTCAGAGGGAAATTTTCCAACAGAAAGTCTTCTGTTTGATTCTCAAGGGCAATTCTCCATTCACCTTTATTTTCTACCTCTAGGTGGCTATAAATAAAACATAGGAGAGAAACAGATGGGGACAAATCTTTGGGTGACTTTATCTTCATTAAGTCCTGCTTAATTATGTCTACTTGGTCAAAACTTTAATTTGATAAACCTTCCCAAATCAGATAATGTTCCTGCCACTATGTAAGTATTACTTGGCAGTACCAACCTCACCCATTCAATAATACAATAGATCAATAACTCAATTGTTCTACATTTACTGAATGACTTTACCCAGCTAACTTATTAACAGCCAACCAACCAAAATCATTATATTAGTATGTAGTCAGAAATGTGTTTAAATGGTCTTTTAAAAATCAGAATATAAAACTAATCTCATCTCTTTGGAGGAAGTATTGCAGCCCCTTCTTTTAAGATAAAGTGATATAAATGATTGTTATACCACAGTAAGGAATACATTATATGCATCCGTGGTTCATCTCTTGATCTAATGTAGATATCCAGGCAGTGCTTACATACAAGATAACCTACCTAGCACCAAATTGACTTGACCAGCTCACATTGGTAATGATACCTAGTTTTCCTACTTACCAAAGAGTATGTTTTTAATTGGATACACTTTTTAAAGCTTCTACAGGATCAGCTCTATCATCTTCAGTGTTATGATTACAAGATTGAAAAAAAAGCTCCTGTTAAGAAAATTACATTATTTCTCATTATGCTTCCATTGTCAGAATCTAAGTTTAAAATTTTAGAAGTTACTGAGAATCATACTGTCTTCTTTTCTTTATTCTATTTGTCTCAGATAATCATATATCTGCATATAATTCCCCAAAATGTTATAAAACATAACCCTGGGGAAAGCCAGGGTAAGCACCTTTGGAAAATATTTGTGTCTGAATCTATATGAGTAGACTTACCATTTCCCTTTGGGCTAAGTTTTAATGTATCTGCATTATTGAGTTCCAAGAGAAGAATTATAGGATGGGACAAGAAGAAGGGGTAATGAGGGAAAGAAAGAGAAATATCATATATTTTGTCCTTAAGGCAAAATCTGGATATAGATAGATATAGATGATATAGATATAGATATAGATATAGATATAGATATAGATGGATATAGATAGGGCTGGAGTTTAGCTCAGTTGGTAGAGTGCTGTTCCACACTGTGAGGACCTGGTTTGATCCCGAACACCACAAAAACAAGAGAAGCACCTGGCTATCCACTCCCTGAAGAAATTCTGAAACAATTAGCCATTGAAAACCCTATGAGGGTTGCTATGAGTCAGACATGACTACACGGCACTTAACAACAACGAACAACATAGATAAAGACAGATATAAGATAGAGAGAAAGAGAGAGAGAGATGCAAACAAGACACACAAGTAGAAGGGGGACCATTGGTGGGGAGAGAATAGAGGGTGGAGGGGGATCATGAGCAATGTGCCATATTATATGTGTATGGAAACGTCATAATGAAACCTATTAAATTATACACTAAAAATTTACTAATAAAATAACTGGAGGAAAATAAAATAAAAAGTGAAGGAAAATAACAAAAACTGTACATACACACCCATTTGAAAATCTAGAAAACATGCCAAAGTGATTATCTAAGTGAGATTATGGACAATTTTTATTTTTTAACTTTGTCCTCTATTTTCCTAGGTTTCCATAATGGGCCTGTGTTATCTTTTAAATAGATAGATAGATAGGCAGATAGATAGATAGATAGATAGATAGATAGATAGATAGATAGATAGATAGATAAAAGAATTTGAGAGAGATACGCTGGGTCTTCTGCTCACCTAATACACCCTTCTAAAATCACAGCTTCTATTTCCATAAGTGTCTAAATGACATGGAGACAATTCTCCTAGGTTATGGTTGATGCTTCTTCCACCAGCAGCAGTCCAAGATCTTTTTATTGTCACCAGTGACCATTTACATGTTTAGCAAACAAATCAAGCCAGTTGCATGGTTCCATTCTCTCGCTTGTGCTCTGGCTCCTGGGATCTCTACATAGTTTCTCATCATAGTTTCTCAGCCATCAGATGCCTTCCTAAATCAAACCCCATGCTTAGTTCTTTGAGGCTGTGGAATCCATCCCTGTACTTCCCCTCCGCCTCCATTGCAGAACCTCGAGAATAGCCAGGTGGCCCACGCTAAATCACATCACGCTAATCAGCCACTGTTTATTTGTAAGTGTAAGCTTCAGTCTCCTCTCTAATTCTACCATCTGTGTTTTGTGTTCTCAGTGTTGGGGCATCTACCTCTGCTCATGGTTACCTCAGAGCTGGTCACCGGAACAAAGTTGGAGTGAAATTTTAAGTCAATTTTCTTTATATTATAATAGTGAACAAATATTTGTGGAATAATGCCTGCATTGGGTGGGAAACAATAGAAACTATAGGTTCATGCCTGGTCCATGATACTTACTAAGTGTGATTTTTAGTGCTTATATTGTTAAGTACCATCATATTGTACTAACAATTGTACAGAAGAAATAAGACAGTATTTATGGAGCTCTTTTACTGTCAGCTGCAATGAGTGCAACCAAAATTTCGTCTTCCACCTTCTCATGTCCATCCTGAAAGGAGATGGAATCAGCTCTCCAGAGTTCTCTGGGAGGCGGGGAAGGGGAACCCCACCCTCTCGGAAGACAGTGGTCTGTGAGGCTGGTGGATTGCAGCATTTGGTGACACACTTGAGGGCGAGGATCTTATTTAGTGTCTGAAGAAGAGTTTAATAAAGACGTCCTCCAAGAGGCACATGGAAGGACAGTCCTCAAGAAACTTCAGACCTGCCTGTTCTAAATGTGGCTCAAGGAAACAATCCAAAAGAGCTGCCTTTCTTGTTGTTGTTAGGTGCCCTCAAATTGAGTCCGACTTATAGAGACTCTAAATACAGCAGATGGAAACACTTCCCAATTCTGTGCCAGGTACACGATCTTATTTATATTTAAGCCCATTGTTGCAGACACTGTGTCAATCCATCTGGTGGAGGGTTTTCCTCTTTTGCGTTGACCTGCCACTCTCTCAAACATGATGTCCTTCTCCAGGCACTGATCTCTCCTGACTACATGTCCAAAACATGTAAGCCGCAGTCTGGCCATTCTTGCTTCCAAGGAGCACTCTGGTTGCATTTCTTCTAGGACAGATCTGTTGGTTCTTTTGGCAGTCCACGGTATATTCAATAGACATCTCCAGCACAACAATTCACAAGCATCAATTCTCCTCCTGTCTCCCCTGTTCAATGTCCAGCTTTCACAACCATATGATTTTGACTGAAAATACCATGGCATGAAGCCAGATTCTTGCAAAAAGGAGATAAGAGGAGATAAAAAAATGTTCAATCCAGTATAAATGCACATATATATATATATATAGTATATTGTATATATATTGTATATATATATATATATTATATATATATTGCATACATATATACTATATATATACTATATATATTATATATAGTATATATATACTATATATATATACAATATATATATACACAATATATATACAATATACTATATATATATGTATATCTATATATATATATATAGATATATACAATTTTTCTGAATTCATGGCTGAGTATCCGGCCCCTACTCACTGCCCCCAGGTTTAGAAAAATCATCTTGACCAAACTCAAAGGGTTTACTATTCGTTCTGTGTCTTGAGTTATTAGAAGGCAGCATGAACTCCCCAGAACCAGGTCTGAACTAGCAGCCCATAGTGATTCCCTGAGTCTTTGCAGAGAGCCTCAGCTGCAGCCCAGGAATTTAAGCACAAGTGGAAGTGGAAACTTGGCTTGTCTCAATATCAATAGACTTGTCTTTATAATGAAAGACAAGGCTTGTTTGCCAGACCTATAAGGGAAACATATCTGTTTTGTGTACTGCAGAATTCTGGTCCATGGACAGTGTCACTGAATGAAGGCAGAGACCCTTCAGGCCGGAAAGAAAGGCCTAACAAGAACTGAGGGCTGCCTGATTTTACCAAGTGTTCTCAGATGCCTGCCTTCAAAAGATTAACTGGTTTCTATCCACCAGTGATTGTCCTCTGTTAGCTGGTCCTGAAACCCATTTAAGCTTTGCCAGTCACATTTCTGGGAATTGCTACCAAATCAAGACAGGCTGATTGATGCCAATTTGGGGTTTATACAAGGCAGGAAGACTGCATAATTTTCCATATGATTTTTTACAGAAAGACATCTGACCTTGGATAAGTTCATTTATAAGTGAAATCTTGAGGTTTATTTACTTATATTTGTCAGTTCTTTAAAGAAAAAAGAAAAAAAGGAGAAAGAACTCAATTGCCTTTAGAGCATGGAGCTTCATAAAACCACTATAAAAATGGAGTAAAATTTGTTGTTTCAAAAAGTTTATATACTTATACTATCTTGGAACACTTAGTTGGCTAATATAAGAAGAAAATAATTTAAGAGAGGAACTAAGAAATTACATTCCTGTGGTAACCTCAGTATGAAAATTAAGATAAAAAATGTCCATCAACCAATGCATTTTTTTACTCGTAAAAGATAGTGTTTTCTTGTTTCTCTTTGGGGGCTCTGGAGAGGAGACAGGAGCTAAGTAGAAGGAGTGAGCTTGTTGGAAATGAAAGCCAGTACTAGAGAGCAGTGGAAAGCTGGTGCTTTGTTCTTGCTTTTACACATTCTCTACTAGAAAATTCAACTCTTTTAAATTTCATCTCCTTTATTGGAGGCATGAAAAGCAGGCACCCGATCCTTGAACTTAAGATAGGAATCATTTGGATATCTCATCTTGTGGACAGAAGCACTCCAGTTGGCTGGTGCAATGGAGTGTAATGGTGAGACAGAGACCCTAGACCTTCAAAGCAAGAAACGCAAATTTAATTCTTGGCTCAGGCACTACTCTCTGGGTGAACTAGGGAAAATGTTTCCAGCTGCAAAGTGGGAATTATCATTACCATCTCAGAAAGCCATTTTTGTTGTTGTTAGATGCATTTGCATCGGTGTCCGACTCATAGCAACCCTATGTACAACAGATGAAACATTATTGTCATGTTCCTCTGTTATTCATAGGGTTTTCAATGGCTGATTGCCTTTCAGGAGTGAGTTGCTGAGTCCTTCACCCAAACCTACAGCACCTGGTGTTCCCAGGCAGTCTCCCAACCAAGGACTCACCAGGTCCTACCCTGCTTAGCTTCTGAGATCTGACAGGATCAGATGCCACACTGCTACAGGCTGCTCCTCTTCTATTGTTTAAACATAAATATGAGGGAGGATCACTCTCTTAAAAAACCAAAACAGAATTTATTTAAGCTGTACAATGTAATGCTTTGATATATACATACTTTTGGAAATTACTTCTATAATAAAGCTGATTAACATATCTATCACCTCACATAGTTACCAGTTTTATTTATTTGTTTCTTTGCCTGTTTTTGGTCAGGACACTTAAGATCAACTTTCAGAGAATTTCAAGTATGTAGTACAGTATTATTAACTATTTTCAGATAGTTACATTAGCTACAGTACATTAGCTCTCCAGTACTTGTCCATCCCACATAGCTGAACCTTTCTACTTTTTGGCCAATATCTCCCCATTTTCCCCACCTCATAGCCCATGTCAACCGCTAGCCTATTCTCTC
Organism: Pedetes capensis; assembly: GCA_007922755.1. NCBI lineage: Eukaryota > Metazoa > Chordata > Mammalia > Rodentia > Pedetidae > Pedetes > Pedetes capensis. The sequence goes on from VMDO01000009.1 coordinate 188,367, forward strand.
TTTTCTATGAGTTTAGCTTTTTTAGATTCTTGTATGAGGTCATGTATTTTTCATCCCTAACTTATTTCAATTACACACACACATACACACACGCATATATGAAGGGCTTGGCAGTGAAAGAATCAGCCATTGAAAACCCTATGAATAGCAGAGAAGCACTGACATAGTGCCGGGCATGGTACAATGTCAGGGAGTGTTTTGTTTTGTTGTACATAAGGTTGTTATGAGTCAGACCAGACTCAGTGGCACCTAACAACAACAACAACAACAACAACATCCATTAACAGATATCTAGGTTGTTTCTATATTCTTGGCTATTACTAATAATGCTTCAATGAAAATGCACACAAGAGTTTGGATATTTATTTGAGATACTTGTTTCCTTTTCTTTCTTCTTTTTTCCCCCTGTTCTGGGAGGCTGAATCCAGGGTCTCACACATGCTTTGCAAGTGCTCTACCACCGAGCTGCACTGCTAGCCCCTTTTGTATGTTTTTATATTGAGGCAGTTCTCACTAAGGTACACTGCTGCCTTCTCCTCTGTAGTTGCTGGGATTATAGGCATGTATCGCTGCACCCACTGAGATACTTATTTCATTTCCTTTGGATTTATATCTAGAAGTGGGATTGCTGGATGATATGACAATTTTATTTTTAATTTATTAAAGAACTTCCATGCTGTTTTCCATGAGGCTTGTACTAATTTTCTTTCTCACTGACAGTGTACAAGAGCTTCCTTTTCTCCCCATCTTAAGCTTCTGTATAGCAAAGAAAACACTCAACAGAGTGAAAAACTAGCCTACAGAATTGGAGAAAGTATTTGCAAATCATACATCTGATTAAGGTGTATGTCTTATTCCATTCATGCTCCTATAACGAAATACCATAGACCAGGTAATTTATAAACAACAGAAATGTCTTTCTCACGGTTCTGGAGGCTGGAAAGTCCAAAGTAAAGGTGTGAACTCATGTGTGTTTTGAGGACCACTCTCTACTTGTATGACGGATCCATGGTGCTTGGTCATCTGGAGAGAACAAAGACTGTGTCCTCATATGGTGAAAGGAACAGAAAGGGAAAAAGGACTAGCTGGTTCCCTAGGGCCCTTTTCTAAAGGTTCTAGCCTACTCACTGTCTAAAAGCCACATCTCAGTACCATTCTCTGGGGGTTTAAGTTTCAATGGAGGAGTTGTAAAGGGACTTATGTATTCAAACCACAGTAGGCTAACATGCAAAATACTATATATCAAGAATTTAAACAACTCAGTAGCAAGAAAAGAAATAACTTGATTTTAAAAATGGTCAAAGGAGCTGCATAGACATTTCTCTACCAACTGAGCTAAATCACAGCCCCTGCATAGACATTTCTCAAAAGAAGACATACAAGTGGCCAACAGGTCTATGGAAAGTTGCTCAGCATCACTAATAGTCAGGGAAATAAAATCAATGAAATATCACCTGATACTTGTTAAAATGGCTACCATAGAAAAATTTAAAAACACAAATGAAATTGTTCTATTTAAAAAAAAATACTTATTTGGAAATTTCAAATAGTAACCAAAATATATACATAGATCAGACTTAGGCTGAGTTGTTCTTAGTTAATAGCTTTCCCACAAGGAAATTATGCTAAGTTAGAGGGAGATAACACACAGAAAACTTAATGTTTAAAAGATCTTATAGGAAATTGGGTCAGAGATAAATTCAAAACAGCCACAAGCACTGGAAGTTGAACTACGTTCCTTATTCTTTTAGATAAAATAGGTTAATTTTCCCTGGAACCTAAGAAGAAACAAAAATTATGAGTGTAAATGCACAGGTATATTCAAATTTCACTTATTAAATTAAAAGAAAGACATACCTCACCAATTAGGTGAAAAAATTTCCCAGTGTGAATACAAACTAAGAGGCCAAATAGTGATATAGTCTTGGCCTAATTTTCAGCTGAAATGTGAAGTGCTTCTTTCACATTTAGCCATCTCTCTCCAACACCTTCTTCCCTTCCTTCCAGCCCTCAAACTTCCCTTTAGCACAAATACCGTACAATTGGCTGTGCAAAATTCAATATTCAACAGCTATAATTACGATAGAGAGAAAGCAATGAAGTCACATTTTTCATGAAGTGAAAAACTACTGCTGAATTCATTTTACTGAGCAGCAATTAAAACACATTTGTGAATTTATAAATATTTTGTAGTATGGTTCTACAAGTGTTTCTAATTTGAGCAATGACAGGTGTTTGTTGTTTAAAATAAATAGCAAACCTGGGGTCTTTTACTTAGGATTCAAAATATGTCACTGTGGAAGGGCTAAAGTGAATGCTAGCTAAATTTCTTTCAGAAACAAGATCTGCTCAGTGAACTCTGACATATGTCAGGATAGCATGGGAAGAAGTGCCTACTATGTTCCAGGTGCTATTATACCTATTTACATTTAATCTTCAGAAAGTTCTGAGACTTAGGTCTTAGTGCGCCCATGTTATAGATGAGGAACTGAGCTCAGAAAGGGTACAAAACTGTCAGATCATATTACCAAGAAAGAGTAGAGTTTGAGTTGGGCCATAAACCTTGAATCTGTTCTATTGAGGTTGTAAATTGGTGACAATTCTTGTCTTTGTAAACCACAGCTCAGCTGAATACCTGCAGCAGGCACCAGGGCAGAGTGATGCCAGTCTTACACATAGCCTGAGGATAGTGAGAGCTGTGGGTTTCAAGTGAACTTATGGTTGTTGTTGTTGTTGTTATTGTTGTTGTCGTCATCGTTGTTGTTGAGTGCCATGGAGTCAGGTCCAACTCATAGCTACCCTATGTACAACAGAATGAAACATTCCCTGATTCTGTGCCAGGCACACGATCTTTTTTATGTTTAAAAAGCCCATTGTTGTAGACATTGTGTCAATCCATCTAGTTGAGAGTCTTCCTTTTTTTGTTGTTGATCTGCCATTCTCCCAAATATGATGTTCTTCTCCAGGGATTGGTCCATCCTGACAACATGTCCAAAATACATAAGATGCAGTCTAGCCATCCTTGCTTTCAAGGAGCATTCTGGTCGCACTTTTTCTGGGACAGATCTGTTGGCTCTTTTAGCAGTCCATGGTGTATTCAATATTCATGCTCTCTGAGAGAAGAAATTCTTTGGGTATTTCAGGAAGTGCTGGGTTTTAACCTTACCTGCTGACATAGCCTCCTAACTCTACCTTCAAAGCCTTTCTGGGAATCCTCACCATGCTGGGCTGGCCCCACTAAACTCTGTGAGACACACCTGCCTCTCTCTGTGAGTACTGCTGGGTCTACTACTAGTGTCCTGCAGGCCATCACTATGACTCTCTTGGTAACCAAACCAAGTAGTACTCTGTGAGCAAGTGGGGAAGAATCTTCCTCTCTGTCAGCATTTTGCTTCCTTATAAGGTTTCCCAAACTAGTAGTGGGGTGTCAATGTTTGGAAAATGGTAGTGGTCCCCCTAGGTGAAGGCAGGAAAAGAGTGCAAGGCTAAAGAAAATTGGAAAATAATAAAACCAACTCAAACTTGATCTACTTTTTACTACCATTCTGCTCCGGCAATTCTAACCATAGTCATAAACTCCTCTCCCAAAAAAACTCTTAGTTGATTTAGTTCCTTAACAGTTGCTGTATGGTTGAGCTTTTAATAATAACACTAATGACAAAATATTAGCAATAACACAGGCTTCAAATGATCAAGTGTTGTTATTTATTTCTTAATATGCATGGCCTTCTACATAAGAGTTAATTTGGAGAACTCTTATTTAAACAGTCTGCCTCCAAACATACAGATTCAGCTACAGAATTTCCTTTGAGGAGTAAGGAATGTTCTGGAGTCAGTCCAGCTCGTTTCTGGTAGCTTGTTTCTGGGTCCAATGCCATGAATCCTGCATATTCCTGACTATAAACAGTACATTCAAAGTAAGGACAAAATGAAGTTAAAGAGGCAGAACCTGAGCTCCTTCAGTTCTGTCCCTCTGTGTGAGTTCTTGCAGGTCAGGTGTTTGAAATTTAAAACAGCAAAACATAGTGCAAGTTTTGACTTTGTTCACTAAATGCAAATTCAAGTTCCTACATCCAATATTTTACTGTATCTTAATACTATGAAATTGAAATTGATTTTTACATTGTTTTTAATGTAAAGAATGAACCAAAGTATAGTGATTATTATTACTACATGATTATTACTAAGATAATTTGGTAAAATCAGGGAAATATTGTGATCTGCTCTGGGTTTCAGAAATATTAAGTCTACCAGGACAAGGACCACATTATCTAGAAATTCTTTCAGATACTGAAACTCCAGGTGCAATGGCTAAGGATGCCTGGGGCTGGGATTTAGCTCAGTTGGTAGAGCGCTGCGCTGCAGTCTCTGAAGCCCCGAATTCAATTCTCAGCACCGCAAAAATGGGAGAAGGACCTGGCAATCCACTCCCAAGGCAATTCTGAAACAGTCTGCCATTGAAAACCCTATGAGGGTTGCTATGAGTCGGATACTGACTCGATGGCACCTAACAACAACAACAACAAAGATGCCCAGATGTCTGGCAAAACATTATTTTAGGGCATGTCTCTGAGAGTTTTCCCCGAACAGACTGGCATTTGAAGCAGTGCTCTGAGTAAAGAAGATCAAGGATGGGTAAAGGTCAATCTGTTGAGGATTCTAATAGGACAAATAAGGGGGAAAGTGTTGGTGTTAGGTGCTGTCCGGTTGGTGTCTGACTCATATCAATTCTACGTACAACAGGAGAAACACTACTGTCCTGCTTCTTTGCTATTCATGGGGTTTTCAGTGGAGGGTTGATTTTTGGGAGTGGGTTGCCAGGTCCTTCTCTCAAGCCTACAGCACCCGGTGTTCCCAGGCAGTCTCCCATCCAAGTACTAACCAGGCCCAACTCTACTTAGCTTCCAAGATCTGATGGGACTGGATGCCACAGTGGTATGGCTGAAAGCACAAAAGCATTGCCCAGGCTGTGCTGGATCAAACTTGCAATCCTCCTGTTAAGCTCATTGAAGCAGGGTAAATTCTCTGTCTTTTCTGGAGCTAGGACATCATCTCTTCTCTTGCCTTCAGAGAATACACCTCCTGGTTCTCAGGCTTTGTGAGTAATACGCCAGGATCTGGGCCAGAGGTAGTGAACTCTGAACCAGAGACAGAGGGCAAAATCCTGGCATCTAGGTCAAAAGTGTTCTGCTCCCTCGTCCCCTTTTTCCATTGCAAGGCTTTTCAGCCTAGGCGCAAAGATTCCTGAGCAGCCTGTCTTGCCGGTTCTCCCACATTCCGAGATAGTGGGTCCATGGCCATTCAGGCAGCTGAGTCAACCTCGGACCCCTCCACCTGTGTAACACCAGGTCAAGTACTGAGGCCAAAGAGCACAGGGACACAGTGAATGCTAAATAGACCAAAGAAAAAATGAAATATGTGGAATTAAACCACACCCACGTGATGGGGCTTAATCTAATCTGTTTTCCTCCCGGGCTGGATGAGGAAAGGGAAAGGAGGAATGGATGTGGTGTCGGGGACATAACAGAAAAGTCCTGATAGGGTTCAGTAGGGGTAGTGTTGGGACTGGAGATCTAAATTCACTCCTTAGCTCTGCCAGGTACAACCTGAGTGCAGTGTGTGTGTGTGTGTGTGTGTGTGTGTGTGTGTGTGTGTGTGTGTGCTTTCCACCACTAGTCCCCCAAGTGCTGGAGTTGAGTGACAAGAGGTTGCCTTGACTGTTGCTTTTCTGTTTCCATAGCACATTAGGTTTCAAGTTTTGCAGCCACTGATTATTTATTCCTCGAGGCGCTCTGGAGAGATCTAACAGACTCAGAAACATGCAGAGCAAGATCAGGTGCCTTGCCAGGCCAGGAGAGCACTTCAGTGGGATACCGGCCTCTGAGTTTACAGTCACCTGCTCCAGTCCCTGCGGATCTTTCCTCTGCCTTTTTTTTTTTTTTTTTTTTTTTTTTTTTTGCAGAGGTGAAGAAACACTGCCTGGTGTCCAGAAGCCATCAGAGACTTGAATCCACTCACTTGCGCTTAATCGTAATTGAAGACCTTCAGGAAAATGACTTTAGCCCTTTGAAAGTAATTTAAGGTGAGAAAGGGAAAAAGAAGGGTTTAAGTTTAAAATGCTGAGTCTTGACTCAAGTTTTCTTTCCTTATGAAGTGGTGACCAAGAGTGAAGCGCAGTTTTATTGAATGCACCGGTTTGAACCTTGAAGACATTTGCTACTCTGAGCTCTCTCTCTCTCTCAATAGGGCAGGCGGTTCCTAGGGCAAGCAAGAATATCTGGAGGCTCCAACAGGAGAGCGCTCTGATGATTGAGCAGTACCACTGCCTCCAGAGTCCCTCTTGCAATGCTGATGCAACCTGCAGGGGATCCCAGGCTGCCTGTATCCCCATAAGCTGGTCCCTCTGGCAACCACAGCACACCTATCTCACCCCTACCAACTGTCCAGGACAATCCTTAGAAAAGACTGTACTCAGAATGTATTACATATCTATCGAAATGGCCATCACAGCTAATCTAATCAGGATTTAATATGTGTGCTTAGAAACTTCAGAGAGTTTCAAGATTTCCATTATTTCTCAGGCTTTTACCCTTGTGTGTTGTTGTTATTGTTGTTAGGTGCCGTCAAGTCGGTGTCCGACTCATAGCGACCCTCTGTACAACAGGGGAAACACTATTGTCAGTGCTTCTCTGCTGTTCATAGGGTTTTCAATGGCAGATTGATTTTTGGGAGGGGGTTGCCAGGTCCTTCTCCCAAGCCTACAGCTCCTGGTGTTCCCAGGCGGTGTCCCATCCAGGTACTAACCAGGCCTGACCCTGCTTAGCTTCCGAGATCTGACGGGATCGGATGCCCCAGGGCTACAGCTGCAGGCTTACCCTTGTGTAGCCCTATCACATTTCAATCTGACCCAGTCTCCCACCACTCTCCTATCCCCCAACTCTGCCACTCTTTGCATCTGGAATTCAGGCTATTATCAACCAAATTCTTGAGCCTCAGCATTTTTTCTAGGTAGATCTTGTTTCTTCTCACTGTTACTGGAATATGGCCATTGTCTGATGGTGTGACTTCCACAACAGCCCTTCTCAGCAGTTGTTGTTGTTAGGTGCCCTTGGGTCGGTATCTGACTCATAGAGACCCTACATAAAATAGACAAAACACTATTGTCAATGCTTCTCTGTTGTTCATAGGATTTTCAATGGTGTATTATTTTTGGGGAGTGGGTTGTCAGGTCCTTCTCTCAAGCCTACAATATCTGGTGTTCCCAGGCGGTCTCCTGTCCAAGGACTAACCAGGCCCGACTCTCCTTAGCTTCTGCAATCTGATGGGATTGGATGCCACAGGGCTACGGTTGTAGGCTTTCCCCACCAGTGATGATGTCTTTCTACTCTTCCCATGTACCCTAAAACCTGGATATGAAGTGACATCTTTCTTGTTCTATTAGCCATTTCCACACAATTTTTCTTCTGCCTTCATCAAACCCACAGGCTTCACTGAGTCCCATCTATCAGGCAACACCATTCACTATTATGTTCATCTAGCAAGTGTCTGATTAAGCCTCCCTTTTCACTGAAAATGTTAGGTCCAGTTTACAGCCTTTCTTGCCAGTACTAACCCTGTCCTTGTCATTACTCTTGCTAACTTCATCATCTAACAAGTAATTCACTCATCACTCCACCTTATCACTTCCAATGATCTTTCCTTCAGTTCACCTTAGCCATCAGCTCTCATGATCTTAGCAGTCTAGGTCTCAAAATTATCCATATCTATGTTACCTCCATTACCTTGATTTCAAGCACTGTACTCTCTCACCATGAGTTCTGTCTTTCCAGTTCATATATCCTAACACCCCTCCCATTCCAGCAAGTCTTTGTTCTTCATTTAGACTTTTGATCTATTTGGTTTAACACACCTCTCAGTCCCTTTGTGTCCTCATGTCCTTCTTCAATCAACATATTTCCCATGGGTTACATCATTTTTGTGGCTCAGGAATGGGAGAGAGGCTAGATGTTTCTGCCTCATGGTCTCTCATGCAGTTGTAATAAAGATGTCGGCAAGGACTTCAATCATCTGAAGGCTTGACTGGAACTGGAGGCTTAGCTTACAAGTTGATGCAATTACAAGGCTGTTGGCAGGAGATGTCATTTCCTCAACATGTGGACCCCTCCATGGGGCTGCTTGAATGGCTTCAAAAAATGGCAGCTGACTTACCCCAGATCCAGTGATGAAAGATAAGAGAAAGCAGACAATTATAATTCTTTTATGACCTAGTCTCTTAAAATATATACCACTTCTTCTACCATGTAGTCATTCACCAAAAAACAACATTTCAGACAATGACAGACTACATATATTATGGAAGTCCTATAAGATGATATTTTCCAGTAACATAATAGCCATCTTGTCTTTATGTGAGTACAGTACACTGTATGACATTTGCCTAGTGATAAAATTATTTAATGACATATTTATCAGTGTATCCCCAACATTAAATTATTAACGACTACATCCTATTTGTTACAGAGAAACTCATTAAGTCCAGTGCATACTCAAAGGAAGAAAATTGAGCATTGCCATTCAAAAGGAGGAGTATCAAAGAGTACTGTACAGATGATTCCTCCAGGCTGGACCTGATGATTGCTGCATTGATACCTACCACCTGCCATGCCTCTGGGAGACCTTGACCCTGCAACTATGGTGACAGAGTGGTTTGGAAATATACAAGTTAGCTAATCTATAGTAAGTTATCAAGCTGCCTTCCTGGAGAGAGAGGAAGGAGAGACATGGGACTCTCCAATGAGGAATGTGTGTGTATATATATATATATATATATATATATATATTTGTTGTTAGGTGCCATAGAGTCAGATCCAACTAATAGTGACACTTTGTACAATAGAAAAAAATACTGTCTGACACTGTGCCATACCCGGCATTATGTCAGTGCTTCTCTGCTATTTGTGGGGCAAGGGCCTCTCTATGTGGGGCACATGCCTCCCAGTCCAGCCTGGAGGTTTGGACAGACAGTGCCTCCATGCATACAGATACTAAACACAATTCACTCTGGACCCTCGGGTGAGGGGGGTGGACTTCTGCGGCCCTTGGGACACCGGTGGAGATATGAGAAAGGAAAAGCCTCAGGGGCTTTTGCCTTCCAAGGGCAAACACCTGTGTTGGTGGTTTCAGTGGTCACAAGGAGACAACTGTTGCTTCATCGGTGATCAGATGGAGAGCAGGTTCTTTTCTTGTTGATGGTTGCTATGGAAGAGAGTTCTTTCCTCACTGAAGGTCCAGGGCAGAGGAGTGGGAGAGCTGTTTCCTCATCGGTGGTCGGGGCAGGAAAGGGCGAGAAGATCTTGCTTAGCCAATGGTCTGGGCGAAAAGGCGAAAAAGTTGTGAAAGGCAAAAAGGATCGAGCTGCGCAGCACAGCTCCTTCTATAGCTTGTCCACACAGAATGGCCTGAGCCAATCAGCTTTCAGTCCAATTGTCCAATCAGGAAGGGTTTTGTACAAACGTGCAACCAAGTTACTTTCATTTTCCCTAGATTTCTAATTTACAAACCAGATATTCAAAAGCCGTTTTCCCAGTTTGGGAGTTTTTGCTAATTTCCTCTCAATTTTTCCCTACACTGTTCATAGGGTTTTCAATGGCTATTTGTGTCGGGATTATATTGGGAATGGGCTGCCAGGTCCTTTTCGTGTGAGTGTGTGAGTGTGTGTGTGTGTGTGTGTGTGTGTGTAAACAAACAAGGAGAGAACAACACATCACAGAAAAAGAGAACATGAAAGGGGACACTCAATGTACACCTGCCCACAAGGCTGCCAGGCAGTCACACACCACTTCTGTAAGGAAGCCGACTTGAGAGGGAGAGAGGACCTCTCCTTGGAGGAAGCCCACTTTGGAGGGAGTTAATGGTGGTACAGCATTGAGAAATCTTTGTAAGACCTTCTTGGGGGAAGAGAATTCCTCCCCTTGGATTGTAACTGTATGTAAATGCTTTCTGTGAGTTACCCACATCCCCTACATAAAACCCTAATACATTCATGGTTTACAAATCTTAATGTCATCTTCCTTTGATCTACCTGTGTTCCTGTCCAACTCTCCTCCAGGCATGTGCTAGGTCTCCAGGGGTAGTAGCACCTAATATAGTAGCATCTTATTATGCTAAGCAACAAGCAAACTTGTCTCCATGGATCCAGCATTGTTGGGCCTGGGGGTGGGAGAACCACGAACAGCCGAAGAGGGTACAGAACAGAGGCTCTCAAGGATAAACTCCAGGCACAGCTTCAGAGAGTCAAATCCATTTAAGGAGAGGGTCAGCTTATATAGGAATCTGTGCAAAGTGAAAGTAAGACGGTATTGCATCAGAATCACGCTATGTAGCAAGAGCCAATCAATGTGCTTATTGAATTAGATCACCCAATAAAGCTTGGGCATGCCCTAGGCAAGCCCACAAAAAGAGGAAACAGGAAGTAGAGTATGTGCGGACAAACAAGGTCGGCAATGGCTCCCGTCCCATCACATGAGCCTGTGTGATTGGGTGTACCTCAGGTCACAGACATGTAGGCTTAGTGTGCTAAACCTGAGAAGCCCATACATGGGCAAGGTACGCCTCAGCCCAACCCTTGTCCTTCCCCACACAGCATCTCACCAAGGCTCCTTGCCTCTGCCTGTAGGCAAGAGGCCTCTGAAGAAATGGTGCTCAATCTTGTTCATCAGTTCTCCATGCGAGACCACTCTAAACCTTGGGAGTGCCAAAGCTATGTCATGGTCTATGGCACTTATGAAGTAGTTCACGAATGCCTGTACTTTATTTTCCTGCTTTCCCACTTGTGGTAGATTATAATATTGTTCAGGAAGCATTTATTCTTTTCCCCCTCCCCTATGATAGGAGAACATGTCCTCTCCCCATGGATGCTGGTCTGAGCATGAATGCTAAAGCAAGGTAGCTTGCTATAACACATTTGTGGGTAGAATGTACCTCCCTAACCCTTGATATTGAGCTTGACCCACTTGTTTTTGCCACTAAAATATTATGACTTTGCAAGAATTTGAAGTATGCGCATGTGGTTCAGCTTCGTCTATCGTTCTCCTACTTTTTCCATGAGAGCAACAGACCTCATGTAGTAGTATCTGGTCCAGGAAAGGTAGAAGAAACATAGCTCACTCAGACTTAATCTGCAGAGCTAAGGCAGACAAGTCTATCCCAGATCAAGCTGAGCCTCACCTAGCCAACAGGTGCATGAGAGAAAAATGAATGCTACATATCCTTCACTTTAAGATGGTTTTTATGCAGTTTTTATGTGGCAATTGCTGACTGATGTTTCCTTCTCTGCCCTTAAAATCTCTCTCTCAGGCCAAGCCAGGATACAGACACAAATCCATCCAATGCCAATCCCAATCATTTTCCATCCTTTCTGTTCCTTCAGACACTCTAGGAGGACCAAACCAATCAAAGCGGAACAGGGACATAAATCCAGCTTGAGACTTATTTAAGATAGCTGACAACACTTGACTAGTATTAGCCAGCCTATGTGCCTCATATGTCAATTGTAGAATTTCTTTAAAATGACATTTGGTGGAGCTGGGAATACAGTGGTAGGACACGAACTTAGCATGTGAGAGGTTTAATCCCCAGCACACACAATAAAAAGTTTTAAGAGGTATTTGGAAGTAAAGTTTCAGAACCAATTTTCATTACTACCTTAAAATTGTAGACGCAACATTTCCTTTTAGGGAGAAATTTACTCAAGTTTTCTCTATTCAATTAGTTTCTCATGAATCATAGTTCTTTCATATAAGTGAACTTGTCCCTCAGGGCTAGTGGTATCTTTGCCGGCAAATATTTTACAAAGAAGGCATTTGTTTTAGGAATAAACATTTAATCTGGGTAAATTCTAATAGCCACAGTGCTTGAATCTGAGGCAAATGTTCACTAGCAGCAGCATTTCTGGTTTGAAACAATTTGTTTCTATTATTTTGACAGAAGCAAAATTTGGTTGGTTGTTGTTTGGGATTTGAAATGGTTTTGTAAGCATTTCAGCTTGTTGCCCTGGCAAGCCATCACAATAATTCTTCTTCAAATAAATGAGAAGCACCGTTTTTCTATTCATTACTTCAAAAAGAAAAGTTTAACCAGGGAAAGGATTTACACAATATTGCATCATAAAGGCCCCAGAGTAAATCGAAACAAAAGTTAGTGCACTCTAAATATTTTTGCAAAGGTTTGGGCAATCTTTTCTTTCTATAAATACTTGTTGGCACAGCAAAGGAAATGAAAAGTCAAGAGAAAAAATTGTGCCATCTCACGTATAGTTTAGAACAGCAAATATTATTGACTTCAGCAGAACTACATTATGCGCTTCATGAGTTATGCATAAGGTACAAAAGTGGAGTTGAATTTCATGCAAACATATTAAGCAACATCGATGTGACTTCTGTAATTATATCATTTTTTTAATCATCAAAATTGAAAATAAGGGAAAACAACTTCTAAAGAAGTCCAGGGTCAATCATCTAAATAAACTAAAGTCATTCAGTCAACTAGCATTGATTGGATTTTAGCAAAATGGAATTGACTTCTCTTCAACTCCACCCACTTCACAAACTAATTAAAAAAGCACATCAGTGAAATCTTCAATCAGCTAAGGAAGATAAGTGGGCTTCAAAGTAATCAACTACAAAATTCTGTCGAGAATAGCAATAGATCCTCAACTTCAGAGAGTTATCTGAAAGTTACTCAACGTCAATCAGAGGAACAAAAACTCAGAGCCAAGGGCTGGTAATTTTGAGGGACATTTTTGAACAAAGAGTCTGACTTATAAGAAAGAAAATCCACATACCAGCAGAACATACATTAACATCCAAGTCCTCACTCGGCTTCAGTCCACCTAAATACCCAGCAAGCAAGAGAAATAACAATGCTAAGATCAGAAGGGCTTGAAAGGTCATTGGGCAAATCATTTAACTTGTCTGGAGCTCCTATATATAAGCTCCTATAGTCCTTAAAGCCTGCAGTGGTAGCTCTGTGGCATCCGATCCCGTCAGATCTTGGAAGCTAAGCAGGGTCGGGTCTGGTTAGTACCTGGATGGGAGACCACCTGGGAACACCAGAAGCTGTAGGCTTGGGAGAAGGACCTGGCAACCCCCTCCCAAAACTCAATCTGCCATTGAAAACCTTATGAATAGCAGAGAAGCACTGACAATAGTGTTTCCCCTGTTGTACAGAGGGTGACTATGAGTCGGATACCGACTCAACGGCACCTAACAACAACAACAACAACAACAACAACAACAATAGTCCTTAAATGGAATAGAGGATTATTAGATTACCTTTGCAAGGAACACTGTCTACAGATCAGTAAAAGACTGTGCATTCTCAGGGTCTCATTTTCTCTCCCTACCAAAGTACCACAAAATATTTGTTTATTTTTAAGTACATGAATGAACAATAGCATCACTTTGAGTTCATTTAATGGCAGTAGTGCTTTATTTCTATTTCCATTTCCAAAGTACTCAAAGTCTAATGGCCTAGGGTTTGGTTCAGTAGGTAGAGTGCTGCTCCAAACTCTCTGAGGACCTGGGTTCAATCCCCAGCACCACAAAAGTGGGAGAAGGGCATGGCAATCCACTCCCAAAGCAATCCTGAAATAGTCAGCCATTGTAAAACTTATGAGGGTTGTTATGAGTCAGACCAGACTCGACCACACCTAACAACAGCAACAAATTTCTTAATGAAAGATATTTACTTCCTCTGTGCTCTGATCTGTTGACTAGGTAAAAGATTCAGGTAAAACACTAGGTAAGTGATTCAGGAAAAGGTTGTAGCAGTGGTACAAGCCCGTAATCTCAATAACTTGGGAGACTGAGGCAAGAGGATTGCAGGTTAGAGGCCAGAGGCAGTCTGTGTAATTGAGTGAGACCTGGTCTTAAGATAAGGGAGCCTGGGGATGCAGCTTAGTGGTAGAGTGCTTGCATAGCATGTGTGAAGCCCTGGGTTCAACCCCCAGTGCCACCAAAAATACAAAAAATACAAAAAATATATATTTAATATATATTTTTTCATTATATATTATTATATATAATATATATGATATATTATATATATTTTATAGATATATTTTTTTCAGGAAAAATCTGGAAACACAAGTGTCTTTCCTTTAACTCTTGGAGGAGGAGGAGGAGGAGGAAGAAGAAGAAGAAGAAGAAGAAGAAGAAGAAGAAGAAGAAGAAGAAGAAGGAGAAGAAAGAGGAGGAGGAAGGGAAGAATTTTAAAAAAGGGAAAAGAGGAAGGAAACAGAATAGTATAAGAGGAGACTATCTATGGCTAGCATGTTATTAAGTTTTCACATTAACTTGGTTGCTCTTTTGTTGTTGGGTGCTGTCAAATCTGATCCAACTCATGGCAACCCTAAGTACAGCATAATGAAACACTAACCAATACTGTGCCTTTTTATGTTTGAGCCCATTGTTGCAGCCACTGTACTTCTCATTTTGAGTCATGCCACATCAGTACATGGAGGTCCCTGGAGCTTTATTTCATTCCCATCATTAAGGTTGGCTATTTTGATGAGGGAGCTCTTCCCCCTGTCATTTCTTGAATGCTTTCCAGCCTGGGAGACTCATTTTCCAGCGTTATATTTGACAGTGCTTCTCTGCTAGGGTTTTCAATGGCTAATTGTTTGGGGAGTAGGCTTCCAGGTCCTTCTCTTAGTCTGGAGTCTCAGTTAAAACATTCCCATCATGAGTAGCTCTGCTAGTATCTGAAATACCAGTGGCATAGCTTTCAGCATCCCTGCAACACACCAGCCCCCACAGCATGACAAACTGACAGATGCATGGGGATATTGCTCCCTAATGATGGCTTATCTCCTACTTTCTCCTCCTCCCACCTTCACTCTCCCAAGTCTCTCCTTAGGATTGCCATTGCTTTATATGTGTGAAGATGTTTTTAAACCTCAGAAAGTAATAAACTTCTATGAGATACCTCTCCTCAGTGACTATGGCTGTGTGGGGGAACAGTTTGGACAGCCGAGGTGATGGGGCCAACCAGCAGGGAACAATTTAAGTATTGTTACCAGCTGTTACAGCAGCACCAGGCTGTATCTGCTAAATATCATCGCTTTGTTTCTGTTTTGATTCTGTGTATAATCGTTCTTGCATTCAGAAACTCAGACCTAGGAACCAAGGAATTTAAAGTGCACATTGAGTTTAAGAGCTCAAACCTATTACAGACTATGAAGCCCAGTCCTGGTTTCACAATAAGGAGTCATATGTGACAGCCTCAGGATCACAAAGCTCTTCATGGCACAGTTCGGGGCAGACTGAGTGTCTTCCAAACTGTACAAGGTTTCTCAATGATGTCAAGCAGAGAGTGCCTATTACATTAAGTAGGTTTTCTATCACTCTGGTCTACAGCTAGGGGAAAATCAATTTCAGGACATCGACCAGGGAATTAAAAGTCTTACTTAAGATGTGAAATGTTGCTGGTTCTTCTGAAAATATAAATTTCCCCTACATCCTAGTTACCCCATCAAGGCGTCTGGACAGGTAACAATCATGACAGACAACTTATACAAAGTAACGGCTGAAATGGATGGATGGCAATACTTTCATGGGTCCATTTCTATGGAAATTAACCATAATTTAACCATAAATTAACCAGGAGACCACACTCTTCTCCAGATCTGTATCTGCTCCTTTACGAAGCATCAGGGTATGATAAAAAGTAAGCTTTGTTGGGTAGCAGATGGATATGACACAAATCTCACAATTATTTTATAAGCAGTTAAAATTTGGGCAAGTGCTTAACTTATTTAATTCTCATTCTCTATTCTAGTAAAATTAGAGTAATAATACATGCAACCTGGCTGTTGAGAATTTGTTGTTGTTGTTGTTGTTAGGTGCCGTCTAGTCGGTATCCGACTCATAGCAACCCTCATAGGGTTTTCAATGGCTGTTTTGGAATTGCCTTGGGAGTGGATTACCAGGCCCTTCTCCCATTTTTGCGGTGCTGGGAATTGAACTCAGGACCTCAGAGACTGCAGCGCAGTGCTCTACCAACTGAGCCAAATCCCAGCCCTGTTGAGAATTAAGTAGGCTAAAAAATCTATGTATAACCCATAAGTCACCAAACTTGGCTACTTGTGGCTATAAAATGTTACTTTTTCTTTTCTTTTCTTTCCTTTTCTTTCTCTTTCTCTCTCTATTCCTTCCTTCCTTCCTTCCTTCCTTCCTTCCTTTCTCTCTTTCCTTCCTTCTTTAGGTTTTCCGACAGAGTCTCACTGTGTAGAACAGGCTGGCATCAAACTCATGATCCTCCTGCTTCGGTCTCTCGGGTGCTGGGATTTCAGGCGTGTGCCACCATACCCCACTACTGTTACATTTTCATTTCATGGTCCTACCTCTCTTCAACCAACTATTGGCAAATAACCTCCTCAAAGTTTCCCAAGAGTTTCCCAACATCCTGCCTCCCATGTAGTCCACAACAAATCTATCTCTTTTATACTGCAGAGAGTCTGTATCATAGCTGCAATTCCGGCAAGTTTTTGTGGCGAAGGGGCAGGAGGCTACTGTGCCTCTTTGGTCTTATCATGAGTTTGCTGCTCAACCCCATTTCCCAAATACCATTGGGAACCATATTAGGGATGTCATGGTTTACACCAAACTCAACTGAGATCTGAAGGTTCACACAATAACTTATAACTGCTCCGATTCCATACACTCAGCCCTCCTTACTA
Organism: Pedetes capensis; assembly: GCA_007922755.1. NCBI lineage: Eukaryota > Metazoa > Chordata > Mammalia > Rodentia > Pedetidae > Pedetes > Pedetes capensis. The sequence goes on from VMDO01000009.1 coordinate 205,105, forward strand.
GGTCAGTGGTATCCTGCAGGTATCCCAGCTGCCTATCAAGCAAGGGCAGCTAACGCTCACAACTAGAAACACTCTAAATGCTCCCATGCCTGATGCCAGGACATGTTTTTCATTTCCAAAGTGTTTACTCCAGAATGAAATACAAAAACAGGTATTCTTTTCTTCAGTTTCAGTGCTCTAAAAACAAATCCCAAGGATTCATTCGTTCATTCAAGTAATTCGGGCCGCATTGATTGTGGCAGCCATGGGCTTCAGCATGAAGATACAGACAAGAAGATAAGATTCCTGTTTTTGTTGATCTTTGAGTCTAATGGGGGAAATCAATTAAGTGTTCTGCATTGTTAAAAAGAAAAAGAAAAAGAAAAACGAAACAAAGTGAGTGCATAGTGATATGAGTGCCCACCTAGTTCAGATTAAGAAAATGAAGAAAACCTCCATGACATATTAACTCAGGATCCTGACGGATTTGGGGGAATTAACCAGGTAGACACAGCCTATAAAATGAGGAAACAGCTTAGGTAAGATATGTAGGTCTGAAAGGACTTTAGGTTTCTTTGAAATTTGGATAAATGACCTTGGCATACTAAGGCTTACTTTCTTCTATCTATGAGTTACAAGTTCTTTGTGGAGGTTAAGTGACTTATATGCCTTAAAGTGAATTTGTACTTCGTCCAGTTCTTGGTCCTTGGGAAAGCTCTATGACTGTTAGCTCTTATGAGTATGGAAATCCTCACAGGACTTTGTAGATAAGCTTTTGGTTAATAATGACAGAAAATTTGGGTCAAGCTGACTTCAACAATAGCTTCCCTGCTTCTGACATGAAAGTGAAAGACTAAGCCAAGCTTTAGGCATGGTTCACCCAGAGGTCCATGCTGCAGCTGTGTGGGGAGGAGGAGAAAGAGAAGAAAAGAAGCCATCCTGATTCAGAACTTTTGCAGATTTTCCTAGTGTAAATATCTCCACAAAGGCCAATTTCAAGTTACCGAGATGACATTAACAGTTCACAAGATTCCCCCAAATGTAACCATCTGTCCCTATGAGGCTGTGCAAGCAAGCTGCAGAACACCATCAGGTCCAGCCCCGTCTTTGGGACTTTCTTCACCTTTGTGTCACCTTCATCCTGACGTGGACTTCTCTCATGATCACAAAGTGGCTGCCAGAGAGAATCCTGCCTTTTGTTCATGTCAGGGTGAGGGAGGGTGCAAGAAAGATTGTTTCCCACCCCTGAACAGGCATTGACTCTGGTGCTGGCCTATTTGGGTAGCTTGATAGCTGGGCCTAGGTCAGTCCCATTCAAATGATATAAAGAGAGATCATGAGTCCTCAACTAAAGCTTTAGGTGCTAATAGGAACACACCAAAGGGGCAGTGAATCTTGGCTTGTTGTTCTGGTTGTTGTTAGATGCCACTGAGTTGAGTCCCACTCGTAGTGACCCTATGTACAGCAGATTGAAACACTTCCCGATTCTGTGCCAGGCACACGATCTTTTTTATATTTAAGCCCACTGTTGCAGACACTGTGTCAATCCATTGGGTGGAGGGTTTTCCTTTTTTTCGTTGACCTGCCACTCTCCCAAACATGAAGTTTTTCTCCAGGGATTAATCTCTGCTGACTACATGTCCAAAATATGTAAGCTGCAATCTGGCCATTCTTGCTTCCAAGGAGCACTCTGGTTGTACTTCTTCTAGGACAGATCTGTTGGCTCTTTTGGCAGTCCATGGTATATTCAATAGATGTCTCCAGCACCATAATTCAAATTAACTACCCACAAAAGCCCAAGACACAGCCAACGGAGTTGGTTCCTTACTCCAAAGTAGATGCAAAGACACTGGAAATTACTGGGAAACTAGTCTCCCAATATTAGATGTCAATCCTTGTTTAAAAAGCAAGCCTTGTTTCTAGAATCATGCCCATCTGCACCAGGGAACAATGTTTATTATATTAGTTCAGGTTTTACTTTCAGAAGTTTTATAAACAGTCAGGACCTGACTTAGAAAGAGGCAATTTGTGAGTGTCTCCTCATTTCACAGATGAGAATTTGTTTTGATTCTCTGAGTTCCCCACCATTTTGAGGGGAGAGAAAAGATGAACTCAATTAAACCTTCACTGACTGGTAAATGAGGTAGTGATTCTATTATGTCATTCACGAGATAATGCAAAAGCAAGAAGAACCTACAGGGCAATTAGCCCCCTGAGGGACTCTAATATTTCAATAAGTCCCAGAAATAAATTCTGCACAATTTAAAGAAAAAGAACTCTTATTAATTGCAATGCTCACCTGCCCATATAAAAAAGGTTGCTCCTGAATGGCTTCTTGCCTTTTTGTATCAAGTATTCCTTGAACTTCTTTGCAACTTTTTAGCCCCTCACATTTGCCTCTGGCTGATTTTAAATTATGCTAATTGAAAGAGGGAAAAATGCTGGTAATGGAATAAAATGGAACTCTATTTCTTATAGCATCTGGTGCAATTGGAACCATTTAAAAGTGCATCTTATGGAATAGAGATATGAATAAGCAATGCCAGACTGATTACAAACAACATGGGTCTCATTAGAATCCGCCAATCTGATTGCAAGTCGTGATACACTGCAGATTAGGGGGCCATAATTGCCTCTTACATATCGCGTGTATAATATACCGTTTCTCTGGGCATACGCTAAAGCCACTTTCTCTCATGGCGATCTTTTCCAGCTCTACACAAAGCAATGTCTGTGTTCTACTAAGTTGATTTTAACTGGGTTCGTGGGTCCTAATTCTATTTTCTTCCAAGTATTCACTGAGTTTTCTATAGCAATGCTATAAACAAAGAATTATGGCCAGGGTGATTGCCAGAAATAAGATATGTCAGTGGTCTATTACCTACTCAACTGGGAGCGGTCAATGGCTTGAGGCACTTCCTTCGAAGGGAAAGGGTAAACTAACTGAGGCAAGAGCCCACGGAAAAGCTACAAGCCTTAATTGGGCTGTTGACTTTAGCATGTCATGCATTTTTTTTCATTGTCAAAATCCATTTGGTTCTTTTCTGTGACTAGACGAATGCAGACATCTCAGCCCAGGTCATGATTTTCATGTACACTGTTCTGTTTGTGATTTACAGCCTCCTATTTGGTCTCTGCCTGCAGCAGTACCACTGTGGCGTCCGATCCCATCAGATCTCAGAAGCTAAGCAGGGTGGGGCCCCGTTAGTACTCCAATGAGAGACCGCCTGGGAACACCAGGGTGCTGTAGGCTTGGAAGGACCTGGCCACCCAGTCCCTCAAAACAATCAGCCATCGAAAACCCTGTGAATAGGAGAGAAGCAGTAACAATATGGTTTTGCCCATTGCACAGAGGTTGCTGTGAGTCAGACACCGACTCGACAGCACCTAACAACAACAATTTGTTCTCCAGTGTCAGGAGTTTGACAGTCACTTTTCAGTGGCACCATCTCTCCAACCCTTGTTCCTCATCTCACATGTTGTCTTCGACCAGTGCTAGAGCCACTAGACCACCAAGGCAAAAAGGTAACTCTCCATTCAGCCCAAAATACACAGAAGAACTTATATCTGCCATGGGGCATGGCAGTGGAAGGGAGTGTGGGTGGGGACTCAGTAGACTTGAATGCTTGTATGGACCCAAGAGCTCAAAGCTCTTCAGCCTGGGATGCATCTGTTTGCCTCTCTTTCTGTTTGGTTCATTGGAAACCCCAAAGAATAGATTTCTAAATTATGTTTCAGTATAATTCATTCCATGTTGTTGTTGTTAGGTGCCATCAAGTCAGTATCCAACTCATAGTGACCCTCGTGGGGTTTTCAATGGCAAACTGTTTCAGGATTGCCTTGGGAGTAGATTGCCAGGTCCTTCTCCCATTTTTGTGGTGCTGGGAATTGAACTCAGGACCTCAGAGACTGCAGCGCAGCGCTCTACCAACTGAGCTAAATCCCAGCCCAGTTCATTCCATAGAGGTGTTAAAAGGATTTTGTTTTGAAATATAGTTGCAAAATACCAGGTGAAATTGGCAAAATTGGTATTTTTACTACAGGAGTTCTCAGATCGTTTAATTTACCAATATGTTCTGTGAATCTTTAAAGGCAGGTGAGGGGGTGGAATGCGTCACTATTACCCCATCTTATTTGACAATAAAACACTGCACAGCCCAACCTACCACCCACTGAATAATACTCATCAACACCTTATCAACCTAATGTTTTATCTAAACTTGCTCTCTGCAGTGGTGTTTGTAAAGTATAACTCATTCACATGGTCTGATTAGCCCATAAAGACATCTGTTTGCAGTCCCTCTTACCATTTTACTTTTCCATTCCATTGGTTATGTCAATTCCTCACAAGATCCTGACAATCCAGGGAACATTTATTACCATTTTAAAGATGAGTAAACTGAATTTCAGAAAGGTTAAGTGATCTCTCCAAGGTCACACAGCTAGAAAGTAGCTGAGGCAGGGTTCACATGGAATCTTTCATTACAACATGCTCAGCCTCTACCTCAGTTAATGCTCCTCTTGTCTTGGGACCCATCTTTTGTTTCTGTTTGGATAATCAGTAGTCTCTGTCCCAGGATATCATCTGAGTGAAGAATGACATTTGAGAAGTGCTGCCCATGGCTTTTATGCTTAGAACACGAAAATGGTAATTAAAGAAAATCACTACCTCTTTCCTGACTATATATCAGATGGCAGCATCTTAGCTGTAATAGATTCCACGCTGCTTTTAGCGAAAAGTGGAATGTAGAGATTAATTCTTACAAAACAGTGTGTTAGACGAACAGTATACTTAAGTCATAATTTGTTCCATTAGAGCTTACCAAAAATAATCAACATGACAAATCCATCAAAAAATGAGCCACCTAGCAACAGACGAGGCAAGCAGTGTTTAGGGGAAATGCAATGGCACACACACTCTTAACAGTGGTTTGTGGAGCAGTCATTGAACTGGAACGGGCCTGCCTGACAAATTGTTTAATTAGATGGAGCAACTTGAGTATAGCATACAGTGTGTGAGGGTGGTGAAGAGCTAATGTGCAAATCGTTGGAGTCCAGCTACTCGTGTGTAAATCATCAGACCAATCCTCAGGCAAAGCGAACTGGGGCTAGTTATCCAACCTCTCTAGGGCTTAGTGTTCCCATCTGTAAAATGGGGATACAGTATTCTTTTTATGGACTTTTCGTGAGCTATGGTGAGACTTTAAACAAACAGAACTTGGCGCCATGTCTGGCTTATAGGTAGTGGTCACATGTTAAGGGAAATGAAAGCCTGTGGAAGTGTGAGCTTCAGCTCAATTCTTTGGAAGACTCAGTACCAGGCTTTACGATCTCGCCCAGATAATGGAGGTCAAGGGGCTGAGGTGGTGTGTTTTTGCATAGTGTATTTATGTCTTTATTTTTCAGAGGAAAAACAGCTCTTCAAGTCTCTTGTCTTGGATTAGGGTTTATTCTGAGCTCCCTTCTCCCTTCTACTGGGAGACTGAGTGGCTAAGACAATGTAGACTCCAAAATGCTGACATTTTAATATATAAATGAGAGGCGTGACTAGAGAAATTATTGAGACCTGATATGCAAAAAGGAAAATGCAATGCTTAAAGCATCTGGATAGACAAAGAAGGGAACACAGGTGTCATAGCACCTGTGAGCTTTGTCCAGCCTCTCTGTAGCACTGGAAAATGACCATTGGACTCATCTATGGGTAAAGGGCAAAGTCAAAGCTTGTACGTGGTTCCCTGACCTTCGCTGGGTGCATCGCCCTACTTGGTACTTGTGGTAGAGACTGGCTAGCTCCTCAACTGTTTCAGTTTCTCTTCTGTGTGAGTACATTTCCCACCCTCTTAGTCCTTGTGTTTAGCTCATGTAATTGGGTTCTAGCCAATGAGATGAGGCAGGTAACAAAAATCTCCTTCCAAGCCTGTCCATAAAGCTTTCAATACCATTGTTCCCATTCTTTTCCCTTTATGTGATGACCTTTGGTCACATAGTGTACATGGCAGCATCAGTAAGTGAAAGAACTTGATGTATCAGTCACTGCTTGGAAAGGTTTCCATGGAGCTTCGGAATCATCAAGCTATGACATGCCTACAAGGAAACCTTCTTTGTTAAACCACTGAGGGTTTGGGATCATTTGTTACAGGCAAAAGATAGCATTCCTTTCCCTGAATAATACAAAAATCTCACATTACCCTACAGTGAAATCAGCCTCAAAATGACTGTGAACATTACGTGTGGCAATTTTGACACCATTCTATCAGCTCTTTCTAGAAAATGTATGGGAAAATACCTATGCGCTGATTTTCTGTCTTGCTAAAACAGTAGAGGAGAAAATTCCAAGCCTACTCCCTTTCAAATCCCTATGTGGCTAACCATGCTGGGGTTTAGCTCAGTTGGTAGAGTGCTGCTCTGCACTCTCTGAGGACCAGGGTTCGACTCACAGCATTCCAAAACTGGGAGGAGGATATGGCAGTCCACTCCACAAACCATCCCAAAAAAACAATCAGATTACTATGAGTTGGACACAACTTGACAGCACCTAATAACAACGTGCTGCTAATCACCCTATGTTTTAATATTGTTAACTCCAGTGACAGTTAAGTAACACTTAAACACAAAATAACCAAATGAGACCCAGATTCTGAAATTCTTTTCATGTCATTGCTCCTGTTTTAGAATATTGCTGGTAACCCTAAACAGTCTGCCTCTGCTTTCTGAAACCAGCTGTTCTTAAGGGTTCTTGTTAATACACTGAGATCTTGAACCTGACTAAAGGGAGACTGACTTTGCCAATTGATTCTTGATTTAATAAAATAGCACCATGATTGCAGCCATCCTTATGGCTGTAGGTTTAATATTTTTGTATCCCATACCAGGTTGGAATTTGAGGAAATTTATGAAACTTCTCCATCCAAATGTGTGTATAAATGTAATTGGTAACATTTGTGCAGATGGAGGGACCTTTTTGGGCCTCCCATGTAGCTTCAAGGATACATGAATTCCAGACTAATAGCCCTTGGTCAGAGCTGTAGCTGGCAACTTCGTTAAATAACAAAGATGTAAAGAAGGCAAGGGGACTAGGAATGTTGGGGATGAGTTTACACCACCAAAAGGCTACTGTGTTAAACATTTTAACATATTTAAACTTTTTTTGTTTGTTTTTGGCTTCTTGGGACAGTCTGCCTGCGTAGCCCAGGCTGGCCTGGAACTCATTTTGCAGACCAGGCTGCCCCTGAACTTGCAGTGATCCAACTGTCTCTGCCAACAGAGTGCTGGGATTACAGGTGTGCAGCACCAAGCTCAGCTAATGCATTGAATCTTCATAAAGGCTCTTGGCATTGCAACTGCCAAGACATAAACAAGGAAATGGGCAGAAGGAATGTAAGAGACTTGCCCCAGACTGCATAATTAGTACGTGGTGGGGGCTGCATTCCAAACAAAATCCATAGTCTTAATTGCAATGCAGTATAGGCAATCCCCTCCAGAGGCAATCCGGAAACAATCAGCCATTGAAAACCCTATGAGGGTTGCTATGAGTCGGACACAACTTGATGGCACTTAACAACACAGGCTCTACAACTCAGATTTTCTAGGGCATTGTTTTGAAGGGTGAGGATTAGAACTCTGCACTGCTTAACACGTTGTGTACATTTGTCAAGTTATCACACTGTACCTCATAAACACAAAATTAAAATAATAATTAATAAGCCTGGGTGTGGTGGTGCAAGCCTGTAATCCAGCACTTAGGAAGCTACGGCAGAAGAATAGAGAGATCGAGGCTAGCTTGGGCCATATGTAAGTTCAAGGCCAGCCTGAGCTACAGATCCTGTCTTAAATAAATAAATAAATAAATAAGTGAATAAATATTAGATTATACTAACTAATTAATAAAAAGAAGTCAATGCTATTTATCTTCCAAATAAGTATGTCCAATTAGAATTTAAGATTTTGTGTTTTAATCAAATGACAACCAATTATTTAGAAATACCATATACATGGCAAAAACTATTTAACAGACACAACCAGTCCCAGTTTTGTATATGGCAACTACTTTATTATTTTCAAATGCAAACTTTTGCATTTAGTTTGCTATTTTACAATTTTACAAACTAGGTATAAAAGACCATAAATAAATGACATAAGTTATGTGTACCTAAAGTTCATGAAGGGAAGAAAAATACCTTGACAAATTAAAACAAAATAGAAAATCTATGTTTAAATCAAAAGATTGCTCAAATTTTGGAACACATATGAGGCAAGCGATGTTCTATTAATTTCTTTTTTAGTACGAACTAAATTATAATATGCCTTATACATTCTAATTTTAACCACAGTCCTTGCATATTCCAACATACTTGGAGTGATACAAAAAATAAATGCACTCTTCAGTGTGTATCAATGCTTGATGTTGTTTTTGGACAAATGTTAAATAAGTGAAAATATTGCTTCTAGAACTTTCCTTTACTGGTCAGAGTTTAAGTGTCTTCAGACAAATATTGAGGCTATAGGAGTGTATGGATTAATACATATATCCTTCACAGATGAATACAACAGGTCTCAGAACACACATACCAGCAGTGTAGTGAGCACACCTTTCTTTAAAATAACTTTTTTAAACACACCAGAACATTTCATTTATAAGATTGCTAAAAATAGCTTGGAGCCTGCAGACACATGGTGAAGCTACTTGATTTGGTGCAGGGGAACAGCTTCATGCTGTTTCATAGAAGATCTGAGCATGATTTAGCATTCAAGCTTGCTGGGTCTGTGCTTGCTCATGGGCTAGACATGGACCCACAAGTTGGCCTCCTACCCTTACCTCTGGGAAAGATGCTTTGCTCAGAGATTCAAGCTCATTTCATTATACATATTTTTCAGGCATCAATGCATAGGCACATCCCTTTAAAAATATATTAAGGTCCCCCAAAAGGGGTGAATTAACTTTGTCACTCTGGCATAGTTATGAGAATACAATGCCACACACCCTGTCAGAATGCAATAAATATTTATTGATGATTTTTCTCTAGTTATTCAACAATATATGGTTCAGAATCGTTTTTTCCCCCATTTTCCCTGATTTGATGTTATAGCTTATATAAATGGCCACGGTTTCTGTAACCACAGCTTAGAGTAAGGAAGGCAGCCACTCAGATTATGTAAAATGGCAGTATGTTGGCTGGAGTTTGGTATACATATATCATATCAATACCGAACACACCAGAAATCAGGTTCTAGAAGACGGATGCATTTTTTGAGGGCAAGAGGAGTTAGCTGCATATTAATTACTGTAGAACTTTCCACGTAATTGGGGAACCTGAAGTTGCTTGAGGCCATTCCATCCCAACTACATTAACCTCAAGAGTCACTGGCATGTATTTTTCTGTGACGCTGGGAGACAAGGTATTAATCCGGACACGTCATCAAAGCCGACACACATAGCTACGTTCATCTCCAAAAGCATATGAATTGCATATATTTTTTTGCATTCAACAAGTCCATTTATGCAGGGAAACAAAGGCTACTTGTATTCCACGTGGGGTTACCAGACGAATTCCATCCCCTCTCTCTCTCTCTCTCTCTCCATTGAAGAACTGGTGAGTCGGATGAGTCCAATCGGAATCTGCAATTTCAGTTGATGGGCTGTCACCTGAACGTATTTCTATTCTAAAACTATTCCACCCTCAAGGTGAAAACACCTCTGTCCAAAGCTGTAGAATCACTTCTTAAGGTTAGCATGGCAGCTACGGAAAACCCTCCAGATATAGGACACACAGCATTCATTTCCGGATTGTCTTTCCAAGGGGATTGGCATGGTGTCCAGGCCCAGTACATCATGGGATTCTTTATCTTGCAACTGGTGGAAAACCAGAACTTTCCAGGTGTAGCATTCCACAACATTCACAGGCAGTTCTAAGCATGAGGTTATACACGCACGCACACACCTATGCACGCGCACACACATACACTCACACCTATGTACACACGTCAAAAGAGATAGCTCATTATTTAGTCTAGGAAAAAAAATATATTTATATCACTGCAATGGCACACCCTGGGTAAAATGTTACTTCAGCAATGCATATCATAGGCAGTTCACGGGAACTGGCTTTGTTCTACACGGTGTCACCTGACCTGGTGTCCATGGTAAAACCTGTAGCCTTTGGTCACTTGCTGCCATACCAGTGCAGCAGTGACGTACAGGAATGGAACATGGAAATATAAATAAAACCACAAGGAGTTTGGGAGCAAGGGCTCTGCAGAGCTGGTGCCACGAGAGCGAGAACATTCCTCAGTGCAACTGGAGAACAGATGCTGAAACTCGATGCTGTTGTTTTCACTGCGAAGGGGGACTTGAAACTCACACATTTATTCTTTCCAGGTATAGTTGTCGTTTCATCAGTGTCTTTGCCCCAGAACTGGCATAAGAGAAGCAGAAGAAACTTATTTGGAAGGAACTGAGGAGGGTGTGGTGGGTTTTCTTCCAAGGTCTTGGTAATCAACCAGAAGGGTTGTGAGGATGAGACAGCAGAATCTACTCCCTGTAGAGAAAAGACCAAGACGTTAGGACAAAACATCAACCAATCTTAGCAGCCCGCAGCCAACCAATATTGTGAGAAAAGAACCCAGGGTCACAGAAAGTAGCATAGCTCAAGGAGATCATGCAGTCTTTCCTCCTCTGAAAAATAAGAATTTTAATAACAAAAAAATAGGGTTACAGCTTAATGACAGCAATTCTTGAGTTAAGTACTATTGGTATCCCTAATATTTGGACTAGGCAACTGAAGCATGTTGTTGTTAGGTGCTGTCCAGTCGGTATCCAACTCATAGTCGGATGAGGCGAAACACTATTGTCAGTGCTTCTCTGCTGTTCATAGGGTTTTCAATTCCTAATTGTTTTTTGTGGGGAGTGGGTTGCCAGGTCCTTCTCCCAAGCCTAGATCACCTGGTGTTCCCAGGCTGTTTCCCATCCAATTACTAACCAGGCCCGACCCTGCTTAGCTTCCTAGATCTGATGGGATTGAATGCCACAAGGCTATGGCTACAGGCAGGAAACTGAAGCAAAGGGAGACAAAATAAACTGCTCAAGGTCATACACTGTGGCTTTGCGAACCTGGGTTAGAACCTACAAAGTCTGAATCTCTTGCCATGCTTGAACCACTATGTTGGCAGACTCTCTTTGAAATGAGAGTCCAACATAAATCTTCAACAGTGATTGAAAAATTATAAACCAAGGAATAAAAAGCTTTGGATCTTTTCCCAAGGCAAGTAACTTCTAATGTGTAGGGTATCTTATTTAGATATAATCTGCATGTAAACAGAGGAGAGAGGAAACCTGGGACCAGGGTAGAGTGAGAAATTTAGGATGCCAGGGATAGGTATCTTCGGGGCACTAGCCTCCACTGGCACACCAAGAACTCACCAGCCACAGTCTAGAATTCTAGACATCAGTGTAGACTCAAACAAGGCTGGCACAAAGCAATGGCATCATCATGGCTCCTCAACCTCCTCTCATTGGCCAAATAATTAACTCAAACCAAAAGAAGCAATTTATTTTCTTTCATTTCTGACAACTGATGTCAAGGTTGCATCATGGACCCTATCTCCCACCAGAGTGGCTTTGTTTAGCAGTTGGTAGCCTCCAATGTGCTGGGATTTAGCTCAGTTGGTAGAGCGCTGCAGTCTTTGAGGTCCCAAGTTCGATTCCCAGCACAGCAAAAATGGGAGAAGGTCCTGGCAATCCACTCCCAAGGCAATCCCAAAACAGTCAGCCATTGAAAACCCTATCAGGGTCTCTATGAGTCGGATACCGACTTGACAGCACCTAACAACAACAACAAGCCTCCAATGTTGACCAGGAATTAGGACCCAAACTGCACAATCACAAGTAACTGTGCTTCTTCTATCAACCAATTGTTTGTTTGTTGTGTTATGTGTGTGTTTATTGTTTATTGTTGTTGTTAGGTGCCATCAAGAGTCCTGTTCAACTCATAGCCACCCTCATAGGGTTTTCAATGGCTGATTGTTTAGGGCTTACCTCAGGAGTGGATGGCCATATCCTTCTCCCATTTTTGCAGTGCTAGGAATTGAATACAGGACCTCAGAGACTGCAGCGTGGAGCTCTACCAACTAAGCTAAATCTCCCCCCATGTTTATTGTATGTTGTTGTTAGGTGCCATCGAGTCGGTATCCGACTCATAGCGACCCTCATAGGGTTTTCAATGGCTGTTTAGGAAGGATAAATAAAACTTGATTTCCTTGAGGTAAATATATAAACTTATAGAAAATACAATAGTCTATTTGGAGAGAGAGAAATAAAGTAGTCTTATAAATTATTCATGTAGATTTTTTTAAATAATTTAAAATTATAAATGTGACTGAGGGTGCTACTACCAATATCTTCAAGAAATCACTTATCTGGGGAAGGGGGAAAAGGATGAATCAGTGTATCATATAGGTATGTGTGGAAACATCACACTGAACTCCACTATTGTTGTTGTTGTGAGGTGTCGTCAAATCAGGTCTGACTCAGAGACCCTCATAGCGTTTTCAGTGGCTGATTGTTTCAGGATTGCTTCAGGAGTGGATCGCCACATCCTTCTCCCATTTTGTATAATAAATATGTGCTAAGAAAAAAGAAGTCACCTGTAAACACTAAGGCTGTTCGTAATTGTCCAAACTATAATGAAAAAAAGAAAAAAGAAAGAAAAGGAAAAAAGAAAAGAAAGAAAAGAAAAGAAAAAGATCAGATATACTTTTGACTCGTTCCTCTCTGGAAACCCGTAAGCCATCAAATGTAGCTCTGAAACCTGAATGTGCAGGAATCTTATTAGGTGGGCATGTGTTCATGTAAAGGACAAGGAGAACATGACCACGACCTTAAAACTCTGGGATTTAATCCCACCATGTGGATAGGCTAAAATTTTGAGGAAGAGTTTCTTTTGCTCCTAGAAATTTCATTCCTAGAGAAAGAGTGATTTCCTAAATACACTCATCCCCTTTCAATCTGCCAACCCCTTCATCACTTAATAATGGAATAGAAATATCTATTATGTAAATATATCCACAATATTAGGTGGCAATTTTGGGGACTTGGGGTGTAGGTGGAAATGGATGTCTGAGTTGATGAGTGTGGGACTGGGAAGGCATCTGGTCCATGCCAGAGGAAGAGTTAAGCAAAAGACACCTTTCTCCTTGGAGTTCAGACAGCCTCTTTATCATGGGGCATTTCTTGAATAGAGACCAGAGAAAGCACATGGACTCCATGGGGTGGGGAGTAACTAAAGGGCATTCAAAATAAACAAAGTGGGCTGGGCGTGGTGGCGCATGCCTGTGATCCCAGTGGCTCAGGAGGCAGAGGCAGGAGGATCCCAAGTTCAAGACCAGAGGCAGTCTGCATAATTTAGTGAGACCCTGTCTCAAATAAAGAAGGGAAAAAATGGGCTGGAGGTGGCAGCTCAGTGGTCCAGCACTTGCAAAGCATGCAAGCGCCAGGCCCTGGGTTCAACCCCTCGTACTGAAAAAAATAAACAAACAAACCGCTGCTCCTTTGAGTCACAGGCAGCCATTGAAAAGGTCTTTCTTGTCCAGCTCCTTTCCTTGCCCTGGCATGCATTTCACTGCCCTTCCAATCATAAAATCATTTCAGGAACTTCAAGGCTAAAGAATGCAGGTGAGCCCTGCCAGGAGGAATTCGGCAGGACTTCCACCATTTGCACAGACATAGATTTACCCCTCAAAGCTCAGAAATCTGATGAAAGCCAGGCATGGTGGCCCACGCCTGTAATCCCAGCAGCTCAGGAGACAGAGACCAGAGGCAGTCTGTATAACTTAGTGAGACCCTGTCTCAAAAAATAAAAAATGGGCTGGGGGTGCAGCTCAATGGTCCAGCACTTGCAGAGCATGCAAGCGCGAGGCCCTGGGTTCAACCCCTAGCACCACACACACACACACACACACACACACACACACACACACACACACACAAAATAGAAATCTGATGAAATTGAAGGAGCCTCGCCTGCATGGCCCCTGCCACGGAACTGTATTCCACTCACTGCAGCCCACGCAATGAAGTCCCCAGAATCACAAGCGAATGACAGACTGGTGGCGCTTACACAAGGCAGTAGGCAGAGGGCCCTGTCCTCCGTGGAGCTCACCGTGCTTGCCTCAGCATTTCCTATCATGGACAGGAAGCACGTGCCAGGACAGCTGCTCTCATGAAAGCCTCGCCCTCTGTAATTTATAGGTGGGGGACCCAAGTTGTGAAAAGTGGGTGCATTTCCCAGCAGCAACGTTTCGGTTGGCTTTGGAATCCATAGCTGTCTGGAGGCCAGAATCTGGCTCCACGCCTGGGAGACACTGCGGCGTTCCTGTTGTTCTCACTTCTCTAAGACTTCAAGGAGGTAAAAGCAGCAGTACAAGTATTTATGTTGGGTGGGATGATGCACACCTGTAACTCCAGCCCCTTGGAGGGCAGAGGCGGGAGGGTCGCAGGTTGGAGGCCAGCAGCAGCCTGTGTAACTCAGCAAGATCTTGTCTCAAGCTAAAAAATTAAAAGAACAAAATGGGTTGGGGGTGCAGCTCAGGTACAGAGCACTTGCAAAGCCTGTGCGAGGTCCTGAGTTCAACCCCCAAGTACCGCAAAAAAATAAAAAAATAAAAAAAATACTACCACTGAATATTATTTTAGATATTTGGAAAGTCGTTTTTTGACCTTTCCGTTGGCCTTGATGGTAACACATGTATGTGTTAAAATTAAGATCCAGCAGGTGACATCTACATATCCTAAGATCTCGTATTGTTTTTAGGTGCTGTTCAGCTCCGACTCATAGCGACCTTCATAGGGTTTTCATTAGCTGATTGTTTCGAGATTGCTTCAGGAATGGATTGCCACATCCTTCTCCCATTTTTTTGTGGGGCTGGGGATAGAACCCAGGTCCTCAGAGAGTGTGGAGCAGCACTCTACCAACCAATCTAAACTCCAGCCCAACAGAATATTATTTAGCAGTAAAGAAGAATGAAATTATGTCATTTGCAGCAAAAGGGATGGAACTAGAGAATATCATTTTAAGCAAATTAACCCAGACTCAAAAAGAGAAACAGCATATGTTCTCAGTCATATGTGGGAGTTAAATCTAACTTAAACAGAAAAAAATTTACATATATAGATATACAAAAACAAACTATCATACTTATCTAAGAATAGAAAATACAAATGGATGCAATAGGAGGGGGAAGGGGAACAGAGGGTGGGAACAGAGATTGGGGAAGGGGCAGGGGAACAATGTAGAGGGGTCAAAAGAGAGAGGAAAAGCACAAAATATAGGCTCCAACTATAGGAATATATGAAAAAGGGGGGGACAGGGAAGAAAAAAACCAATGAGGTTATAACCTATGGCTGCGTATGACTGTCATTACCTATTTAAAATTACTTCCTTTCTTTCTTTCCCTATTTTGTCATCCTATTCTATAAAATATGTAAGGTAATGAATGTGTAAGCAAAACTGATTTCATAGTTGCATAATGGGTACATCAAATGAGTTACTATTCTATATCCCACTAACATTTATAAACAAACAAACAAAAGACTAAAAAAGATTTTGTATTACTTAATTTATGGAGATACCTGTTGAGTAGTAACAAAAGAACTCCAGCATTGTATATAACATTAACTTGTTAGAATATTTTAGAATCAATACACACCCTCCTTACAAAAGTTTGGCTTTGAATATGAAAAACATTTCAAGTCCTACATTGGTAACTTTAAGAAAGGAAAAAATTTTAATTAATCAATGTCTGCAAGGTATCATTCTGTTTTTACTTAAATTATAATTCCATAATGCTGAGTTATTGACACTGTACTGTAGTGATTAAACACAAAATACAGCTTGCTGAAAGAAAATAATAAAAATTAAAAAAAAAATACTCAACCTATATTTGTCAGCTTTTAACATGCATATCCAGAGCTCCTTGACTTTTTGCAAAAATGGTGATAAAATTGTTAGAGTACTTTTAAAAGTAAATTTCAGCCAGGTGTGATGGCACATGCCTGTAATCCCAGGGACTCAGGAGGCTGAGGCAGTAGGAACCCAAGTTTGAGGCCAGAGGCAGTCTGTGTAACTCAGTGATATCCCATCTCAGGAGTAAAAAAAAAAGCAAAAAATGGGATACGGTTGCAACTCAGTGATAGAGCATTTGCAAAGCATACATGAGGCTCTGGGTTCAAACCCCCAGTACCTCAAAAAAAAAAAAAAATCATATTCCTTCTGAACAGAAAAGCTTTTATAGCTAATGTTGAAAAAAAAAAGGTTTTTACTAAACTGTCATGATCTGAAATCATGAAATTTAACATTCCTTGTTCTATAAGAAATAGCTTTTAGGATAAAACAGAGACAAGCAAAAAGATCATTGAAATCAACCAAGCTCCTGTTTAAAATTGATAAAAATGGAAGTAAAAAAAAGTAAAATTTTCTGGTCCAAACTTAGGTCCTTTGCTTATAGGAATGAACAAAGCCATTTAATATGCTTGTCTCAAGAAGAAAATTCTGGGGCTTAAAATGTTGTTTGTTGTTAGATGCCTTAGGTCCAACTCACAGCAACCCCATGTAAAATAGAGGCTGGTAATGGATTTACAAAGGAAAGGCGTATTTTTTAGTAGGTCACTTTCTGATGAGGAAGTCAAGGCGAGCTTCAAGTCTCACCACTGATTTCTTGGTAAATCCTTTTTGGTGGATCTGTTCTGGTACAGGGGTTATTAGAAGAAGGCAGAAGAGGCTTGCTTCCCAGTGCTTGTCCATCAAAGCAAACCCTCCAAAAGACAGGGCACATCATCCCACAGAGAGAAAGAGACTCCTGAGGTTACACCTGACACCCAGGAGATACTCAACGGCACGAATGAATGGTACTAGAGAACAAGAGCGACGCTTTGTGAGGGGAAGCGCAGCCAGTGGGCTCTAGCACAGACACATCCTCCCGAACCAGACCTCCCCTTGGGTAATTTCACTTCTTCCTAGAAGAACAGGAAGGGAGCCAGAATATTATTGGTCTCTTCTATCATTGTCAAGAAAGGAATGAAATCCTGAAAAACCTACCGCCCAACAGACATGAAAGAACATTTGCTGTTCGGTGTTGCTCATGAGATCGGGTTTACAATTAGGAAAACAACAACAATAACAACAACAAAACAAAACAAAACAAAAAAACAAACCCATGCATTAGAGAAAGAGTCCTTGCTGGTTCTCACAGCTTACCTTATAAATTGGGGGTGGCTTCTTTAAAGGAGTGACATGTGAAAGTCCCCTATTCAAGATTGTCACAGCCCACTATCCATAAGGTAGTTACATAAGTTTGTAGGGTCCCCAAACAAGATTTTATATGGCACAGCCTCAGGCCCAAAGAATCAGACCTCATTTGTCCAGTTAGGGGTTCTAGGGCTTGGGTTTTTTGCATTTTTTTAAATCCACTTTCCTTTACTCTCCAGCCCCCCATGTCATAGGAATCCACCAAGGGACCTTGGCACTGAAGAGGCCACACGGAGGAACCTCGTTGTTCGCATCTGGGTTTTATTCCACGGTGTAAACCACGCCCTAAAAGCTACCATGGAGTCCTTCATGAATGTCCCTGGGCATGGTCTTCATTCTGATGAATGGCTGTAATTTATGCCACAAACAAAACACTACGGTTGTAATTCCACAAGGAGAGAGGATCGATCGAGGATGAGTGGGAGGAGCTCAGTGCCTGGCAGCAAACACAGCATGGACACTTGGAAGCAGAGTTCTATTTATATAGGTACATGTATTTTACACATCGGCGATGGACAGGAGCACTTCTGAAACGCGATTTGTTCCAGGTCCAATTCCCACGACCGGCTATCATTTCCTTAAGCCCCGGTTTCAGCAATCTGTACACCCAGCGACGCGGCAGATACTTTTCCTTTCCTTTCAGAGGGCGAAGACGAAGTAAAAAAAGTGCAGTTCTTCAATTAAAGTGCATGGATGAGGTAAACTAATTTCAAGAGTCTTGAGTTTAGTCAGTATTGGCTCAGACAGGAACCATCCTGCCGTGCAGCTGCTGCATTTGGGTTCGCATCGCCTGGACGCTGCTCAAAATCTTATTCTGGTGCGTGATGGCGGTGATGCCAATTCTTGCCAGGTCGCTATATGTAGGGTGAAGAAAGAGGGAGAGAAAACGTCAGCGGGTGCTGAGAATCTCTTTTTGTCCGGCTTCATGCAAGACACACATTCGAATCAGCCACAATTAATACAGCAAGACAAGGCAGGTGTATTAAGATGTTTAAGCAATTTAATGCAACAATGTAGGTGCTTCATAGAGGCTGTGTAAAATCATACTCAAGTCAAAATGAAAGGCATTCCAATTTTCTTTTATTTTTTAATGAGTAGGATGATTATGCAGCTCAAAGCAAAAAGTAAATAAATAAATAAATAAATAAATAAATAAAAATAAAGGAAATACTATTAAATCTAGATTTACCCTTTCGTGTTACATCGCTGAGTACTTACTCCTGGTTCATGTGCACCACAGCCTCTAGAGTGGTATAACCAGCAGCTGTGAAGTTATCCTTATACCGGTCCATTTTAATGGCCTGGAGCCAGTCACCCACTGACACTACGGCAGAGAATTCAGGGGAACTGGGATCCAACAAGGCAGTGTTAGGTCTGGAAGAGGAATAAGAAAGCATAAACAGACAGGATCTATTTTGGGGATAGGCAGACTCAGAGGCTGGACTGCCTATAAGATGTTGTTGTTGTTAAGTGCCGTCAAGTTGTGTCTGACTCATTGCGACCCTCATAAGGTTTTCAATGGCTGATTGTTTAGGGATCGCCTTGGGAGTGGATTGCCATGTCCTTCTCCCATGTTTGTGGTGCTGGGAATCGAACCCAGGATCTCTGGAGTACAGAACTCCACTCTACCAACTGAACTAAATCCCAGCCCCCACTGTAATAGAGGCAAGAACTAAAAAGCCAAGAGGAGGCTTTAAATGGGCTGACTGCCATTCTGTATAACCACATGATTTTTTTTGGCTTAATTTCACAAAGCTGCTAACGTTATGTATCAATCACTTTTATCTGTTCTCAATTCCATGTCCTACACTTGTTTTCTGTGGACCTCTTGGAGCATTAACACTCATAGCAAGTCTTTTAACACTGTAACCTGGGGTGTAGACTAGGGGAACCCTCGTGGCTGAAACCTGTTGGTTCTTTGCAGAAAGAGTCCAGTTCCTGCCAGAACCGAATATTACAGACGTTAGTTTGGCAACCATGGAAACCTTAGTGAAGTATGAGTAAGGAAAAGTGCAAGCTTGCCACCTGCCAGACTGGATGGAAGTGGGGGAAACAGTGAGAGTTCAAGTCCAGCGTGCTTCCAGCCAGGTCTGCAGGCAGGCTCAGTGCTTTCGAACAAACTTGGGACAGCAGGGAGTTAATCCCCGCTTTAATCAATCCATGCCTGACCAGCTCAGGTGCCAAGACTGGCAGAAAGAATGACCACTTTGATCACTGTTTGGGTTGTGGAATGTGCTTCTCATATTCCTTTGCTGGGGTTCCTAAATAATGATTTCAACAAATTCAAAGGGCTCTTATTAACCTATTTATTAGTTTACTCATTTCTCAAACCAGGTGTTTCACATTAGGTCACTGTCCAGTAGGACTACAAGCCAAGAATTTTGAGATTCCTTATGATACTGACATACAAGGTCACCTACTTAACAAAGCTATAGTCATCTTCATCAGCAGACAACTTAATAATTATGGGATGGATCTACACAGAGTTATTTTATACCACCTTTGCTATAATTATCTGTATAGTCTGTATAGTAGTACTGTTACTGGGTAAGGTATACTTGTCTTAACTTTTCTTTTTCTTAAAATTTACAGAAAGTGTTTGATCCTAACATGTTGACCACATTTTCACCCTGAGACTATGCTTGGGCACAAACAAATAAATTAAAATGATATCATTACTACTGTACTTTCAACCAAAAAAGTATTTTTGTAAAAATAAAATTCCATCAACGCAGTGCTTTGATTTGTTTTCTATATAGTGGAATTAATTCAATTCCATGTAAAATTTTCATTTTTACCTAAATTATTTTGATTTGCATGACTTCCTTTTTACATGAATACTTTAACAAAGACTTGTTTTATCAATTTTGTGCCCAGATAATAGCTTGCCATTGCGACCTTTGTTCTGTCCCCATTATTTCAATTAAGTCTAACTTTTCAAGTAAAATTCCACAGATGTTTACAAGCAAAAAGATTTAATTCTTCCAATTTTGAGTAAGTAATAAATATTACCATATAGAAGTTAAGATAGTTAATTCAGTGTTGGGAGGACATGGCAACCCACTCCCAGCACAATCCTGAAACAATCTGCCATTGAAAATCCTATGAGGGTCGTTGAGTCGGACATGACTCGACAGCACCTAACAACAATTCAGCGTTGGATGTTGTTGTTAGGTGCTGTTGAGTCATGTCCAACTCATAGTGACCCTCATAGGATTTTCAATGGCTGATTGTTTCAGGACTCCCTTGGGAGTGGGTTGCCACATCTTTCCCCCATGTTTCCGGTTCTGGGAATTGAACTCAGGACCTCAGAGACTGCAGAGCGACACTCTATCTATCAACTGAGCTAAATCCTAGCAGGTCTTTAATAGTTAGTGCTTTTCTTGGTATTTGTATAAACAGAATAAGCTATTCAGCCACTGATACCAAATAATATCCCTTTTGCACCAAAGTACAGAGCAAATCTAGTTATTGGGTACATTTTTCTCAGTTCTAAATTTTTCTCACTCATGGTACTTAGGTAACTTTAATGCTCATTATAATTCCTGATAATAAAATGTAATGTAAAATGGCATGTGATTCAGCACAAAATTAGGCAAATGTCATGACATTCCACAAAGAGAACAAGGAATTCTAGAACAAGCTAGAGAATGACCCTTGGAGTTAATTGGCACTGAGTGAACACATTTTCACCCTAAGGTCATTTTGACCTTGTTGAGAACTTAGAACCTACATCTTACCATGTTAATGTGCATGGTGTGAAGTTAGAAGTGAATGCAAACTATTGGCCTATAAAGACATGGGTGAGGATCAGAAATAGCAAAGACCTGGCCTGAGGACCTTACACCAGAATATACGAGCTATGGAACTGAAGCTCAAGAAAGATTGAAGAATCTGGCTACATCTAGGAAGGAGGTCTTATAGCCCTCCATTTTACCCCCAGAGAAAAGAAGAACAAAAAAGAACAGTCCCCAAATGGTAGATTTCTTTCGTTAGCTACCACAGTTACCACACATAGTTACCATGTGGCCATGGCTCAGATAAGGTATGAATTCAACCCTTTTCAATATTATTTTAAAACAGCTTCATGATTGTGCTTTTTATTGTGTCATTCCACTGAGAGGAAGTGTTTGTTGTTGTTGTTGTTAAGTGCCATGAAGTCAGGTCTGACTCAGAGCGACCCTATGTACAACAGAAGGAAACACTCCTCAACACTGTGCCATGCCCGACGCTATGTCAGTGCTTCTCTGCTATTCATAGGGTTTTCCATGGTTGGTTGTTTTCAGGATTGCTTTGGGAGTGGGCTGCTGGGTCCTTCTTCCATTTCTGCGATGCTGGGGATTGAACCTAGGGCCTCAGGGCACACAGAGCAGCACTCTACCAACTGAGCTAAATCCCAGCCTGTTTAGTGACCAATGATAGGGAATTGAAAGCAGAGAGTAGAAGGTGCTTCTGCTGTTTACTCTAAATACTCTTTCAAGTATTGCAACAACCTATCTATTCCTTCTTTTTCAGGGCCTTTAGACCAAATTTGCAGAACAAAGACTGGAGGAAAACCCGAGAGAGCCTGCACTACTGGAAGGGCTTGAACAAAGTGGGGGAAAAATGTTCTAATTCTTTTTTTCTTTTTTCCTGTACTTGGGGGTTGAACTCAGGACCTCACACATGCTTTGCAAGCACTCTACTACTGAGTTGCATCCTGGTCTATTATTTATTTATTTATTATTTTTAAAAATTTTGAGACAGTCTTGTTAAGTTACACAGGCTGCCTGTGGCCTCAAAATTGCAGTCCTCCCACTTCTGCCTCTGAAGTTGCTGGGATTACAGGTGTGTGCCACCATACCCAGCAAGAAATGTCCTATTTTAACTCAGGGTCATGGTGAAAGAGAAGCCTTTGATAAGCTCAGTTTTGAAGATGAGTAGGTGCCTTACATTTAGCAAGCCTGAGCCATCTGCTGTCTCTGTTCTTGACTTCTTAGAAAGTGTAACTGAAAAGGATAGGATTAGCATATAGGAGTAGTACATAGGTATCCTGAATCTAATGGCAGTAAAGGCCACTCTCCATAGAAAAATTCCTGGTGAAATATGATGCTGGTGTAGTATCTCTATGTTCTTCATAAACTGATATGCTTCTTCACATTGCGTTTCCCAAAGAACTACCTCTTTCACAGGTTGTCCCATTATCCAGATTTTTACACCCCTTTCTCAAATATGCATCTGCAGGCTTTGTAACTTGATCAATTTCTCTCTTGTCCCGATGTCTTTCTACTCTGAAGGAGTCAGAAAGGAGAAATAAGAAGAACTAAAACCTGTCTTGTGCTCCAGTGAACACTTGATATGTCAACTTAGACTCTTGGTGTTCCCGAGCTATTCCCCAATCTGTTTCTTACTATTTCAGTGTTGCTTTCCTTTTCAAAACAAGTCTGAATGTCTTCTAAGGGTACATTTTATTCCTCTTCCTAAATTTTCAGGGCTACCACCATAAAATGAGCACATTAGTTATTTCTTTTTTTGGGGTGGAGGGCGTTGTTTTGTTTCATTTAATTCTTACCACTATTTGAGGCCTGACAGGTATTGTTGTTGTTGTTAGGTGCCGCCGAGTCGGTATCCAACTCATAGCGACCCTACATACAACAGGCAAAACACTATTGTCAGTGCTTCTCTGCTATTCATAGGGTTTTCAATGGTGGATTGATTTTGGGGAGTGGGTTGCTGGGTCCTTCTCCCAAGCCTACAGCACCTGGTGTTCCCAGGCATTCTCCTATCCAAGTACTAACCAGGCCCGACCCTGTTTAGCTTCTGAGATCTGATGGGATTGGATGCCCCAGGGCTATGGTTGCAGGCATTGACAGGTATTAGACTCTTCAAAACTATGAATTCGACTACCTTAAATACTCTGCTAACAGAGAAAGAAGCCACCCAGTTTGCAGAGAGCTATGAAGTGGCCTCTGCCTTTAAAAGGCAGCAGCTGAAATGAGTCATGCTCGCCTGCCACCTCTGATGTATTTCTTCATAGATCACTATTAAGCAAGCATGGCAAACCTGGAGCTCTCCGTCCCCGTCCTCTTCAAGCTGTTGGGGTTGCGGATGAGTTTGTCCAACATGTTGACAATCTGCCCAAATTTAGGCCTGTCACTTCTCTCCTTCTGCCAGCAGTCCAGCATCAGCTGGTGGAGTGCAATGGGGCAGTCCATGGGTGGGGGTAGCCGATAGCCTTCCTCGATGGCTTTAATCACCTGCAAAGAAACAGGATGGCACGTACATTAGGCTGCCAGACAAGCTGTTGTGGAGGTTCACCCTCCACCCTGGCAGGTTTCTTGTACATTATGCTGCCAGCAAGCCTCAGCACGGGCACAGCTCCAACTCCTTCGCAGCAACCAAAGCTGGACCTGAGTGTCACTGGCAATGGAAGAGCAAAGCCAGCTGTTGCTGTGTGAGATTCACAAATGACAAAAAAAAAAAAAAAAAAAAAAAACCGTCAATCCAAAACTCTAAAATGAAGATGCATCAATATTCCAAGGTGGTCAGAATGCAATTAGATCAGTGACATGGTGTCAGAGCTCTGGCGATGGCCCTCAGAGAGGTCCTGCTTTAAAACAGGCCTCTCTCACCTCTGCGATTCAACATGAGCACCCCTATACACTCCAGTAAGAGAGACTGACCCACTGCCAAAGCCCTCCCGGAGGAAGCAATTCCAAAATAGAATGCCGTTGGCATCATTTCAACCCTGTGCTGTGTTGCTCAGATAGCTGATGGGCCAACACCAGAGCCCACTTCTGGATGCCCAGCCATTTCTCCTTTTAGAAGACTATACCTTTATACATCAACTTGAGATCTCAACTTTGGTCTCAGTTGGCTGTTGACTGACTCCATTAAAGGTGTTAGTAAGTGGATTAAAAAAAAGAAGTGTTGGGGGGAACCCCTAGGGTATTTACATTTTAAAAGGGACCCTTGCACATTGGATGAAGAAACCTTTAATGGTGACCATTGTCTTATTGCCCAGGACCACCCAGAGTGGTCTCCTTTCCTAATAAGACAAACAAATCATCCAACATTCTCTGCTAATTCTAACTTTTCTAATGTGGCTTCCTAGGCATTGCACTATTTTCTTGTTGGCTTTTCTCTAAGTCCCTTCCCCTTTAGAGTGGAAGTTCCAGTAATGTAATAGGATATGACTCATGTCAAATTTACAAGAGGGGAGCTACTTCATTCTTTCTCGGCTGCTCTTAAGCTTTGTTTATGAGTGTCCTCTGAGATTCTGCAAACACTTCTGCTTGAGGTTTGAGGAAGTTTTATTTGTTTTAAGGCAGTCCATTTTTTCCCCACCAAAATGATTACTGCCAGAGAACCAAACAAACAGTGGCTGCAGTGATCCCCATGACCACATTGGATTCACCCTACTGTGGGTCTGTTGCTACTCAGAAATTTGTCATCAGCGGAAAATAGGCTGTTCAGTTGGATCCACTTTCTGTGGGCCAGTTTGACTGTTGTCTATTTAACCAGCATACCACTTCAGTTTAATAAGTATCTTTTGATCTATTACCCCTGGGATCTCTTTCTCCCTGTGTATTTTGCCAACATGCTGTTCTATTAACTTCTTCTAAGGTGGGATTCTCTATGCTATCTCAAGTAACTTCATTCCATTTATTTTTTGGCAATTATACCAGGTCAGTTTGATAGTCTGCCTTTCTTTTATCTTTCCAGGTACATGGTATTGACTATAGAGTTGATGAAAACACTTTACACTGAGTTGATGAGAATTCAAGCAACACTGGGTGGGTGCCAGGGTAACTCCATTTATTGTAACCCCTCAGACTGATGAATACTCTTTCATAAGCTCCCAATATGCTGCCAGCTTGAAGATAGCTTGTGGGTTAACAAAGCATATTTTCTCAGTTTACTATGGAATCATATGAGAGCAAAAGACTAGCCAAAATAGGCTATGTTTGACATATTTCTAACAGTTACTTTCACTCTGTTTACCATATGCCAAATGAATTCTACTCAAGGAAGACATTCTCTAGTTATATTTCCTACTGATTCCTGTTCCACACAGAATTCAGCTTACAGACAAATACATGTGAATGATATATATCAATATCATTTGTGGCCAAGAAATGGCGTTAGGTGCCTTTTCGTGGACAAAGCCAGAAAAATGAAAGTATAAGATAACCAAATTGTTTCAATATAATATAGGAACTGCCAAAATCACAGGTCTGAGAATACTTAGGGCAGGAAAATGGGTATCTTACTCTGCTCTTATGAACATTAATTTGGGTATGACTCAACTGAGATAAACGGAAACTTAAGTACCAAATAAATAAGTAAATGTATGTACTACTTGCTCATTGATGCTGTTTGTCTTTGTCCTCTGAGAGTCTCTAACCCGAATCCAAATATTGGTAAATGAAGCTACTTGAAGTCATCTACATGGTTATCGCTCAAACAATGTATTACACATCATTTGCCTCTATAGTCTCTTTCCAGCTTGTAATCATCTATATCTATAGATTGCTGATGCTAGCTGTTATCTTTCTTCCCATCTACTATGAATCTTCTTTTATAAATTACAGATAGTATGATGTCAGTCCCACCATTCCTTTTACTCTAGTTAGTCACAGTTCAGAATTCTTTTAGTCCCACTAGACATGTATTGCATTAGTTTGTTTACTTCTCTGAACATTCTTCTATCGATAGGCAACCTGTATTCTATTCAAGTGCACCTGGTTCTTTGTTTAATTGTCAAGGCTTTGCAACGTCCTGTTGTTTCAGGAGGATAAGACAGAAGGTCAGACAACATTCCACATCAGAAAAAAGTTTTAAAGAGACTTTCTAATATAATTTAATCAATGAACTAAATACCATGGATTTATAAAGATTCTCTGATAATGGTCAACCTTGCACATAAAAATGAGAGTGAATTTCCAAAGGTATAGGGGCCATTTTATCTTGATCAGATTTTCAATTCTTTCTAACTAACTAACTGAAACTTTTCCAGAATTAGCTAAAAATGTGTGCTAGGAAGAGCCCTGATCGAGGGCTTTTGTTTTGTTTTGTTTATTCCTTCCTCACTGGAGATGTTTGTAATTAAATTCTATTAGTCTGGAATCTTATTAGTGTCATTATTGAATGCTTTTCTGAAATTGCAAGCATCGTAGATGCTCCCTTACGAACTAGTCCAGATGGTACATTTAAAGGGATGTGCATAATTTACAAAGGGTCATTTAGTAAGGCTTTATTTTAGCATCCTCACGAGGCAAGCTCTAATTACAACTATGCCAGCTTTAAAATATTCACTAGTTCTCTTTCAATAAACCTTTCGTGTCAATTTTATCGCATGTGAAATTTGTTTTCTCATACCCTTTGCATTCTCTTAAAATTCAAAGTTTAATGTTCAGTACGTTTTTGAAAGTTCACCAAGTAAAAATACTATCCCATGATCAATCTATATATCTATTTACCTATCTTCCACACTACACTATGGAAGTCACTTAAGTTTGGTCCTGAAATTGAAAGTGATTTTTGGTCATAATGTGGAAGTAGATTTCTAGATATATTTGTATTAAGAACATTGAGTTTAATGTATCATTTCAAAGCCAACACTCACTCTATCACATAGAAATGCAGAACTTTCTGAATCTCGATGTAAAGACATATATTTCAGAACACAGAGACTCACATCTTGGTTGGACATATCCCAGTAGGGTCTCTCTCCATATGACATCACTTCCCACATAACAATTCCATAGCTCCATACATCACTTGCTGATGTGAATTTACGATAGGCAATTGCTTCTGGCGCAGTCCACCGGATAGGAATCTTGCCACCCTGTGAACATTTGAGCCATAAGTTATTCCCGAAGTACATTGCTGATGTGCCAGTTTTGTTTCTGAATGTAGTTCCTTCTGGCTAAGTGAGACAACAGCATTCCTGGGAGAACTCTCAACACAATAATAAGAGACTTGTTTATTTTAACTAAAGTCTTCCAGGTTGAGACAGTCTTCCTCATATGCTTTCTTTAGTCACAGGGAAGTGAACAAGTGATCTGTCTACTTTTAAAAGCCTACGTATTATCTGAACTCTGCTTAAGGCAATACTGCAGAAGAGAGGGAATCAGGTTTTACAGAATACATATGTTATTTAGGGTACATCAAAGGATATGTAGCTGCCATTTGTTTTGATTTCTTATCGCATTCTCTCACCCAGCAGCACAAAGGCAATGCTTAATACTGCTTCAGAAATAAGGAAAATAAAGGAAGATAAATATGAAAATTTCTATCCATCATGCTGTCTTCCTAACCTTGTATAGCTTAAGAATCATGCTCAATATATATAGAAAATGCTATGTTAAATAGGCCCTTAAAGGAAGTCAAATGATATCAGATACTAGATCTGTTATTCACTTTAATAGAGTAAGGGCAAGATTGCAGTTATTAATTTTTTCAAAAACACTTGCAAAAAATGATAAACTAACAAAATGTTATTCAGGAAAAGTTAAAAAATGCTTTCTCTTTTTTAAGCCTCAAGTATCTCTTTATGTGCAAAATATTTTCACTTGAGTATCAAATTTCCTAGGGATCCATCTAGAAAAATTAATTCAATTCGAATTCAGACCCATGAGCTGTTCAAGCAGCCACTATTTTAAAGTTTTCTTGGTCCTATTAGGGCTTCTAAACAAGATAATAAATTGTCATGGGAATTGCTTTGATATACTACAGTTTACTCTGAAAACCCAGTGTCTGCCATTCATACTTCTTACCTACAGGACACTTGGGCTGCTTTCTGCCTTTCTTAAATATTTGGCTTAGTGTTTATCTATGTAAATGTATCATTCAAGAAGCTCCTTTTAAATTTTCTCCCTTCAGCTACTGGGGAAAAAAAATAAAAGAACTTCAGCATTCACCAAAAAAAGAGGCATTCTTTTCTAAATGAATGGACTTGGAACTCAAAAGAGGATATGTATCAAAACTAGAGCCAAGAAATTAAATACTACCCCCAAAACCCTTACCAACCAATGAAACAACCAAATAAAAAAACCCTCAACGCTTGAGATTGCAGGCACAAAATGGTAAGGGAACATGGCTGGCAACTGTCTGCTTCATGTTGATTTTAACAGTGTCAGCCTTAATAGCCAATAACTGTTTTATGATTCTGTGTTTATTCCATTAGTATTTTATATTCAGATTGTCAGGCTAAGATAGTAGAGTCATTAACTGTATACTGAATACACTTAACTATGCCCTAATCCCTGCTTATCTACCAGTAGTAAAATGAAGGCCATTAGATACTGGAAAACCTTGCACAGTGTAAATGTTTTATAAATCCTATATATACATTCTCAGATTTAGCGGCCAACAAACTAGAAACAGCGCTTTGTCTTGTTTAAAGAATTTTTCCCCCTAAAGAACATAAAATAACTAATAGAAAACCTCAGACAGGAAAGGGAATAAAGAAGGAAGGATGAGAAATTTTTAAAAATGAGCAAGCTTCAGTACAAATACACATGAATAAATGTATGTGTTGTTGTTAGGTGCCATGGAGTCGACACTGACTCATAGTGACCTTCATAAGGGTTTTCAGTGGCTGATTGTTTCTAGATTGTTTTGGGAGGGGACTGCCACATCCTTCTCTCATTTATGCTGGGGATCAAACCCAGGTCCTCATAAAGTGCAGAGCAGCACTCTACCAACTGAGCCTAAACCCTAGCCCGTGTACATATTATACACACACAATAAGTGATGTTATCTCTTGGTTTTCTTAATAATTTATGACCTGTTGAGTAAATTACAATTGATAGTTGCTTCTCATTTTGTTGTGAGGAGCCCTCGAGTAGGGTCTGACTCATAGTGACCCTATGCACAACAGAACCACACACTCTCCAACACTATGCTATGCCCAGCACTTTTATCAGTGTTTTTCTGCTATTCATAGGGGTTTCATTTAGCTCATTTTTAAAGATACCCTCTTTTGTTCATGCAACTTTGCCCAAGAAAATTTAGAGAAAAGACAATGCATTTTGTTTGTAGTTTGTGGCTCTATAAAATGCTCACCCACTTAGGGTCTACTTTGAAACCCCGTTTTGAAAACATGATTTAAAAATGCATGCAGGGATATGAAGAAGCTATGATGGATGAAGAAACTTAAAAAACAATAACAAATCAGGAAAGGCTTAAACATCAATGGGAGAAGGGAGGGCCAGTTTCATCAGACTGGAAGCTAGAGATGGCAAACCGTCCTTACCCTAGTGGTATAAGCTGCTTCCGGGTCATCCTCAAGCACTCGGGACATGCCAAAATCAGACACCTTGCAGACTAAGTTGCTGTTTACCAGGATATTCCGTGCAGCCAGGTCCCGATGCACATAGCTCATATCAGATAAATACTTCATCCCGGACCCAATGCCACGAAGCATGCCCACTAACTGAATGACTGTAAATCTGCCATCGTTCTTCTGCATAGAAAGGGAGTAGAGAACAATCCCATTAGCATGAAGCCAACTTAATTACTACCAAGCATTAATTACTGGGATCTATTTTGATGTGTGTATTGAGACACAATGAAACTCAACATATATTTCTGGGCCTTTCTCAGCAAAGTCACTAATTCATGAGTAGAGTGTATCCTAGGGCTTGGGTTTGCTTCCAGTGATAGATGGAAACTGTCCAACTGTCATGGTTCTACAGCTTAAACAGCGCTACAATACAAGAATAAATCAAATACCTCCCTCATGGCTCACAGATTATTTAATAACCTTAAAAATCACACCATTCTCCATTTTTCCTATTCTGTTATTCATGAATACAGCCAAACAAGATAGATACAAGGAGTTCAGTGTTTTCTAAACACCAGCCTTTTGGGGTTTGACATGAAGTAGACACATACCCTCAGGAACGCATCCAACGAGCCATTCTCCATGTACTCTGTTATGATCATTACAGGTTTACCTAGAGTTTTCAGAAAGAAAAACAAAAATCTTTGATGAGCACTGCAGTTAATGAGATAAAAATGGGCTGTGCACAATTTTACTGCCAAGACACCTGTCTTGTACGATCTAATTTAATTAAAACAAGCCAAGCTTATGCCTCAGCACTGGGGAGCTAGGAATGAAATATTAAAAGGACGAGTAGGTTTAAATTCCATCTGGAAGGTTAACCCTTTGGGTGGCGTGTTGACAAGGTCTTTAACTGAAGTGGCCTCTGGTACCCAGAGAGCACATGAATGGATAATTGCTCTCTCAAGGAAAAGGAGAAAACCATACACTGGCAGGCCCGTTTAAATGTGAAAAAAATCTTTTGGATAATTAATTTATTTCTATCCCTAGAACAGCCACTTTTGTGTGTTTGAAAAAGTCAATGGACAGAGAAACCGTTTTCCATATTTAGGGAAACCCGGATTTCTCAGAGCAGTACCCCTACTGGATACTCCATTATTCAGACACATCTTAAAACCCAAGCATGTACAACATAAATTTCTTTTCCCTGTCTTCCTCCAGTCAGGGGCTATATCTTTTCTCTTCCTTTCCATAATCTATAAATAAACTTGATCTATTTGCTCCATTGAACTATCTAAATTATAAAACAAACAAAATCTAAAACCATCACAGAAAACAATCAGCAAATTACTCCACCTGAGACAAGAATTTGAATTCACTTCTGGAACATTCTTGCTCTCCCTTCCCCATTTTAGCAAAGAAATTAACATGATTTTTAAGGTCAAGGTGGACCGAGGAAAGCAATACTTTCATTTCACTTTAGTTCTCTTTCTGAGGACCAGAGGAATTAGGAACCTTTGTTTAGTGTCTTAATTATTTCCAATGAACTCAAGGTCTGAAATTCACTATTTCTAAGGGGCATTGCTGTGGAGAGGTGGGGCAAGGGTGGTAATTCTATATATTTTACTAAGAGAAAGGTAGAAGAGTAAAGAGTCCAAAAGACTCCTTTTAATAAAAATAAAATCTCAGTCTGATAAATCAAAAATATTCACACTTTCATTGCTGTATTTATTGACTGAACTTAGTCATTCAGTCAGAGAAAATGGTCTGGGATAGTTGTCTGCTGAAAAGCACCCATCATTATTCAAAACTAATACATTTCCCACCCAGAGAGGCTGTCGCTTAATAATTTCTGGAGTGAAGACTGGGGAAATGTCTTCATTTCAAGGGCAAAAATTTTGAGGAGCAGAAATTTTTAATTTTTATGAAGTCCAATCTGTCACTTGATTGTGATTTTCATGTCATACCTAAGAAATCTTTTAGAGGCAAGCATTTTGAACCAGAAGATAATC
This sequence comes from Pedetes capensis, assembly GCA_007922755.1. NCBI lineage: Eukaryota > Metazoa > Chordata > Mammalia > Rodentia > Pedetidae > Pedetes > Pedetes capensis. Next base: position 236,664 of record VMDO01000009.1, read on the forward strand.
CGATGGAGATGGAATTTTCAGGTGAGAAATGAAAGCTGGCAGGAAAGTAGGAATCATAATACAAATCAAAGAGTGGATAAAACCTCTCCCAGTTTTCCCCTTGGGTGGAAGGGCAATCTGGCGCCTCTTTCCATTGTCTATCAGGGTAAGTAGGAAGCTCTTCTTTCTCAGATGCATTTACCCTCCACTACACTTTGGACAGAACAACTGCATCTAAGTGAGTTTTAATTAACTTGCCTCAATCAAAAGATACTTTGTCAACCAATGAAGAAAGGGTGACTCTCTCCGCTGTGCATTAACACCTACTTCCATTTCGCCAGATCCCTCTGGAGCTTTGAGAAGAAACTAGAAGATCCAAAAGAGAGGGAGCAGCAGGGAGAATTTATGGTCCTCTTCTCAATTTAGAAAGTCACTCAGGTAACTGCTGGTAATGAATTCACACTCCTCCATCCGCCCTTTCACCCTTACACCTCCCTAGTCCAACTCTTGGCACTATCTTCCCAATTTTTCTACATTCCTTTTTCTGTTTATTAAAAGTATCCATTTGTCAGAATCTTTACGAGCTCTACAAGAGAAATACAGATGAATGCCTCGATCAGCAGAAGGGCTTATAAAACAAGCCCAGGCTGGGCTCAGGGATGGAGGCGGCTGCTTGCCTACAGCAGCCAGGGATGCCGGTGGAGGGGGCAGTGGGAAGCGAGGGGACCGGGACAGCTTCTCGGGTGGAAATTTTAAATCATTTTAATTTAGTGACAACTGCATTATGCAAATGCATCCAGTCGTTTATAACAGTTACAGCTGTAATAGCTACGGGTTTTAGAGGCGCGGTGGGACTTTAACACAAAGATCCCCTGTTTCTTCTCTTTTCTGCAGAGGTGCTATGAAAATCACTGTCTGCGGCAGGAAAAACACCCCAAGCTGAACAGAGCCTTCTTTTTAGAAAATGGACCTGCAGAAGTATTTAAACGGAATGTTATCTTTTAATTAAAGTAGTGAGGGGCTCTAGGCAGCTCTGAAGGCCAGAGGCAACGGAAAAATATCCTGTCTGTAAAAGTAATCTTAAGAAGCAAATAGAGCTATTCTATGCTAATTATAGCCTTCACCTTTGGTGGAAAATTATATATCCTTAGCACCAAGTTTCCTTTTTGGAAGGGCTTTCGAGATGAGGAAAGATGTGCTTCTTGAGATATAATAACAGCTAACCGTTGGGAAGGGTGCATGTGTGTGCGTGCGCGCACGTGTGTGTGTGTGTGTGTGTGTGTGTGTGTGTGTGTTTAATCTGTCATTATAAACCACTCTAAATATTTAATTGCATCCCCAAATAACCTTGTAAGGCAACTTCTGTTTTTAACTCCATTTTACAGATGAAGCAACTGAAACAGAAAGATGGAGCAACTAGTCAAGATCACCTGCTTTACTAGCAGTAGAGCTACAATGCAAATCTTTTATCATTAGATCAAAGATTCTCAACCTGGGGACCCTGGATGTACCACATGGACTTCCCTTGTGGTGAGCTCTTTCAAAATGCAAACTCAAAGGCTCCTACTTCACATGCAGAATCAAACTCATGAGGACGATGCCCAAGAAATTGTTTTAACAAATCTTCCAGAAGATTCTTATGCAAGTTTACTTTTGAGGCACATGCTTTCACTTCTTAGTAACCTCCTCATGTCTCCTTTCCAAAGTGTCTGGACTTTATATCCTAAGAGGACTCTGCCCCAGAGCAAAAGTCTCAGATGTTTCTCTTTCACCCACCACACCGCTACCCTGGCTTTCCCCGCCACTTGGCACTTGCTGAATGACACGCTTTTCACTGACACCTTGAATCCCATAAGAGAAGCCTTGGCCTTCCTGAAGACATAGCCCCAGGCTCCCAGCACCCTTGACTTGTACTAACTGTAGTAGGTACGAGGGCTTCTGGAACAGAGCCACCTTAAACAATCACCACTTCAGCTGCCCCGTCCATGTAGCACTTTAAGTTGGTCTTAGCCAGCCATACAGATGTACTCGGGGTTTGCTTCGCAAAATGCATCTGTTGAGCTGTGTCATATTTTAACTGAAGCATGGTGCACAGGCTGAGCAAATGCTAATGGACTAAAAAAAGAAGGTTCAACCAGGTGTTACTGTAAATAGGTGCAGAACAGCAAAAGCCATAAATCAGACAGAGCAGACAAGCACATCCCCCAATATAATAAAGATTCTCAAGATTCGCTCCCTGCATCTGGAACCGAACGAAGCTTCCGGTACCAAGGTGTGGGGAGCTTTTGTTGTCCTTTGTATGAAAAGTAGTTAAAATTTATTTTGCTTACCATCTGCTTGTGCCTAGCCTGTGACGATCTTTTGGCCTAGCAAAGATTTGAAAGATGGGGTGGCATACCAAAACTCTGCAATATTAATTTCCCCAAAATCTCATACAAGCTGCCTTGGAGTTAGGATATCAGCTGAAACCATAGACCCGTTTAGAGCTGACTACAAGATTAATGACTTGTCCTGCACTGATTTCCTCTTATTAGCAATCAGTAAGCCTGGTCCATCTGTCATTTCCCTGGAAAGAAAATGTGTGTTTAATTTCCAAGTAACTCCAAAACTTGGCATACATTTGGTGACGACGCCTTCCAAATGAATGATGTTTGGGTGGTCAAACTGTCCCATGATGCTGGCCTCACTCAGGAAGTCTCTCCTCTGCTTGTCTGTGTAACCAGCTTTCAGAGTCTTGATGGCCACACAGATCTCCCTCTTGCCAGGCACCTTGAGCCGTCCACTGCAGACTTCGCCAAATTCACCTTTGGGAAATAAAAGCAATCAGTGACGGACTAGAAATCCATCTCAGATGAAAGAAATAGCTACCCTTTGTCCAGCGCTTATTATAGGGATGCCACTGGGCTAGAACTTCACATAGACCTTTGCACTTCATCTTCCCCAAAACTCTGAAGTCGGCGCTATTATTAGCTCCATTTTATTAGAGGAAACTCAAGCTTAATGAAAATCTTGCCCAAAATCGTCTAGTCGGTAAGAAGCAGAGTGAACAGTCTGAATGCAATCAACCTGACTTTAGATCTCATATGACTATTCATGTTATTCATATGCTATTCATATCTCACATGCTTATTCATATTTTCCTGAGAACAAAATTGAAATTTGAATCAGGTCTTTATACCACACCACACTTTATACTTCAAAATCTCATTACACAATATTTACATATATAGATGCACACATAATACACTCATATATATATGTACATATATGTACACATTGTATATTAGGATATATACACTAGTGCAATAGGACTGATAGACCTGTATACATATACACACTAGCATAATTTACATATATATAGTTAACATCCACCAAGAAAGCAGAGCTATTACATGAATACTCAGAGACTTACCCACTCCTATGACTTTTTCAATCTTAATGCAGGATGCATCAATTTCTTTTGCAAATTCTCGAACTGCCTGATTGGGATCTTCATATGTAAAGGGATCCACATAAGTTCTAACACCTAAGTAATGAACACAGGATAGGTTGGCTGAACACTTTTCAGGGACACTTTGCAGGGACTAATAAATATAAATCATCAGGATCAAAAAAGTCTTATGAAAAGTTAGGTGAATGGTGTTTGATATATGAAAATACCTAAATTCTTGCTCTGGTTTTCAATAGTGGGTAAACAAAGAACGTGTTTGGTGCTTAAGAGGCTATGGCTCTACTGCCTTCCTGGAATGTCTTCACACTTCAAGGATAAGAGTTTAAAACAACTCATCCCATGGAGGAAAATGAGTCTCCCTTGAAGGAAATGTGGAATGGCTTAGCTGAATACTGTTGTCCCCATCACTTGCTTATAGTTCCTTTGTCCTTGCTCCAAATACAACTCACTGGTGTTAGCTGCTCTCCCTTATCAAAGATAATGTTGTTGTTGTTAGGTGCCGTCGAGTCGGTATCCTACTCATAGCGACCCTCATAGGGTTTTCAATGGCTGACTGTTTTGGGATTGCCTTGGGAGGGTACTGCCAGGCCCTTCTCCCATTTTTGCAGTGCTGGGAATTGAACTCGGGACCTCAGAGACTGCAGCACAGTTCTCTACCAACTGAGCTAAATCCCAGCCCATCAAAGATAATAGGAACTTTCTTTTTCAACTGGTGTTGTCTTCACAGTGTCACATTTTGTCCACTATCTGGACCAATGAAATATGTGACCAATAATTAATAAACTTAGACTAAATCTACATCAATATACACAAAAGCAATACCATCCACTGGATGATTTGAGAAAACAGACCATATCAGACCTCCACTCTCATTCTGTCTTGGAAAGAAGGTGTCATGACAAGATATCGAAGCTCACTAGGAAGGTTCTGCTGAAGATAACTGTTGTCACCTAATTGTGAGTGGTGTGAACACAAGGAAGCGCAATTCAGCTGTACTTCACACTCACAAACTAAATTCAGAACATGAGCTCTGAGGGACCTGATAGCTGACATCACTGACAGCTTTCCTTTGGCGTTTGGCCCTCTCCTCCTGCAGCTCCTAGGGCATTCGGCCCTACGTGTGTACAACACCAGTTAAGCCAATCTCTTTGCTGTTCCATGCCTGGTCTTCCTTTTCTTGTCTCTGCATCAACTATTATAAATAATCTACTTAAATTGGCATTTTCCATGCTAGTTCTTGTGTGTGTGTGTGTGTGTGTGTGTGTGTGTGTGGTACTTGGGGTTGAATCCGGGACCTCCGCATGCTTTGCAAGTGTTGTACTACTGAGCTGCACCCCCAGCCCATTTTTTAAAACTTTTTGAGATAGGATCTCACTAAATTACGCAGACTGCCTTTGGTCTCGAACTTGCAATCCTCCTGCCTCTGCCTCCCGAGCTGCTGGGATTACAGGCATGCGCCACCACACCCAGCCCTTTATAGTTCTTTTTAATGGGTCATTTTTGTGCATGATCATATATAATGTGAAAATTGAAAAGTATAGTTTTAGAAAGAAACAAGGTAGACAAATGGAAAGTTTTCAGGCATTTTGTATCCCTCATCACTGTATATATGTATGTGCTAGCCTGAGAATCTTCCGAGATTATTCTTGCTCTCTTCATGGCTCTCTTCCTTGTACCTCCCTGTGCTAACGTTACCAATGAGTCACACGTGGATATTGAAATGTAAATAAGCTCAGGCTATATTCCATTTAAAATTCACCTCATCATTCAGGTAAGCTATTTTTCAAGTTCTCCATAGCCCAGGCAGCAGTTGGCTAAGGTAGTGGACAGTGCGGATGGGGCACACTGCCATCACCTCAGGTAGTCAGACATAGAGTGCCCTCGAGCAGTCGGTGTTCCTTTATGAGTCTTCAGTGTTGCTTAAATCATTCTGGAGCCACTTTGAATTTATTATTAGAGACCACGTGCAACATCAAAATACCTAGAATCCACTAAAAAATTATTGCTGGTCACTAACTCTGCATCACATACTACCATTCCTTGGGGAGAGTAATAATTACTATCGAATTTCTTATTTAACACTCCCAACCCCAATTTTTAGCCTATATGAGAAAAATTACCCATTATTTTTAGCCACCCAGCTACAAAAATAAGTCAGGTAGAGCAATATTTTTTTTCAGAATGGGCAATAATGGGGAAATCTAAAGGAACATTTCCACCACACCCCTATCTTTAATCTCACTTTAAGTGATTTTGAGTTATCTACTTCAGTTTGACTTTTTAATTATTATTATAAAGGGGTGAACCCAGGGCCTCACAGATGCTAGCAAGTCCTCTACCACTGAGCTGCATTCCCCACACCTTTTTTATTTTTTGTTTTGAGGCAGAGTCTCACTAAGTCACATAGGCTGCCTGTGGCCTCGAACTTGAGATCCTCCTGTGTCAGCCTCCTGAGTCACTGGGATGATAGGCATGCATCATGGCACCTGGCAGCTTGGTATTTTTAAAGTATATTATTTGGATAAGAAATATATTATATAAATATTATCTCTGTATTAATTTTACACATTTCTAAACTATAAAATGGAGAAGGACATGGCAACACACTCCCAAGGCAATCCTGAAACAATCAGCCATTGAAAACCCTACGAGGATTGCTATGAGTTGGACACAACTCGATGGCACCCAGCAACAACAACAACAAACTATAAAACATGAGGCATGTTCTAAAAATAAAATTAATTTTAATCTAATATTTTGTACCTTGATTCAAATGTTTTTCTTCATCTGCTTCTTGTTTTGCTTTACTGTATTTGCTCCGTCTATTAAAAAAAATTAAAAATAAAAATTAGTTCCCTCCAACATAAAAACTGCAAAAGAAATCATAAGACACATTGTTTGCTACCATAATGTAAGTTGAGCAGATATGCAATACACATTTCACAGATAAGAAAATTGAGGCTTAAAGAGAGGTGAAATACCAAGGTAAATAATTTATCATCTGCATAGGAAATCACGGTTCCAAGCAGAAGCAGAATCCAGAGTCTCTGCTCTTAACCACAGCGTTATTATTTATTTAGTGGTACTTGGGGGTTGAATTCAGGGCCTATCACATACTTTGTAAGTACTCTAACCCTGGGCTGCAACCCCTACCCATTTTTATTTTTTATCTTAAGACACAGTCTTGCTAAGTTATGCAGAATGCCTCTAGTCTCAAACCTGTGATTCTCCTGCCTCCACCTCCCAGGTCACTGGGAATATAGGCATAAGCTACCACACCCATCCCTTAACCATAATTCTAAACATAAAGCAAATATTTTGCAATATAATTTCAAGTCTCTAGAGGAAATTTATCTTATTGACAGTAAGTTTATTGGCTATTTTTCCATACATATTCTTAATTAAGTTGCACTGAGTAACTGCATAAATCAAATGGCAATAATGTTCAATATATGATAGGTAATGAATAGCGAGTCCTGTTGCTATAACCATGATAGCAGCTACCATAAAACCTCATTATCATATTATACTCTCAAAACAATGTGGTTATTGGTTTCAGCTGTTGCATATAAATTCTTAAATTACTAACAAAAATTTAAGAAGTAAATATTTGCTTTGAACTGGATTACATTCCTTAAGATTTTATAGAAAACTAGTTTTATGTAATTCTCGTCCAATAAAATGGTGCATGGTCTCTAAGTTTGCATTCTGCTCATGTCCTGTTGGAGTGAGATCTGGTTCTGTTATAAAAGCTTTGGGAATTATAAATCTTTATACATACAAATCTTGAATCGGGAATATATGTATCTCTTATATGAACTGGAAAATAAATTTAAGATGTGTATCAAAAATATTAAATATATACATAGTATATATGTATATATAGATACATATCTATATGTATCTATATTTATATCTTTATCTATATACATACATATCTATATATAGATAATATACATATCTATATATACACATATACCTATACGTATTTATATATGTATATCTATATATGTATCTATATATGTATCTATATACATATATCTATATATATGTATACTACATACGTATACATGTACATATCTATATACACATATCTATATAGATAGATAGATAGATAGATACATATAGATACATATATATGTGTGGCTGGGGTTTAGCTCAGTTGGTAGAGTGCTGTTCTGCATTCTCTGAGGCCCTGGGTTCCATCTTCAGCATTGCAACAACAGAAGGACCTGGCAACCTGCTCCCAAGACAATTCTGAAAAAATCTGCCATTGAAAACTTTATGAATGGCAGAGAAGCACTGATATAGTGCCAGGGATGGGACAGTGCCAGGGAGTGTTTCGTTCTGTTGTACACAGGGTTGTTATGAGTTGGACCCGATTTGACAGCACTTAACAACAACAAAACATATGTATGTATGTATATGTGTGTGTGTGTGTGTGTATGTGTGTGTTTAAAATATATGTATATGTGTGTGCATGTGTACACACACACACACACACACACACACACACACACACACACACGTCTACAGGTATCCCGTCTCGACACATCTTCGTGTTCCATCTCGACACCAGACTACTTGAGTACCCTTGTGTCCCATCTTGACACATCTTGGAAGCTTAGAAGAGTTGGGCCCCATTATTACTTGGATGGGAGACCACCTGGGGACACCAGGTGCTATACCCTTGGGAGAAGGACCCGAAGCCCACTCCTAAAACAATCTGCCATTGAAAACCCTATGAATAGTAGAGAAGCACAGTACCAGTCATGGCACAGTGTCAGGTAGTGTTGCATCTGTTGTATACAGGGTGGCTATGAGTCAGACTGGATTCAATAGCACCTAACAACAACAGTATACACACACACTATATGCATATAAGTGTGGAAACACACACACACACACATATAAAGTGTACATATGGTATATAGTGTGCATGTTTGTGTGTGTGATGCTAGATGGAACGCAGGGCCTTGTATACATTAGGTATGGCTTCTCAGACTGAGCTACACTGCTAGCCCTTAAGTATATATAAATCTTGAATCAAGAGAATATATATTACTTTCAGGCATTGGAAAATCAACTCCGTTGATACTACAGCTCTCAAGTTTGAAAGGCTGAAACAAGTGACTAAAGTGTGTACATTTATGACTATCAAAATGCAAAATTTAACACTGCACTTTATAATGGCCCTGTGTTTTCTTTGCGTTTCAAAGACAAGGTAAGTCAAGACATTCACAGATGAGGAAACTGAGGCTCTGAGATGAGGAAAGATCCCCCCAAGCCACAGTACCTGTGGTCCTGTCAGAATCTCGTAGCCTCAAGTCCTAAACTTTAATAGGCAGAAAGGCAGGATGACTATGCGAAGCTAAAACAGGAGAGAACCTTATGGAAGCACACAGCACAACCCAGCAGGCAGCCCATCCCTGGGCGCAGGCGCAAAGCTTCCCTCCCACATTCTCTCCGAATTGTCAGCAATGCGGAAACCAGCTCCAAAATCAGACCCTTGGAGCCTACAGATGTTCCTCCACGTGGATAATACCCTTGTAAGTAATAATACCTTGCACTTTTACACTGCACTTAACTTTTCAAAGCGTTCTCATCGCTTACATTATCTCCTCCCTTAACTGTTTGCAGAGCAGGAACCAGTTTAGCAAAACAGAGATCCTAGTTACCATAGTAAACTACAAAGAGCATATTTCAGTACCAAATAACAGCCTGCCTTTTCCCTCTGAATTTAACTCTTCAAAGGGCTTTCGAAAGGTCTGTTATTTAATTGCATCTTCACAACAACCCTCTGAAAGGAATCAGGTGGAAAGTCACGTGCTCAGTTCCATTGTACAGAGGAGGGCATTGTATAGATGACCACACAGAGCCAGGGACGCAAGGGATTCACCCCTATCCTTTCTTGGCAAGTATGAGATTCAACAGGTCCCTGATCCAGCCCACCATGGCACAGCACCTCTCCTATTGGAGATGGAGTCACAAGGTAACAGATGACACTTAATTATAAGTACTAGTACATTTTATATCAGCATAGCCACTTAATTAGATTCAATGCTTCTTAAAATCAATTACTGCATCAAAGAAAGTAAGCAGGTTTAAATACGCTGAAAAAAAAACCCAAGTTTCGGTGAAAGAGTCCCTCATGATTTATTTCCCTTGTCCTTTCGCCTCTTTTAAAGAAAATGGAAGAATGTTCAGCCAGAAACTACTAAATCAACATTCTATGTGAGGAAAACACCATGACTTGGTCTTCAGGGTGGGATAGAGTCGTGCCAGCCAGAGGGATTGTCTTATCAGTGCTCTAAAAAGTTTTATCAAAATTACAACTCTACCTTTTAAACTATTTTAGACCTTAAATACTGACTTGAACTTTTTTCCTTTAAAGAAGAAGAAAAAAAAAATACAGAGAACAAGCAAGCTTTGGTGAACTTCCCCCTACACTCCCCTTCTCTCTGTGGTGTTGGGTACTGACCACAGTGCCTTGGGCATGGTAGGTGAAGGTTCTTCCACTCAGCTTAGTCCCCAGCCCTGGGTAGCCACTTGATACTGTCAGAGAAGTAGTGGAAAACCTTGTATCTACATAGAAACCAGTGGCCTCAAGCTGCCCAGGAATGTGGCTCTCTGTTTTACATCAAGCACATTCTTCAAAAATGGACAAAGCTGGAGGAAATACAAAATGGCAGGGGTCATTAATTATAAGGCTGACCCTCCCCTCCCTTCCTCAGCCTCTCCAACACAGAAAGAGGAATTAAACGAGGGGAAAAGATGTACTTTTAAAGACACTTTTTACTGGGAGTGTTATCTGGAGGAGAGGATCCTACAAGGGTACAGAGAAAAAAAGAAACACATGGATTATTGTTCAAAGGCTAATTGCAGCCTATTAGCTCCCTCAGAATACCTTGAAAACAAAAATGCTGGCTCTGCTCTACCTTTGTCACCTGATGACCCTTTCCCCTTGGCTCAGAGGAGGACAATGTGGCTCGTTATTGTCTCGAGAAAGCAATTCCATTGAAGCTCACTCTTGGGTCACAACACAGGCAAAGAACTAACTCCAAATTGACATCCAAGGCCGATCACCTGCATGGCCAAAGCAAAGCTTTGTGGGAGATTTTCTCATTATGGAGAGGTGGACAAGCAGATTAAAAAGAGGAAGGAGTGGAGTGGTTGGTGAGTGAATGGTCCAGAAGGAAACCTGGACCCTTTCCACAGCAGGAGCTAGAGCAAAGGGCCTGCTCTGCAGGTGAAACTCAAGAGTGAGCTGAGCCCTCCCAGCAGTCACAGGGGCACGGTAATAAGGGTATTAACCAACATTGTTAGGAACAGCATGAGTTCCCCAACCAAGGAGGTGTTCCTGGCACCTTGAATAAATAGAAGACCAGAGCACAGCAGATGCCCTGCATAACCTCTGTGTTTATCTAAATACTAACTCCTCTGATCAAGTGGACAGACTGGATTGATGTGGGTCACCGTTCCAAAACCAATTAGCAAAAGGTGAGTAATTTATTCAGCTAATATGCAGATGAAAGAAGATAAAGCAACATAATGAGGAGCATAGCTCCTAGAAGGACCCTTTCCAGGGCCCACTGGCATCACTCACGAAGATTCCCAGAAGCCATTTTTCTCTTTCCCCTCCTTGCACCAAATGATGTCTAAGTGTTCTTCGGGAGCAACGTTTTGAAATAGTTGGAATTGATCCATACCATTACACGCAAATCATTTAGAAATGTTCCTGAGGTACCATCTGCCCTCTAATTGTATGAATTTACATGACTTCATCAGAGCCAATTTAGGCTAACATTTAAGTGTGTGCATTCTTATGCGATCATAATATTCCAGGGAAGAAAATTAGGGCACAAGGGAAGAGAGATACAAGCGGAATGGAAACTGTTTTAGCATGACATGAGCTGCTAGCTCCAAAGTGGAAAATCTTAATCTTAAGTAAGACAAAAGTAACTTGAAAACTCTGACTTTATATTGTGCATTAAAATTGCCATTAATTCACAGATTAGAAATTTCCAGGACCTAATAGGAATCTAAATTTTGCCATAACCACTTCATTTTTTTTTTCTTAACATCAGTTCACTTCCTTGTAATTCGGGTGAAAGGGGCATTTTATCAACCCTAACAAATGGAAACCCAGTACCACTGGCAATCATTAGAAGGTCAGTATAAAAGCATATGCTTGGGTATCGGTTACTATTTCCCTTGCCACCAAATTGTCCAAAAACAAACAAACAAATAAGCAAATAACAACAACAAAAACCAACTAGGGACTCTTTCTGCATTCTATTCCTTTCTTAAAATTGTTTCTCATGTTTGGATAGCATATTATTAGGGAACATAGACTAGCCTGAAACAATCTGAATTAAAACAGTTTGGAAGCTTTTGAAGGTAAACTGATAAAATCATTAATATAAAAGTGGAGGGGCATAGGAGAAATTCATCACAGATTTAATCATTAGTCCTGGAGGTTATGACTTTTTAATTGCATTTCATTACATCGTTGTTTAAGAGTGCTTTCAAAGAGCAGTTTAAAAAGCAGATTAAAGAAAAATGGCTATCCTGTGGAGATCATAAATATACAAATGTGTAAATAGGGAAATGATGCTTTGCTCTCAAGAGAATGTGCATGTGTGGCTCGGAATAAAATTTCTAGCAACAGCATCACTCTATACTTCACCTAAAAACAAGATGGCAACCACAGTTATGCCCTCTAGAAAGCTGACCCCATCCTGAAATGACGACTTGGGTGATGAGGAAGACATAGGCCAATGTCTACCAAAAATGGAAATTGATTTCCTTAACATAATGTGGGTGGAAAACACATCACATCTGAATCAACATACTTTGTATACCACCTCATGGTACATATTTAAATAAAATCTATGACTTTACTAGTTTAATTCCTTCACTGAGATCCCTAAAGCCTTACATATTCAAGGTAGTCAAAAAAAAAGGAAGAATTTCTGCCTGAAAACATTGGAGATTTTCTTAGCTTGCCTTAAGCTGGAGGTTCTCAGTATAAATTGAATACAATAAAATAAATGAAACAATTGGTGTTTGAAAATCCAGCCAGATACCAACTGTGAGCCTGAGGCTATTTCCCTTTAAATAACAAATTACAACAGATTTTCTCCTAGTGGTCATCAGAAGAACTGAAACTTTTCTTGGTATGAGTCCTTTTCCATTTCCTTCTTTAAAACTCTCACCTGTCACCAGCAGTGTGGGATTCAGTTCAAGCGGGCTCCCAGAAGTGATTTGTTTCTAGCATCCTTTTGGGTATCCACATGTCTTGGCTTTCAGAAGCAATGAGCGTCTCCACTGGCAAAGGACGCACCTGAGATTCCCCAGGCTCAAGCATTTAATCTGTTGCTGTCTCATACTGCTGGCTGATGTCTGGTAAGATTATTTTGGGGGTACAATTTACTACCTTCCATTTGTACTGTCACTAAAACCTTGGGCCCAACTTTTGTCCACAGCACTTGTCTCCTCTCTGTTCACCTGTTCTTGTCCTATTTACGCATTTGTAGTCCCAGATAACAGAGCAGACAACCTGCGAGAGGAGAAGAATTGGCTGAGTGTGCATCAGCCGCTGCAAGCCTGTCAGCTACCTGGCTCCAGGCAGCCCTTCCCATGACAGCTTTATGGCCAGCACTAAAGAAGAATCAATATGAGGGCAAGGGGTTGACATTTCATTTTCTAAAAAGTGATCCATTGAGGACCAATCACCAAGCAGTGTTTATCAGCCTTGGGAAGTGACATTTTTTTTTTTTAATGGGGGAGAAGGGACAGGAATCATCGCTGGGCAAGTCGACAGGCTCAATTCTCTAAGGGGGGCACTCATAATTGGAAATCCGATGCATCCTGCTATCAATCCTACCCTATATAATAAGGTGATCAATAAAAGCAGAAAGGGAATTAAGTCATCAAGCTTGAAGATCCTATTTTCTACAGCCACGACTTTTAATAATCTTGTCTCCGTGGATTACATTTCCATGTGAAAGCTAATATTTTAAGCAGAACATCGAGAAGAAACCCACAATGAAGCGACTTATCTCCAATTACTCCGGTTTGATCTCTATATGTAGAGTAGGGCCAAATGAAATCAATCAATCAATCAATCAATCAATCAATAGATAAATTAAAGGAAAGGAGGACAACAATTACAGAATGTTTCCAACCACTATCAAGGAGATAGTCAAGACACAAGGTAAGACCCCCTTTCTGCAAAGAAGTATTCTCTCCGGTGGTTCTGAGCATCCCATGTTTTTGAGGTGGAGGCAAGTAATATATTATTCCCCTATTTTTAACCTTTTAAACATGTATTTTATCATAAAGATTGTTTGAATACACTGTAAAATTTCAAGCACAGAAATACATGATAATGAAAGCAAAAGCCCATGGAATTTCTATACACTCCCCATCCCACTCCCAGCTCCCCATGATCAGACAGACATATGCTAATGTGTACTTTCCCACCTGTTCTATGGACGGAGCATAAACCTATGCAAAATCAAATAGCAATGAACAAGGCAAAAGCTCATTTGATTGACTTTCAAAATTTAACTTCTTGGAGAGTTAACTCACTGCTCTAGTCAAACACACCTACTTACAGACTTTGCACCAAAAAGAACGAATTCGATGATGAATATAGATGCTGTAGAGAGCGAGGCATTGTTCCCTACCGTTATTATTAGAGTGAACACACCGATCTCTCTCTGTACCAGGACATTTTGGGGAGTGAGGGTGGAAGCATGATGTGAAAAAAACACATGTGACAACTGGGGCCATCTAGGCAAACTACCCCACGTGATCGTCACCCTAATTAAGGTATGCATCAGAGTGAAGGAAAGCACAGAGGCTTGCAGAGGCACTGGCAATGACCAAAGGCATTTTTGTGATATCAGTGACATCATCAACAGGCAGAGAGGGACAATGTGTAGCCTGAGAGCCAAGCATGGCAACTGGGGGGTTAGCAGGAGCTCTACCTACCACCATGGTAGTGAAACGATCCAGACAAGCTCTGCATGCTTCTTCATGGTCAGTGCATCTTCTATAACGTGAAAAGCTTTATACTTCAGAGCCTTGTGTTGACAACAAAAGCACTGTCTGGTGAACGTGTTGATCATATATAAGCGTGTGAATCAGAGAAGGGCAGATTCTCAAACAAAGGGACAAAAAAGGCCCAGGCGTGTGGTCTATATATATGGATAATGGGTGGCTGTATCCCACGATGCCTCTGGAGCCTCTGGGCAGAGGGACTAAGTGGATGGAGGGGATGAAAATAAGAAAGAATGGTTCAAAAGCATATACTACCGCTGGGCATGGTGGCACACGCCTGTAATCCCAGCAGTTTGGAAGGCGGAGGCAGGAGGATCGCAAGATCAAGACCAGACATAGTCTGCATAATTTAGTGAGACCCTGTCTCAAAAAGTAAATAAATGGGCTGAGGGTGCAGCTCAGTGGTCCAGCACTTGCAAAGCATGCAGGCGTGAGGCCCTGGGTTCAACTCCCAGTACCGGAAAAAAAAAAAAAAAAAAAAAAAAAGTATATACAACCAAGCCATTGCTATCTCTTTCTCCTTTTTAGATTGCTTTTCAAGTATCAAGTTAGATTGTAAGTACTCAGAGAGTATGTAATCTGCTGGTTTTGATTAATTTCCAAGGACAGTGCCTGGGGCTCAGCAGATAGTCTCTGGGCCTGTTGACAGCCTTTCCTGAGAGAAGAAAGCAGGCATAGGACTCACTGCTTTCGTCACCATTATTGTTAACCAACATCACACTGAGGCACTCACTGTGTGCTGTCCTATGTATTGTGCCTATCAAAATTCCCTTGTCAATGACCCTTGGGGGGCAGACCATGATCACTCCTCTATTATAAAAGATAAATGACAACTCAAAAGACATCAAATAATAGTTGGCAAATAAATGGTAGAGCTCAATTTTCTGATCCATGTTTTGTTTGGCTTCTCTTGCCTTTGGCCAACCAGTCCAGGCTTAACAGAAGAATAAACCTAATACCTTACAGCTTAAAGTATCTGGAGATCTCCCGTTAGCTTGCATTTTCAGCTTGGTTTCCTGGAATTAGTTGGGTCTTCTGGAGACCCTGCAGAGAAGGGCTGTCACCTAGTTACAGCCATCAGCTTTAGTAGGGACATGGGAAGATCAAAGCGACAAGGAGGGAGAGTTTAGCGTGCAAATTCCATGTTTATGATGTTAATCATGAGTGGCTTCCTGGCTTACCTCCTGCTGATGACGAAAGCTGCAATGAGGATGACCACTAGCACCACGCTGCCTGACACAGAGACCAGCAGGACAGTGGAGTTGGCCCCATCTCCAATAATCCGGGAAGGCACTGGAAGGACAATCACACAGGGGTTACCAGGGGGAAGGGCCTAAAAGGTAGAACTTCTGACTCCTTCACCATGTTAAACTTAATGAAGGTATTTGGAATGCTTGGGGCCTTTATTGCCCTTCACCAAGTATTAATGCAATAGCATCTCCTAAAACAGCCTTGACGAAACACAGGTCTTTTTTTCATTGTGTGATGAATTTAAACACAAAGACATATCGAATCCTATGGCAAATATAATCTGATGCTTTCTTTTCCTTTTTATCACCACCTTTACTCTTACGTGCCTGCAGATGTAGCCCCCTGGCATCTGATCTCACCAGATCTCAGAAGCTAAGCAGAGTCAGGCCTGGTTAGTACTTGGAAGGGAGACTGCCTGGGAAGTGCTCCCATCCAAGGTGCTCTAGGCTAGGGATAAGGACCTAGTTTCCCACTCCCAAAAAACAATCAGCCATTGAAAACCCTATGAATAGCAGAGAAGCACTGGTATATTCCTGGGCATGGCACCATTATTTAGAGAACACTTTTCATAGTAGTATCTGATGTCTTTTCATATGAATGAAAGGGTTGCCAATTTTTCTCACTTTGAGCCTTCCCCAAACCATGAAAAATGGGATTACTAAATTGACTAATTGAGAGTTGCATAGTTATCCTACACAAAGACCAAGAGTTTTCTTCCAGGAGTGTTTCATCTTTTGTGCATAGGGTTGCTATGAGTCAAACCTGACTCAAAGGCACCTAACAACAACAAGAACAGCAACTCTTACATACTAAACAAGTGTATTCCTTGGTGAGAAGGACATTGGTAAACTTCAGAAAGGACAGATAGTTTTGAATGACCTCACTCCCCCCATAGCCACTAAAAACCTACCTATGATTGCTCAGCTCAAATTCATCTCTTCCTTGTAGCCTTCCTAGACAATATCAAGGATGTTAATCTCAATCGGATTCAGATCTTTCTCTTCTGCTTTCTTTCATTCTTGTTTTATTTAATTGTTTGTTAATAAAATCACTTTCTATAACAGATGTTGAAAATTCTTCCCCATCTCTTTATCAAGTAGGCCCAATTTGGGTTTGTTAATTAAGGATATGGTGTTACAACCTTATGCTTCTGCTTGTGTTTGGATAGGCTTCCTGGTAAACTTTTGATTCAATCAATCAAATGATTCAATTCACAATGTAGAAAGATTTGTAGATATTTCTGTCCAGAGAGACTTAAATACATATACACAGTTGATTGGACTTGACTTAAACAGATTCTCAGGAATAAGTAGGAGAAAAAAAGTATTTTTGGCCCTTTCTTTAATCTTCTCAGGAAGAAAACTCTTGGCCTTCATGTAGGATAGCTATGCAACTCTCAATTAGTCAATTTAGTAATCCCATTTTTCATGGTTTGAGGAAGGCTCAAAATTAGAAAAATTGGCAACCCTTTCATTCACATGAAAAGACATCAGATACGACTATGAAAAATGTTCTTCTCTAAACAACACGCGTTTTTCTAAGTTATAGCCATTGGCTATTCTATTTCATGTAGTTTCCACAGCAGCAAAATGTTGTCTTAGCCAAAAATTATATCCAGCTCCTTAGATTTCACCACAGCAAGATTCTTCCTGCATTATGAGCCAAGTCTGGGTGGTCCCGGTTACCTGTGTTGGTCGTGACCTCCAGGGGCTCGCTGAAGTCCCCATAGCCAGCGGCTGTCCTGGCTCGCACGTGGAAAACATAGGAAGTCAGAGGGTTCAGGCCTTTGATATCTGTGTTCCTGGCCGCTGTCCGAACTATACGATAGCTTCGTTCATTCTGATCCTACAGGACAGGAAGACAACATTGGTGAACGTGGCAAAATAAATCCTCTATAACTTAAGGTGGGCTGGGATTTAGCTCAGTTGGTAGAGCGCTGCGCTGCAGTCTCTGAGGTCCTGAGTTCAATTCCCAACACTGCAAAAATGGGAGAAGGGCCTGGAAATCTACTCCCAAGGCAATCCCAAAATAGTCAGCCATTGAAAACCCTATGAGGGTCGCTATGAGTCGGATACTGACTTGATGGCACCTAACAACAACATGACTTAAGGTATAACACAGAAGGAGTCCAACCAGTCTTCTCAGGAATTGAATGTAAGTGGAGCTGGATAAACTCTGTAATAAACCCTACCCTTTCTTCAATATTGTAAACACTATTGTTACTTCTTAGATGCCAGAAGCAATGCAGAGTTCAGGCTGTCACTAACACTGACCGTATCTAGATATTTGTTCATAATCTTTTATGAAAAGAATATTAAATGCCAGCTAGGGGCTTTTCTAACTCTGTGCCCAGCAATTTAAAAGCAATAACTGTAAGAAGGTCCCTGTCTTTTTCTATTTTCTGCCTAGAAAATGCCAAAAATGTCCTAATCTGATTTCAATTTAAAAATCCAGTCCTTTTTCTGCTTTTAATAAGAATGTCAATAAGCGATTATCTTCAAAAAGAAAAAGACAATTGTTCATTTTCTAGACAATTTTGAATGCAAATAGCTCTCTTCAGAATTTTGTCCTTTAGGAGACAAGTTATTTGTAAAAATAATGTCTTTCTATAACTTAAAGGGGTTGAAGAATGTAATTTTCCTTCCCTGATTTTCTATTAAAAGTCATTAAAACCCACACCTTGATTCTGAATAGCAGCGATCTACTTAAACAGATCATTATTTCAACTGTTATGAGTCACTCTCTCTGATAGAAGGTTTATAGATTAGGACTTCTTAGCTGTCTTGATTTCCATTACTAGAAAGAAAAAATGTATTAGAATACCATATATTTTTTCTATTTTTCAAAACAACCAACTAATCAGATTTGATTTGGAAGCAAGATGCATTTGGTTTTGGTATTCATTGGCATTTCACTGCTTACAATTGGCCATTATCTATATCAAAGAAGAAAGGAAGAAAGGGAAGAAGGAAGGTTGGGGAGAGAAGAAAGGAAGGAAAGAGGGAGAGAAAGAAAAGATGGAAAGAAGGAAGGAAGGAGGGAGGGAGGGAAGGAAGGAAAGAGGGAAAGAAAGAAAAGATGGAAGGAAGGAAGGAGGGAAGGAAGGAAAGAAGGCGAGAAGGAAGGAAGGAGAGAAGGAAGGAAAGGAGGAAAGGAAGGAATGAAGGAAAGAAGGAAGGAAGGAGGGAAGGAAGGAAGGAAAGAAGGAGGGAAGGAAGGAATGAAGGAAAGAAGGAAGGAGGGAAGGAAGGAAGGAAGGAAGGAAAGGAGGGAGGGAAGGAAAAGAAGGAGGGAAAGAAGGAAGGAAAGAAGGAAAGAAAGAAAAGATGAAAGGAAGGAAGGAACTAAGGAAGGAAAGAAGGAGGGAAGGAAGAAGGAAAGAAGGAGGGAAAGAAGGAAGGAAGGAAGGAAAGAAGGAAAGAAGTAGGGAAGGAAAGAAGGAAGGAAAGTTATTCATTCAAGTAATACCTTCTCGTAATACTTGACTTCATATTCCAAGATTACCCCATTGGGCCGATCTGGTTCCAACCAAGCCAAAGCCACACTGTATCTTGTGACTTCTTTAGCCTGCACCAAAGCAATGGAGGATGGTGCTATCCAGGAAAACAAAAAACAAAAGACATTTTATTTTAGAGAAAAATCAGTTAACAATTTTACCTTGGGGCAGGGGTTTAGCTCCGTTGGTAGAGTGCTACTCTGCGTTGTCTGAGGCCGTGGGTTCAACCCCCAGCAACACAAAAATGGAAGGAGGATATGGCAATCCAATCCCAAAGCAATCTCAGAAACAATCAGCCATTGAAAACCCTGGTGCTGGGCACAGCACAGTGTCAGGGAGTGTTTTATTCTTTTGTGTATAGGATCGCCATGAGTCAGACCCAACTGGACAGCATCTAACAACAACAATTTTACTTTACTTAAGAAAAATACCATAAAACTGCCTTCCTCCTGACCATTTCACTCTTCTCCAGTGCAAGCATATCATTTTTATCATTCTTTCCACAATTTTCTTTTATGTTCTTTGTAGTAAACAAAGCACCTGTGAAGTAATGTCCCATGGGTCCCTGGGCCTAAATCACTTCCCCAGCGCCTGGAGCCACTGCTCATACAAAGCTGTAGGTATAGGGAATGCTGCTGGGGTTGGCTCTTTAAAAGCCTTGAGGGCTTAGGGAAACCTCTCAGCAAGTTGTCTCTCTTCCTACTTCCAAGAACCATAAGTGCATCCTAGTGATATTTAATTTTATATAAGCAAGAGATTTTGCAGCTCTTCTGTAGGTACTGTAGGGAATGCTGGAAGGCAAACGATTCACATACTTTCCAATATAAATAAAAGTACTGCTTAATTACTGTAAGAGTTTTCAGTTTAAATACAACCATGAAAATAACGAACAGCACAAATAAAGCCAGGATGGTCTCTCTGGACATAAAGGGCGTTCAAGGGTTGAAATATTGCATTTGCCTGCGGAGCAGAAAACCTTCCTCTTTCCACTGAGAAAGGTACAAAGGCAGTCCTCTTGGGTGTGGTATTGGGACTGGGAAGGAGGGCCGGACTCAAGAACAGGCTGCTGAAGCTCACTTCTCCTCTGCGGTGGGGTCATCTCCAGCCAGCTGCTGGCAAGCTCTGCTGTGACTGACAATGGCTGCTACAAATGTGTGATCTCCAGGGAGTAAAGGAGGCATTTATGAAATCCTTAATCTTATCTAGTAAAGCTGGCCTGTAGAACCAGAGATTAGGGGTCTTCCTAAATTGAATGCACATTCACTTTTATTCCTGAACTGTGGGAATAGATGACAACAAATCGAAAAATAGCTCCTGAGGAACAACAGATTGATGTTGGGTCATCCTCCTGCCCTTCCAACACACAGGAGAGACTGCCAACCCCTAGCTCAGGGTAAAACATGCGAAAAAAATAAGATAAATTGTCACTGGAAATAGAAAAGGAAAAGCTTCAAACTCGCTTGACTATATCTGATGGGTATCATGGTTCCAGGGAAACCAACTGGGTACACCATAGTCACAAAAGGGGGTCTCCCAGCTGAAGCCAGTCCAGCAGGGACATCTCCTGGAGGCAGATATTTGACAGCCTGACATTTCTGTTAGGGACGCCTCAGGATGCAGGATGGAGATGGTAACACCCCTCCTGACTTTTCCATTTCTCTCTCTGTCTCTCTCTCTCTCTCTTCCTGATTGGATCTCAAGCATAAACATAAATGAAAGATACAGTGAATACACGTGTTCTCCAACCAAGGCAACCCCAAGGTTAGTCATAGCAAACTGGACGAACAAAGCTGCATGCAACAGACATATGGAAGCCACTGAACATCTGAGGAAAATGAAAAACGGAAATGTGCTCATTAGATGCATTAAGACTCCCTTCCCCAGCGCGCACATGCACGCACACACTCATACACACACACACTTTCTCTTTGTTCACCTGTTGACACAGAGCTATTGCCTTACAAAATGCAAGAAGCAACTTTCTCAAATATAGAGATAGCAAGGAAACGAGGCAGCCTGCCTGGCTGTGAAAAGCCATTTCACTCCAGGCAATAGATATATTGCCTAACAGAGCACTTTAGCATACACTCCTTCAAAAGTGGCTCTTTAAGCTTTGACGTTCCGGTTTGGGAAATGAAATAGAAAAGTGAAGCCGTTAGAAAGAAGCAGGAAGGACAAAAGTCATAATATTGTAAAATGAACATTCTCTCAGAAATGGTATGGGTTAGATTCTGATCATCAACAGATTCCTTGGGAAAGAACTGCCTGCCTGCCGTGGGAGCACACCAACCAACTAGGACGGCTTCTCTCAGGTTGGGTTATCACTAAACTGCTCTATGTGGGAAATGAATCCAATTTCTCTTTTAGAACTTTGAGCAGCTGCGTTCCTGTGGACATTCAAAAGGAATGTGCTCAACCAAGGAGCACAAAAATCTCAAGCAGGGAGTCAGCAGTATAATACAATTATGTGAGCTAATAGAATAATTCTAATGCAACCCTACTTGAAAAACTGATGTGCACAAATGTAAAAATAAATGAACACAGTGTCCTTTGACTCAGGTGTCATAAAAATGCAAGCAAATAAGAGAATAAAGAGAAATACAAATGAGACGCAAGAGGGACCAAAAAAAAAAAAAATGGCTTGATAGGAAATGGATGGTCAGAAATGCACTGAGTTGGGATTTGTCTTCAGCACCTTCTATAGAAATGCAACCAGGGGAAAGTAGAAGAAATACCACTGATTCATCAACAGTATGATGTTATGTCACTGTCAAATCTGAATTTTTTCGGAAGAACATATTACTAAGGCACAGAGATAAAAGCAATTCGTGACCGGGTAAGGTTGGGAAATACACCTAAGACATGCAAGTGCACTGTGGTATGATGTGACAGTCGTTCCATACCCTTAAAGGGGAGCTGCATTCTTTCCCTGTTAAGAAGATCAGTTTGAAAAATGCTCAGCTTTGCCATATTGCCACTTTGAAAAGGAGATAACTTGATGTCCTCCATATCGTAAGCCACATACAGGCTCTTCCCTCACGTTTTCTACCCTGTTTCCAATACAGCCTCCAAATCTACATCTGGAAGCAATTGCCCAGCCTGCAATGCATGTCCCTGAATGAGGCATTTGGCAATAGAGTTTCCCAGTCTGCCCCTTACCCCAGTGGTTCCCAAGCATCCATCTTCTCATGCCACTCATTTGATGCCATTTTCTCTGTAACCTGAATTAAAATTTAAGTCATCTTCTTCTTAAATATACACTCTACCTTCAACCATTGCTTTGTAAAAGAAATTTTCCATTTACTGGCATAAATTAAACCCTACTATCACCTCCAATTCATGGCGGGTAACCATGAAAATGAATGTAATTTGTAAACAATATTATCAATGTTGGGAATGCAGTTCAGTGGTACAGCACTTGCAAAGCATACACATGCAAGCTTGAAGCCCTGGATTCAACCCCCAGTACTGCAAGATAGAGAGACACACACACACACACACACACACACACACACACACAGAGAGAGAGAGAGAGAGAGAGAGAGAGAGAGAGAGAGAGATTAGCCAGTGTTAGAGAAGCATGAAGATTTCCAAGCACTAACTTGAGATTCTGACCTAAGATGGAGCCCTAAGAATTGCTGAGAGAAAATTGAAAAGAGGGATTCAATATTAGGTAACATCTCCATGGATTCTTCCTAAAAACCATCTCTGATGCCACCACTGGTAAATTTTCACATTTGGTAAACACTACCCAACTAGAAATTTTCTGGATCCTGACACCTAACATTGCAGGGCTCTGCCCTCTGCTAACAAAACTAGATGAGAAGATAGTCAAATAATAAAATAACAGATTGAATAACTTCCCCAGATATATGATAAATAGTAAATCAATGCTTTAGCTCAAAAGAGATTCCAAACATAGTGTAGGAATATTGGTCAATATAAAAAAAGGTCAAGCAGAACAAAATGTCCCCATTGTTGTTTCTCAGTTTTGATTTACATTCCAACACCTTGTAGAGACAAAGTTCTTCCTTGAGATTGATGCATCCACTAAGTCAACACCTAATGAGTGGAACAAGGCAATGGCAGATCATGCAACACTGAATACAATCTTTGGTATCAAATTAAGCAACATCCAATACTTTAGCCTCTTCTTAACTGAAAAAGAAAAGATGAGGAACATTTTATAATAATCTTATAGGAAAGATACTTTCTAATATCAACCGAAGGACTCATTATTCTAGAATTTAAGAGAAGAGGGTTCCTGCTAATCCTCTTCTTATTCAAATTCTCTCCTGGCAATGGGAGGAGCAAGAGAAGGCTGCTTTATCATCACTCTGCAATCTGTAGACACACAGTACACCTGCTAAGGAGTCAGAGGTGAGGCGGGGGGAGGAAGCTGGGGGCTGATGTACACTTCCTCACCGAAAGAAAGAGATGCATCATAGATGGAAAAGCATTCCTCTCTACCCACAGTCTTCCCTCATAAAGAAGATGGTTGTTTAAGGAAGGTTCCACGCCCCTGGAAGAAAGCAGGCATAATTTTCTAAAGGCTAGAATTTAGCCATAGCACACAGGAAGGAGGGCTAGTCATGTTAGTTGGAAGTAGTATGGTTACAGAAAGACGACGGATATAACAATCACAAAAGCAAGCACTACTAAATGGCAGTTTTTAAAGAAAGGTCTATTATTTCATTCAACTAAGTCCATCATTTTCAGATGTTTGCAGAAGAATTTCCAATGATGCCAACTTTCCTGTTCTGAGATGTTGGTGCTGAGATTATCTCTCCCTTTGATTCTCATGGGGATTTTAGTAGTTTTTGACCTAAAACACATCTTTCATTTCCTCTTTTACTCACAGTCATGCTGATAGACCTGTTTTGTCATTCAGCAAAAGTTCTTTAAGCCTTTGCTTAAGAAATTTACAAGCCAAAGTAGAGGTATATAGGTATTTATGCCAAAAAAGTTAAACATTACTTGACTAAAGAAAGGCAGTGCTGAGACTAGAAGCTGGAATCAGGAAAGAGTGCACATGGGTTGCAAAAACATCACAGAAGCATTTGAGTAAGGTCAATGGAGTATGGTGAAGATTCACAGGTGCAAAGAAGGGGCAGAAAGAGGAAGGATAAATGAGCAAACGGCACCTGCTGCAAATATGATTGGAATTCTTGGGGCCTGGTTCAGTGTGAGCAGAAGGCTCCTTTAGGACATGTGGGATGAAGATGAAAGAATATTTGTCAGTATTCTTCACTTTAATAACTGGACAGAAAGCTCAATATATTAGAAAAAAAGAAAAAAAAATCTGTCTGATATTTATTAGTTGCCATGTTGGACAAGTTACCCAACTTTTTAGTCTCAGTTTCCCCATTTGTGAAATATCTGCCTTCCAATGTAAGCTCATAAGTTACAAGAATGTGTGTTCCACTGTATACCTTCAGTATTTAGGATGTCTAACATTCAATGGTGAGCTGGGGTTTAGTTCAGTTGGTAGAGTGCCACTCTGCACTCTGAGGCCCTGGGTTCAATCGCTAGCACCACAAAAATGGGAGAAGGACTTGGCAACCCACTCCTGAAACAATCCCAAAACAATCAGCCACTGAAAACCCCATGAACAGCAGAGAAGCACTGACATAGTGCCAGGCATGGCACAGTGTTGGGGAGTGTTTCACCTGTTGTACATAGAGTCACTATGAGTCAGACCCAACTCAACAGCACCTAATAACATTCAGTGGATAGTCAATAAATTTGAATGAATAAAAGTGAACTAAATGTTAAAATTAATCTAGAACTTTTTGTAGATAATGAAACATTTCCTTGAATTTTAAGTATTAGCTGTATGCCATCCTTAAAACACCTTTCCATCTACACCTGTTTCAGATGACCTTTTGTGGGTTTTAGCTTTGCAATTTGGGTTAACCAAGACATCGACAAGTAGAGATGAGGCAAATGACAGTTCTAATTATAAATGGGATCTCTGTTTCTAAGGTATACGTGATGCTTCTGAACATTTTTCAAATACACAGGCTGTAAAATGTCATTCAAATGTAAGTGAATATTAAAACTAGGCTTCAGTGCACCTGTTCCCGACAACGTTTTGAGGGACTGCTCTTTAGGTTGATGAAGGTGTTGGCAGTCTGCTCAGTGTTCCTCATGTGTTTCTGTAGGGCATATGCAAATAGTTCTCCTGACTTCCTAATTATGAAGACAACACAGTGTTGAGATTCTCAAGTCATCATCCTAAATCCAAAAAGGGCCTTCAAGAAACTCCCTTGTCCTACCAGACTACAGTTAAGCTCTGACGTTGCACCAGTGCAAATAAAAGAGTCACTGCCACAAAACACAGTGGTTACCATATCTGCCTGGGAATATCCTCTAAAAGGACACATGGAAGTACAAGTTTGATGGAAAGTCCTATGCAGTCAGAGGAGGGGCAACAAGATTAAACACTTGTAACAGACTCTCTTTCCACACACTAAAACCAAGAAAATTGCAAGAAAATACCATTTTTTTTAAAGTGGAGCAAATCCCAAGAGGATAAAAGGAAAAATTCCCCAAAGCTTGGAAGTTGAAAGATCTGAGCTTTCGAACAGAAAACCAAAAGAAAATTCACCCCCAAATTATTTTGTATTCAAAGTGTTATACATCCCTGGAGAAACTGAGCTAGCTTTCTGCATAGAATCTCCCATTTGCTATGTACCTGTGGCGACATCTGGCTTGACAGCAGACCACAATGCGTTCGGAAGGCACATGTGGTTTTTTTCCTCTGTATGTGTTTCAGATAAACAGAAACAGCATAGATTAGGGAGCCTGATCGTGACTTGTACAGTGGTGCATTTCACAAGGAAGAATTACAGGAGCCACTTTGATGTCAAACAGAGGTGGCTCCCTTTAAGAAAATGGCAAATGTAACTTTCTTTGGTTCAAAGCTCAGCACTTCTCCTTGCTCCCCACTGATGTGAATGCTGCAATTTTCTTTTATTCACTTCCTCAATGACTTGCCATTAAACACCTACAAGTCATTTTACTGCAGCAGTTTGGTACTTGTGACACCCAAAGGGGATGGAGAAGAGAAAAAAGAGACAAGGAGAAAAGAAATGGGGAAAGATACCCTTGGAGCCTGGGCCACAGAACTTTTCTAGAGTCCAGCATTGCTAGCAATGAATTAAAACCTGTCTGGGGGAAGTGGTGGGGGAAAAAAGGAAAATAGCTTGAGAGGAGGGACTGTCTTTCATTACTGGCTCAAATTACCGGGGAGGAGGGATGAGGCAGGAAATCAACAGATGCAAAGAAAGGTCTCCAGCCTGTGGGCAAAGAAGAGTGAAAACAGCTCTTGATGAAAGTCAAGAAGTCAAAATCCCAGGATGTCAGTGGTACACAATGGCCAATGTTTGGAGGGAAGATGATTTCTTAACCACAGCAGGTTACCATTCTCCTACCCAGGGTCTGGATTTAAGTAGATGGTGTTTACTCAAGTAGTCTTTCCTTGATAGAAAAAATAAACCCCACAGCTTGTACATATCTCTGTTTAATGCAAATAGCATATTTAAATTTAATTACTTGGAGCTTAAGGTGGTTTTTGTTCCCTCTCTCAGTTTAACACTAAAGCTCTGATTTGCTCTTTATCAAAGGTTGGTGCATTTTAAAATGCTGTCAAGCATCCACATTAAATGCTTCAGAACAATAATGATATGCTTGTGATTAAGGGTTTTGCGTCACCGAGATGCTAAGCACTCTGGTGCTAACATTAATTGCTTTCTCCCACATCCCACCAAAGGTACAGAAAGATTTCTCTTCATGGGCTTAGCAATACCTATGGCACCAGAATCACTGAGCAATTTCTATATGTTGTTTTACTGATGTTCTTATAGCACCCAACAGTTAGCAAGAGCTTTCAAAAAAGGGGGGTGGCTGGAGATGTAGCTCAGTGGTAGAGCGCCTAGCAAGCACAAGACCCTGGGTTCAATCCCCAGCATGGGGTGGGGTGAGGGAAGAGCCTTCATATACACATGATCTTATTTGCAGCACATTCAATCAGTTAGATTACCTTTGCTATTTTTTAAGTAAAAAAATCACTTTAAAAACAAAACAAAACAAAACAAAAAATCCTCAATCCCCAACCACTTTCTCTGGATATATCACTAATCTAAAAATTCAGCTCCATACCCACAGCTCTTAGTGTTACATTTTAAATCCATATGAGCACATTTACTCATAGTCAAGAAATGTAATCATTTTAAAACAAGTACAGAAAAGGTACAGGAAAAAAAGCTTGATTATTCCAAAATCCATACAGAATTTTTTCTCATTGGATAAAAAATATAGAAGCAAATTTTCAACCAAGATCTTTAGAAGACTCGGAATTAAGTGAAGTTTGTTTACATTTAAATATGTAAGTATTTATAGTAATTAAGTTGTACTCAAAAATAAGACATCATGTTTCCCCATACAGTGATGTCTAAGGACAGCATAAAGGCTATTTTGAACACATACTATGAAACAAAGCAGTGTATAGTAACACTTAGTGAAGGATGCAATTGATCTATGTTTCCAAAGATTTTAAGAATCTGATTTGA
This sequence comes from Pedetes capensis, assembly GCA_007922755.1. Classification (NCBI taxonomy): domain Eukaryota; kingdom Metazoa; phylum Chordata; class Mammalia; order Rodentia; family Pedetidae; genus Pedetes; species Pedetes capensis. Next base: position 264,484 of record VMDO01000009.1, read on the forward strand.
GTTTCTTTAAGTTGAATAATTCAAGTATAAGACTTTGCAAAGTCTTTAACTCGGAGTCTTTACTTATGGCTTAATGTGGAACAAAACCTTCATAAGGCTCTCCTCCCTAGATAAGTGGGATTGCACATCATTTTCCTTTTTTCCAGAGAGATGGGCAACAGATTATTTTCAACGAATTATTTCTTAGCCTTCATGTAAAGTGCTTGCCCTAGGAAATAGGTGTTGGGATTGGCCTCATTGGACAATGCCCAGCAATGTGAGCTCCCTTCTAAATAGCTATTTCTAGGATGGAGCTGCCCAGCCAAGACTGCATTCGTTTGTATCTGGAGCTGGGGGTGGGGGTGTCATATAACTGGGTTTTGGGCAATGGAATGTGGGTTGAAACAATTACTTATGTTCTAGTCTTGTCCCATAAATAGCTCCCTTATGACTCTCTCTTTTCTCTCATCTGCAGTCCACCAGCTAGAGGGTGATGCCTACTGAGGCCCATCCTAGAAAGCCCACACCAACTTCCCCCCATCACTACCAAGTGGATGTGATGTGGTCAACAACTAATTTTCTATGGTGTTAAGCCACTGATGACATTTGGGATTATAGCGGGTACCCATTCAAGTGAAGTGGGGGCCATTTAGCAAAAAAGATGCATTTTCATGTAACAATGAACTCAAATGAAGAAGTGCAGTGCACTGCAGCCTGCAGAAGATTTATCTGCGGTTTGAAGCTGCCAGAATGGCCACCAGGTTTCTTCCAGCTCCTGGCTATGTGTGACGAGCAGATCCCCGCTCATTTGTGAAAAACTGGAGCAAGCCACCCTGAGGTCAGCAATGCCAGCAACAGAGGCCGTGCAGCTTCACAGGGACACAATCACAGCGACAGGTCTTCCAACAGTGAATGGATTCAGCAGAATCACAAAATACTGGGCCAAAAGATTCAGCTGAGCTTGTGTTAATGTTAAATGGGAAAAGACAGTGGGGTTCTCCAAATGGCTTGGTTGAGTTTTCTTTTCAGAAAAGACTTAATTTAGTCTTCATTGCACAATTAACAACTAAAGCAGTTGAAAACTTAGGCCATGTGAATCAGAGCTAAACAGAGAATGGTAAATGAGCAAAAAAGATGCTATCAGCTTCCTCTGCAAGGTACTTGCACACACTCAAGATCTTATAACCCTCACTACTCTTTGAAGTAGTTATAATTATCTCCCTTACATTTCAGATTTGGAAACTCTAGCACAGAGAAATTAAATAATTTGACCAAAAGTATAAAATAGGACTTAAAACTCATGCCTGCCTGACTCAAAAGTATATGATTCTCCCTGTATGCCACACATAATAACATACACCAAACTAGTATTTATTGGCTAAGTATGATGTACCAAGCATCATTTTAAATTTCTTGCATGAATTAATTCATACAGATCTGACAAAGCCTATGAGAAAGGCATTATTATCCCATGCTATAGATGAGGAAAATAAGGTAGAGTTTGAATACATGGCTATGAGCTGTTATAGCTTATAAGTGACAAATTTAAAAGGTTTATTCCCAGAGCCCACATCTCAACTATTGATCTATAGGGAGCATGGAGTCTCTTCTCCTCCTTTCACTGATAAGAAATTGGAGACTTGAAAGTTGAAGGATTTTCTTTCCCATAGAAACAGCAGCAATAGCAATGGAGTAAATCTTCCTAGAATTAGTTATGCGTTCAGTGCAGGGCTATCTACATAGAGCAGTGGTTGCCAGAAACTCCAAGGTGAATTAGACATGATCCTTGCTCATTCATAAACTGTAAAGCTTCTGGTGATGAATCATATCACATTAGAACTAACATAAATTGCTGAGATGAGAATAAAAGAAAAAATAAATAAATAAGATAAAAAATAGTATTTGCAGTTAAAAGAGGGGTAAAGGGTGGAAGGGAAGCTTCTGGAAGGTTAGCAAAGTTCTTTTATTCTGTTCCTTGGCCTGGATGATAGTCACATAGGTGTTTTGAGATAATTCAATGACTATACACCAGAGTCTTGTGTTCTTTTCTGTATATATACACATATTTTACAACAAAAAGCCTATAAGACAAATATTGATGCTAACAATATTTGATGCTGTTAACTGATGTTAATAGAAGACCCAGCCACAATCCTTAATAAACCACCTGGGCAAAAATCTAAAAGTGCCATAAAGATCTAACTTTTTGCAAATTAGAGCTTTTGGAACTATTTAACCACGATGCTTAGTATCTATGCCCCACACCAATCCCTGTTCTTTGAAGAGAAGAAAATGCATTTCTAAATGCCTATTTTTCTCTTAAAATAGCTAATATCTCAAATGAGCATTACTACATGTACAGTCATTGGATTTGCTGTACAGTTCCAAGTTCAGTGTCAGCTCAGCTCAAAACCAACGTTGACGTCCCCCAGAACGAGCAGGGAATTCCTTAAAAGGCACCCTAGTCCCTCTGCCACAGTCGAGTGTCTCCTCTGTTTTGTCTGGGTGCTGCTTGTTTTACTTTCTGCTTGCTTGCTAAGAAATTTGTTGGCAGGTTCTGACAAGGATACCTCAACACTTGCCAACAGAAACATGGCAGGCCTCAGTGTGTGTACTTCCTGTTAAGTAAGAATGCCAATTCTAGGCAAACAGGAAAACAAGTCTTCCCACTGGGAGGTAATTTAGAAGAATTTGCCTGAACATGACAATTGTTTCAAGATAAGAAATCCATAAAGCTGGCAACAACAAAACTTTCTCTATGTTTTCTCTAAATGTTTCTAGTAAGATGAGCCTTCTTGCTGGGCCTAACTACATTGAAAAAGTATCTAGTATTTCAGTTTTCAGGGGAAATTATTTCATGTATGCCATGGTTAGACAGTATGGACAGCCCTGGCCAAATGTGGGTCCTCCATAATCCACAGTGCCCTCCAAAACTAATATGGACTATGTAAGGAACAAGTTCTCTTCCAGTGAGCAGAAATACAGCCAAAAGAAAGAGAAGGGACAGATGGCTGTGAATCAAGGTTTCTATTCCTTCAGCGAGGACTCCACTGGAGAGGTTCAAGCATTCCAAATTTGGAAAATGAAAAGCTGTGCTGTGAGCTTCAGGTTCTCTTTGTTCCTCAGACAACTGCTAATCATCCTGCTGCGTTAGGAGCCCTCGAGACAATGCTGTACCATTTAGCTTTCTGACACCCAAAGCATCTAGATCAGGCAGCAATTAAACACATATTAATCACCAAGACTCTAAAAGCCAGGATGATAGATGCACCCAGTAAATCTTTGCTCTTGCCTTTTACTTTCCACACTCAGATCTCCATATTTACAGGCAGAAATACTTAAAAGCCTCCTCCAGAAACTGACCAATAAAAGCCTCCCTCATTACTTTATATCAGACCCTTGATGATTTCCTACCTCGGAAAAGCCTTTCAGAAAGAGGTAAGGCATTGATCATTCTGCTAAAAGAGCCTGTCGGTTTCAAGAAATAGATCCATGAGGCTGTTGTCATTTTGATTTTTTAAGTGTGATAACTTATTCAGGAGTGTGTGGCTTTGTCAGTTATTACAGGGGGCATCCAAATCATCTGGGAAGGTTGAAATATAAAAAGCCAAGATGAACCTAGGAAACTAGGGGACATTAATAATAATAATAATAATAATAATAATAATAATAATAATAATATTCAGAATCTCTAATTTGGGCCAAATCATTCTCAGGCCATGTTCCTGAATGTGAGTAAATGAATGATAACTCATTCTAGATGCAGATACATGTAACAATCAAAGGGAATATGTATTGGCCAAATCTTCCTTAATTTTATGATTTGAAATCTATGTTTATAAAAGGGGTTGATGATTTTTTTTCACATTGGTCTCCATTTCACAAGGACATGAAGAAAGTCTTAGTATACTCTCCATAAAAGAGTATCATTTGTAGCTTTTATGGATAAGTGACCTGGCAGTTGACCCCCAAATAAAATAATTATTTTAATAGGGCATATCTAATCCCTATAATATAAAATGAAAAAAAAAAAAAAAGTACTAACGCAAGAGACACATGTGACCTCAGAAAAACAGCACTAGTCATTCAGAATATTGGAAATCTTTTGAAATTAGATTCTCATTATTTTTATTTCTCAAGCTAATGGAACCCGTGAGAGATGAGTACAATGTTTACAATGTACTAGGTTGGTGCCAACTCAAGAAGCTCAATTCCTTGGCTTTCAGTGGAGCCTGAATATATCATGAACTACTCCTTCCCCATCATTGTCTCTGTGATGGTCCACTGTCTTCAAGGCTGAAAGACTAGGAAGTCAATTAATGTCAGTTATGATGTGAACACCTGTCGACTAAGACCTGGCCTGAGACCAATTCCATTAACATAGTCACTCTGTGGCTGCCAAATGGTCGGGCTGTGGACCACTTATGATATAGCCCACATTCAAGGAGGTGACCCAAAGACAGGAAGGTCCCGAGTCCCATTAGTCATCTTCCCAGCCATCCAATTCCTCATCACATATACAACTGGAAAGAGTACCTATTTTTTTTTCGAATGGTCATTTTAAAAGATCACATGAGCTACACATAAAAAAAAAAAAGGTGATCATAAATTGTGAATATAAGCTCCTTGGAATTTTTTACCAGTCATTGCAATTTTTAACTCTGAAACTATTTTTTAGCAACTTATCTTTCTCTTGTCGCATCTAAAACACATAGGCAGAAGGGGAAAAAAAGATGAACAATATTTGACAAAGAATAAAATACAACATGAAATTAAAAGCTAAAGATTATTATTAGCCAAGAGCTGGGGTACACTCCTGTAATTTCAGTGACTCAAGAGGTGAAGGCAGGAGAATCACAAATTCAAGGCCAGAGGCAGCCTGCGTAACTTAGTGAGACACTGTCTCAAAATAAAGAAAAGGTAAAAAATGGGCAGCTCAGTGGCAGAGCACTTGCAAAGCATGGGCAAGGCACTGGGTTCAGCCCCCCAGGACCACATACACACACAAAAAAGATTATTACTGAGAGAATCAGACTGTCAGAGGAAACATGTCAATAAAACTTTTGTGGCAAACCAATGTGTCCTATGCCTCTTGGAAGTTTTCCAGGTCCAAACACCACTTGGCTTAGGGAACAATGGGTAAGTGATAAGAACTGATGACCCTGGACAAGAAAGTAGAATAGGACAAGTGGAAAAGAGAGGCAGAGAGGGAGAACAGCCGAATGGGCATGGGGCGCAGTTCTGAGACTTCTCGTCTTGTTCCGTATTTAGTTCCACTGGATGAAAGTCTGGGGCAGTTCTAAACACAAGGGATCAAAACAATATCTGTGAACCAGAGAATGCCCTGTATTATGCACAGCCATCGTCCCTGTCCACTTTCTTGCCTGCTGTGTATACAAACACAAAGAAGCTACCAGTGAGTGGAGAGAAAAGAGATGGAGAGCTTTGGGATCAATTATAACCAGTACCTTTTGAAAATGCTTCATACACGCATGGCCACGACATGCTCTGCTCTCAAAAACTGCTCATGAAATAATATTCTTGAAGTGCTTATATTTGAAACTTCATCTTTAGGATGATTCTCTTGAAAGCTAAGATATAGGTTAGGAATGGGAGAATAATATATGAGAAGAGAATTTAAGCTTGAGAACTGGCAATCATAGAATTAACTTGTTTTTTTTTTTTTAATTTTGGGGTATCAGCCAGAAACTAAATTGTATATTTCAGATAGTTTAAACTGTTACAAGCATTATAAGACCAAGGTGGAAACAACTAAGCTATTAAATTTTAAAATGTTATTAAAGCCCATAGATGTCTTCCACTAGATCTGTGCTTGAGAGTTCAAGATGACTTTTATAGTCATAAAGCATAACAAAGAATATATTAGGGAAGCTATAACTGTTTGGGGATTTTTTCTTTTTTTTAACTAGGAAGTTCCCAGCATCTCATAGCAGCTTCTCTTTAAATACAATTTGTTAAAGCATAAAAGTCAGTGGATCTGGCTCCACCCAAGAATCAGTGCCTAAATAATAGAAGGACCTCATTAGAATAGCATCTCACCTAGAAATAGTCCCACAGCATGGTGTCTAACAAAGACACAAGCAGAGCTCCAGCAGGCTACAAAGCAGTTATATGGAAGCCTTTTTTTTTTTTTTTTTCTTTTTTTGGTTCTGAAATAGAAGAGGAAGAGTTGGAGGGAAGGGGGAAAAGACACTATGCAAAGAACAGGTACAGATCAAGTATGCCTCTGAAAAGTTACCAGGGAGATTTAAATGGCTTCTCCACACAACACGTTTTTATACTCTATAAAGATTCCTTAAATATATTCCTACCCTTTTAGAACCACAACCTGAATTACTTGACTTCTCTACATTGGAATACACAATGAACGCTATAAAAACCATTTACGCTTTTAAAATCCTGTTCATTGGTTCTGCTTACAAGAAGATATTCTTAACTTTCACAGGGGAGGATTCTGCCATTGTTCTTCTTGCTTTCAGTGTAAAACAAAGCAACAAGAATCCCTATGACATTCTATGATGATAATTCTGCCTTCATTTCAAATGGTGAGAAATGAAAGGACGCAAACCCCAGGAATTCCCAAGTCTCCAAAAGCTCTGGAAGAAGCCTTCCTAAGAAGTTTTCTAATGCCATGCTCTCCAGGGAACACTACAGGATTAGGAATAGACTCAATGTATTTCAGTAGAAGCAAGAACTCCATCAGCAACACTTAGGGTCATTTCAGATGAAAACCACAAAATCCTTGGTTACCCAGGCAAAGGTTGTTATTGTTAGGTGACATCAAGTCACGTCTGACTCATAGTGACCCCTTATAGGGTTTTCAATGGGTGATTGTTTTGGGATTGCCTTGGGAGTGGATTGCCATGTTCTTCCCCCATTTTTGGAGTGCTGGGAATTGAAACTACAGAGCAGTGCTCTACCAACTGAGCTAAATCCCAGCCCTGGGTAAGGGTAGAGAATGCTTTATCAAGCTTTCTGCTATTTGTGTATTCAAAAGCCCTGGCTTATTTTTATCCAGGCCCTTGGCTTTGGTGAAGAAACATAGATGAAAGTGTGCTTCTATCTACCTTCATATGTATGCCCAAAATGCACATTCATTACACACAAAAAGGAAAAAAAAGGTTGATTTGGGAGACAGATTTACAGCTTGCAGTATGTTATCTAGACAAGCACAAACTCTCCAGGGAGCCATTGTGAGCGTGGCCCTTTTCAGGTTTGTTCTAATAGATGGCTCTTACCCAAGTTTACTACACACTGTGAGCCTGTTGGTGGCATGTCCATATTTAGCACCCACTGAGAAGTGGAAGCTACATATTAAAGTCTTGCTTATGTGCACACATCATAGACCAAAGGTTCCTGGATAAGAATGTGCTATTCCTCCAGATTCCCACAGCACTTCTAGTCCCTATCCTTACATATGAGAGCAAAGTATCATTGACATTTCCCAATGAAAGTCACAGTGTTCACTAGGCAAGGGACCACAATCATGGCTTACATCCTTTCTCTTTCCCTATTCTTTCAGTTCATGAGGAGCCTTGAAAACACTTTCATCTTTTACTTCTGGCACAAGCAAAGGAGGAGAAAGCACGTGTGTGTGCTGAGGGTGTTGGAGAAAGGTAGGCATCAAGGAAAGTTTCACTAAATAAAATAAAATTTTAATCGTAATACTGATGGATAGAGTGAAGGCTTATCTTGACAGGTGAAAATGCAAAATCTAAAACAATACTCACTACTCTTCACCCAAAAATCAAATACAAGATGCTCTCATATTGTATAGCCATGGCAGGATTCACAGGAAGACTACATTTGGGAGACATGGACAGGACTTTCATTTAGCCTCAGTAGATTTAAGATCTCTCAATGCAAGATTAGTCCTGCAGCATTGCTTTTAGGTTTTCATGGTGAAAGGAAAAATCAACAACACAAAAAAAACAAACAAAACAAACAAACAAAAAAAAACCACCTACTTAAAGACATCAGAGAAGGGCCTGGCAATCCACTCCCAAGGCAATCCCAAAACAGTCAGCCATTGAAAACCCCAAGAGGGTCGCTATGAATCAGATACTGACTCTAGGGCATCTAACAACAACAACATTTAAAGACATCAGCAGGGGGTTAATGGAAGCTTTGATAAAGTTTGTCTAGATCTTCTCATTGATGTTCAATTGCAGACTGGACTCTGGAGTTTCTTGTGGCTCTCTAAGGAGGTAGTAATTAATTTCACCTGTTGGAAAGACTCTTAGGTAATTCAGAAGCGCACCTAAAATCCTTGTTAGCCTTGAATTGTTCGATTCTCATCTCAGCCAGGTACTTATTTTTCAAATCTCTTGATGGCTTCTCCAGAGAGTATACAAGTTGGCAGTCATGTTCAGTGTAACAAACACAACATCAAAAAATGAAAAAGAAATCAGAATTAGACTGCCAAGAGCATACAGGTGAATGGATTTCCCTTTCACCAATGAACACATGTGTATATTTATGTAGGAGCAAAGCAAATGGAGTCAGGAAAAATAGTGTTCTCAGCCCTGCATGTATAAATAAAGCCTTCATTTTTGTAGAATGAAATATTTACTGCTTTAAAAAATAATGCAGCTTAGCCTTTACTTATATACAATAATTACCACTCGGCTCTATAGACATACCATTTTTCTGTGCTGCTCAGTCAATCTTGAAGGTGGATAATTTAGTGGTCCTTTCAAAAGGTTTTTAATTTTTTTCTCCTCACCAGGACTTGTGGCATGGACCCTGAATACAAATCCAAGAACCTGGTGCCACACACAAGAAGGGGCACATTCATAGGTCCACTGATCTATTCTCTTTTTAAATTATAATCATAATGAGAGTACTCTTATTAATTATAGTGGTAGCAGTAATATTCTATTAACATTCGTTTCAGTATAAAGTTAATATCTAGAGACTGCTCCCTCTTTTAAAAAAAATTTGTACTGCATGTTTTCTAAGCATACATTTCATAGGCATTATGAACTAAACCAGAAGCCCATTGCTGGACCAGAGTTATTAATGAGAAAACCACAGCCTGGCTCCTGTGGAGTCCATTGTGTGCTTACTCGGGCTTATAATTATCCAGGCAGGAAAAGGGTTCCAGGCAGCTACCTCTTTCTAGGTCCTAATGGCCACAAACCAACAACTGAAGATGCACAACCAACATTTCAGCAGTCTCTCAATGGGATTGCTTGACGAACTGTTTGGAGGATTTAAAAACGTGTCTTTAGAAAAAGTTCATCACTCTACAGATTTCACTAGTTCCATCATTTGATTTTCCTTTAAATTTCTTAGGGTTAAGGAAAAATAACATGATTTACCCGAGATCAAAGGCAAACAGGAAATCATCTCAGTGAGAGGAGCATACAAACGAGCAGAGCATATGATTATTTAAGAAGAAAATTGCTCTGGCATCTAAGCCCCAAAGTGTTAAGAATGCAGACTTTAAAGAAAACCAGAGCACCAACATATCAGAAGAGGGGAACATGTTTCCACACAATCCATTTAAAGCTGAGTGTCAAAAGGAAAAGATTTGTGGTCCAGGAAAGCAAAGATGTGTTTGAAATCCTAATTACTTTAGTTAATTTTTTTTAACCTAATCAAACGACCTAACAAATAAGGTATCTTGCCAAATACAAAAATTGTTTCAAACAGATGAAGTGAAGTGCTAATCCGCCACATCCTTTGCCTGAAGCATAGTTTCTCACAAATGACACCAGCATTTCCACATCTTCTCAACCTCCTTTCTTACTGGTCCCCTTTCTTGATTTATGCTCCAGAGCAGAGAGCAGCTAACTTTTTCTGTAAAGAGCAAGATAGTTAATTATGTTTGCTATGCAGGCCATTCATTCTGCTGTAGCTCCCCAGCTATACCTCTGTTTCAGGAAAGCCCTCCTCGACAATGTGGAAATAAATAAATGGGCCTTTATTCCAATAAAACTTTATTTATAGATACTAAAATTTTAACTTTATATAGTTTCCAAATATCACAATTTTTTTTAACTTTTTGATTATCTTTCAACCCTTTAGAAATACGAAACAGATGATCTTAAGGGGTGTACAATATTGTGTCTTACAAATAACAAATCCTTTTTTTCTCTCTCTTCTTTTGCAAGCCCACAGAAAAGCCTTGATCCTGATACTGTTGCACTGGAATTTAGTATTCCATTGTGATTCTTCAAATCAATGGGAATATGCTTTCTGCTTTGCTCTTTGATCGGTAAGCATATTCTGGTCCACTCTAGGACAGTCCCTCCCCCCTAACCATGGGCCAGAATCAGACCATATTATGACCTTGTCTTTTAACACCCTTGATATCAGAGCAAACTGGGCTTCCTAATATCTTTTCTTTCTTCCTATTCCTTTGTAGTTTTGGGCATAATTATGGAATAGTCCCCTTATCTGCATTCACTTCAACCTGGTTGGGGCAGAATTTTACATATTGAAGCTAAGCACATTCACATGAGTCCCTTCCAAAGCTTGGTTCCTAATGTTGCATTTATAATTTTGTAGGTTTTTTCCCCCCTTAGCCACACAAAAATCGTCTCAATCTCCACCATGCTGATAGCACATTATCTAACTCAAGTGCTCTAAGATTTTTTTTTCCTTTCTCCCACCATTTCCTTGAAGCTTTCTTCTTGCTATCTAGAAGACAGGTAGCAATTATACCCAGTGGGGGTGAGAATTCCCACTGTTCTCCATTATTCCACTCAAATAACATAATATGTCTAATTAAAAGATGGCAGAGAAAGAGAGAATGGGAACTTACCAGTTGAGTAATAAAGACAGTGTGCTTCTTATACTTAGTTATTTTCTTTTCTCTTCTCATTATTTTGGTTTTATTAAATTTATTACTACTTGACAAAGAGTTAACTGGTTTGTTTTTATTGTAAATAAATGTGTTACTCAACAGATATTGAATATCTACTACTACATGTTGTACAATGGCAATATGTCAAGGTGAAATACTACTTTATTGTTGGTGTGGCTTTTTTTCTTGCAATTTTCTTAATTGTCCAACCCTAGAGAACAATGCCAGTCTAACAAGCAATACCAGTTCATCTGATGGCAAAGCAACTGGGAAAGGCTTGTTATGACTGCATGTTCTCCAATAGCCATGAGAGCAGTATGCTGTCAGCATGGAGCAGGGCAACCAAGTGAAGGAGACACCTGCCTTAGGTGCTGAGCCACCACCTAGCCCAAGAAGACATCAGTTAGCTATGGAACCCTTAGAAGGCAGGGGCTACTATGAAGTCATGACATATGTTTTTCAAACATATTACTAGAACAGAGTTTCTCAATCTTAGGACTACAGATATTTTCGATTAGATAATTCTTTATTGTGAAGGACTGTTCCGTCCACTGTAGGATTTTTAGGAGCATCAAAATTACCTCTAGATATTGACAAGTTTCAGGGGCTGGGGCGGACTTGGGTGGGACAGATCACCTCCAATTTACAAAGTACCCTAGAGATGCAGCTATCTTATTGTTTATCCCCTCAAAGTAAATACTTTGGAAGGGTGAGGGGATGGAGTGATGGAGGGGAGGCAGATTTCAGATGTATTCTGGTAATTATGCTGAAGGACTAGAGTTTAGTTCAGTTAGTAAAGCACTGCTCTGAACTCTCTGAGGATCTGGGTTCAATCCCCAGCATGGCAAAAATGGGAGAAGGACGCCGCAATTCACTCTCCAAGCAATCCTGAAACAATCAGCCATTGGAAACCCTAGGAGGATCACCATGATCTGACTGGACGCTGGTACCTAACAACAACAATTGTGCTAAAACAATTTCAGAACTGTTCCTACCCTGGGAATTGCCCTTAATTTCCATCTGTGAACATTATGTTCCAAAGCTCAGATCCATGAACCCCCCAGATCATAGTTCATGGCTATGTACTTGAACTCATAGAATTTTAGAAGTGTAAAAGGTTTTAGGGATTGTTGTTGTTGTTAGGTGCTGTGGAGTCGGTATCCAATTCATAGCGACCCTATGTACAACAGGCGAAACACTATTGTCAGTGCTTCTCTACTGTTCATAGGGTTTTCAATGGCGGATGGATTTTTGGGAGTGGGTTGCCAGGTCCATCTCCCAAGCCTACAGCACCCGGTGTTCCCCCACGGTCTCTCATCCAAGTACTAACCAGGCCTGGCCCTGCTTAGCTTCTGAGACCTGATAGAATCAGATGCAATAGGGCCACGGCTACAGGCTTTTAGAGATTAGCTAGGTTTAAATATTTATGGAATCTATCAAGTATCTGAATTCCTTTAAATTCAGGGTTATGGATGTGTATTTGTCACCAGGACACTATAGTTGCCTTAGAGAGAGAGGACCAGATCTCTCCCTTTGCAAAGTATCGAGAACAAGAATAATAAAAGTAAAAAAATGGCTATCACTGCCCATGGGTATAATTTGGGATTAGGAGAAAACTCCTCTCCCAGTGGTCAGGTTCATGATGATTTTAAACAAATGAGCACACCTGGCATGTGATCCAGTCTTATAGCTGGAAGATCAACCCTGGGGCACCTGAGAGATGCATAGTAAAAACTACTCTGTGCCATCAACACTGGTCTCCATCACAGCATTTTTAGGAAAAACATTCCCAGCTCTGCTGCTTGGCCAGAAAGTCTTGTTTCATTTATACAGCATTTCTTTCTACTAGGAACACATCGGGCATTCATTTGTCTGAGATGGTCCACTTAAGTAAAAGTAAACTGAAGGAACAAATCACCCAGCAGTTTGCTTATCCATTTTTCATAAACATCACGACTGTCTCCTTTGAAACAAAAGAGAGAACAGTGGCTGCAGGATGGAAGTTGCACAAAGCAAAATCATGTTTTGCTCCTTTTGCCTAGAATACACAGTGACTCTGGGAAAATCTCCTAAGAGCTTCCATCTGGAGGTATCCTGTAGTGTGACCTCAGCTGGAGAAATACTCCCACCTCCTCCCCCTTCCTGCCTCTCCTTTGCTCTTTCTGGTGCAGGGGTCAGGCTGGGGGTGACATCTCATTAGAGAATTTGGTGAAGTCCTGTTGTTCAGCGCCACCCACTCTGCTCTCTCCTACCTGTCAACCTGCACAAAGCGGGCATCCCACAAACCTCAGCAGGACAGACTTTGTCCTGGCAGGAAGCCTGCAGTCAGCTAGCTGGGGAAGGACAAGTGTCACTAAAGCAAGCCCTTTTGGCCACAGATAGAAAGCCCACATCTCTCAATCAGCTTTTCGCCAGTCAAGAGACAGATGTTCTGACTTCTTTTGTCTTCTGTTATCAATTGGTTTGGAACCCAGGAGGGAAGAGAAAGGGTTTTATTAGCCCTTGAGACATGGTCAGATCTGGGTTAGAATGGTTTGCATACTCATATGAAAACTCTACTCATTCACACCCCATATAGCAAAATGATCAAAGTCAAATCTCCGCATGCAGATACTCAAATCGTTTGGTCTCATCAATGGGACAAATGCCCAGCGGAATACATGTCTGCACCATGAATTACCTAATAATGTTAAAGGAAAGCAAGTTTCTACTTTCAGGCATAGTTTTCCCCTTGGTTTCTAGTGCTAGCACTGACGGTGGCTTGGATGAGTCACTTTGTCTTCATGGAGCCATGAATCAACGACTGAAGTCTCCACTGTGATGAGCAGAGGGATTCTAGGAGGTTTTGTGTGTTTGGTTTTGGTTTTTAACATGGTATTGATGGGAGAAAGAACCCTGTGAAAACAGAGCAAAGATGGAGAGCCACAAAACTCTGTTGTCTCCAGGTGCTAAATGCTAACATTCATTAATTCTATGTATTCCTTATAGAATGAGACATCATTGCCTATAGAGGACCATAAGGAATTTAATCTAACAGAATGATAGGAATGACTACAATTAGAATATAATTGTGTGCATGTGAATATGCTTAGGGGAGCTTTGATAGAGTTTATGGTTGCTACATTCACCCAGAAGTTTGGCCTACATTATTAATTTGCACTATTAGGAAGAAGGGTTTGTTAATCAAAAATAAACTATCCCAATGATTTTGAATTAGTGAACTTCAAATTACAGTAGGATAATGAGGCAGTGCTGTGCACATATATAATTCTCTACTAAGTGAAAATCTTTCTGGCTGGCCACATAGGAGGTCTCCTTATTGAAAGATTTATTTTTAATTTTGAACAGCTTCCCAGCATTACCCTTCACAAAAACTACAATAAGGAGATGGAACTGGGTCCTATTTGGCAAATCTCTCAGCAGGATGGCTCACCAAAGAGGAGAAAAAACACCTCGTTGTGTCAGAAATTACCTATCCACTTTTCCGCTACATTTAAAAGAATTACTCCTTTATTTTAAATAAAATCTTTTACTTTCCTCCCCACTTTTTAGTTATGTTTTTGTACCAGATCTTCTTTTGGAGAATTTTTAACATAGCTTTTTTGTGCTCTTTGCACCTTTTGGCCTGGCAGGGAATAATCTCTTGGATTGCATACTGAATATACACAAAGAATCATGGAAGTCTCTTCCTAAAATCTGTGGAAGCCAAGCCTATCCTTGGCACGTCTTCACCCAGGAGCTCTCCTGTGCTAAAGAGAATGACTTCAGACTTTACTTTATATAGCTGTGGCCTCAAAAGGTCCACTCCTAGTTTTAATGTGGTTAAGGAGGCAATGTCCTGTGTGTTGGAGGATAAGGGAAAAGGTATATGAGAATACTGACTGATCATAAACCAGATTTGCCTGGGTTACAGAGATTGTCTCACACTGTACTGGCCCTGACTCCTTCAGAGACACGAGGGACATCGATGCACATTTCTAGGACAGGTGTGTGACATGTCCATCACATTCTTCCAAAAGAGGACTAATAAAAGGCTGGCCACCAGATGACATCAAAACACCCAAGTCATTCTAGTCTTTCTTTGTAGACCAGTGAAACGAACAACCACAAATGTGTTCACAATCTAAAAGCACAGAATTAAAAAACAAAAGCCTAACCAGATGAGCAGTTCATACTGATGTTTAAAAAAGGTCACATTTCTATAGCTGAAGATACATTCTGGTAATATTTACCACTCCAAATCCTGTTCAAAATCTTCCAAGTCTTCCCTTCATATGATTCTAGAGAATTCAGAGGAAAATGGAAAAATAATGGCTTTGGATTGGGACTCTGAAATATTTTTCACTATAAGATCAATTAGGACAGACGTTTTACCTAACTGTGGAGTGCACTTCCTGAAACATTAATTTAAGAGAAAAGTGCAGTATGATACAATAGGTTTGTGCACAATTTATAATACTTTTCCGGTGATGTTTGTTATCCTTAACGGCCTCATGAAAGGATAAGCCACAATCCTTTTCCTCTTCCTACTCTTTACTTTTTAGAAATAACAGGGAGTGAGTAATGGGAATTATGTGAGGCAGAAGCTTTTTCAGGGAAGGAATGTAGATGAGTGGAAGGAACAGGAGCTAGAGCCTAGAAATCTAGATTTTGAAAATATCTGATATTTGAGATTTTGTGACCATTCTGTAATGAACTCAGCAGAAATCTTCAAGGACAGAAATGTTCTCTAGTCATCTGCATGAGGAGGAAGTGATAGAAGAGATGGAATGGACTAGCTGTCACCTGGCCACCATGACAGTTATGGACTCAACTATGAAAGTGGTTGCAAAACTAGCATATCCTAAGGTAAATTTAATTAATGTTAACCACACTGGCAAGATATATGGTTATAAGCCCGTGCACATTATTTATAACATTTTACATTAAAGAACAAGATCAAAATTATAGCTGCTAATGTTTGTTGGATAATACAGCAAGTACCATGATAGCACTTTCCATTGGTAAAATCAACTTTATGACACTACATAATCTGTAAATGCTCTGCTGTCCAGCCATCAACTTTGTGATTAACGTGGTGATATGAAGTCTAGCACAGAGTGATTCAGTTCACTACTGTGTCATCTTCTTTGAACCAGATACTGCCTAATGCTTTATTTTATATCCACCACGTGGTATACGATATGCTATGTAACTGATGTAAAAACAAAAGTATTTGCTGAATGAATAAATGTCCATCTATGAATCTTTTGTACTATAACACAGCTTCTTGGTGTATAATTGTTTCCACTTCCATTGCAGAACTTTCATATTATTCATGGTTATCACCATAAGCCTTTTCTCTATATATATTTAGATCCCCTTCACACAAGTCTGTTAGTTTGCCTGCTGAAACTGAAGATTTGAAGCAATTACTGATGAAGATCAAAGAACACAGCCTTCAGTATGGATTGTGCCTCAACATCAACAAAACAAAAATCCTTTCAACTGGGTCAATACCTAACTTCATAATAAATGGAGAAAAGATAGAAGTTGTCCAAGATTTTGCTTTACTTGGTTCTACAAACAGCCACAGAAGCAGCAGTCAAGAAATCAAAAGACTCATTGCCCTGGGAAAAGCGGTTGCAAAAGACCTTTTTAAAGTGTTGAAAAGTAAAGATGTCACATTGAAGACGAAAGTGAGCCTGACTCATGCCATGGTAATTTTAGTCACATCATACAGTTGTGAAAGCTGGACATTGAATAAAAGAGACAGGAAAAGAATTGATGCTTTTGAATTATGGTTCTGGAGAGGAATGTTGAATATACCATGGACTGCGAAAAAACAAATAGATCTGACCTAGATGAAGTATGACCAGAGTGCTCCTTGGAAGCAAAGATGGCTAGACTGTGTCTTACATATTTTGGACATGTTGTCAGGAGGGACCAATCTCTGGAGAAGAACATCATGTTTGGGAGAGTGGCAGGTCAACAAAGAAAAGGAAGATGCTCAAGTGGATTGACACAGTGGTTGTAATAATAGGCTTAAACATAAGATTGTGTGCCTGGCATAGAATTGGGGAGTGTTTCATTTTGTTGTACATAGGGTCACTATGAGTTGGACCTAACTTGACAGCACCTAATAAAAACAACATTTAGATCATACAATAAAAAAGGATTTGATTCCTACCTGCTTGGTTGGTTGTCACAGTAACAGAAACTGACTGGTCTGGGCTAGGGTTATATTTGGAGACTCCATTCACTGCCCAGATCTCAAAGGTGTAGTTGGTATGCGCGAGGAGGTCAGTGATGGAGACTTTGGTGCTCTTGAGGCCATTCTGCTGTGGGGTATAGTGGACCCCGCTTCCACAGGGCCGGCACTTGCTGGGGTCACCAGCTCCACATTTCTTGCAGACCACATTGTAGGAAATGTCCTGACGACCACCTGTGTTCTGAGGACTGCTCCATTCCAAGTTCACCGATGTCTCATTGACATTTGAAATCAAGTTGAGGGGAGCAGATGGTGGGCCTGGAGAAAGAAACACACATCATCACATCAAGAACTGAGATACCCTTTTGGAGACTCTTGGCATTTATATTATTCTCTATAGCTTTAGGAAGCAAGGGGTGCCCACTGGGCAAAGCAACCAAAAGTCAAATAAAGCCAGCAAGAAGGATCTTTTTAAAGAACGATCTGATAGAAGGCTGTGCATAGCAGCGTCATGCTCGTTCCTCTGTAAACAAACATGGTATCGACTGTTCCTTAACGACATGAAGCAACTATACAGCTCATGGGCACCAAGCCCAGGCTTTCTCTTTCCGTTGGCAAGAAGATAGCATAATTTATCAAGTCTCCATCTTATCTTTTGGAAAATGGGCATGCATATGGGATTCCAGTTCCCAGGGCTGTTGTGGGTCTCTGGAAAATGAATAGTTAGAAACTTCTTTTGAAGACAAAGTATGATTCCTAAGTACAGCATGTCATCAATAGCAAATTAAATGATCAGAGCTATTTAGATATGCGCCTGCAGTTCAACATGCAATTGATGGAGAAGCCATTTGTGAGTCATTAGTAGGAACCAGTTTAACATGGTTGCAGAGATGCCAAAGATACAGTTGTGATTTCAGAGCTGTGCCAGGGCTGTTCAGCCTAGCCAGATACCTCTTCTTGCCCATCAACTGATTAGGGCTGCATCAACGAGTGTGAGTGTCTGAAATGTCGATGATGGTGATGATTGTTAATGGAACAGAACTGGTCGGTAACAACATTGTGCTTGGTTTAAAGTAATAATAAAAGAAAAGACTTTAGACTTCTTCTGTGCCAAGAAGCTGTGACCTAAACTACTGTCAAGTAGAAGAATCAGGCTAGAAGTAGGAGAAGAGTATTTTCTTGGTCATGTTGTTGTTAGGTGCTGTCAAGTCGGGATTGATTCATGGTGGCCCTATGTACAACAGATGAAACAGTCCCTGACACTGTGCCATGCCTGGCACTATTGTCAGTGCTTATCTATTATTTTAAGGTTTTCAATGGCTTTTCTTGGTCTAAGCCAGTTTAAATAACTTAAAAGACACTTATCACACTCTCTTGAAAAAATACTTACTCAACGTGACTACTAGAAAGCTCTTTCTTTCACATTATGGTCTTCCAAGTAAAGAGTCAAAATATATTTTAGTGACAACTCGTGGTTTTTTGATCAGTGTATCTATACTATTTGCAATGACTGCTTTAAGGGAAATTTTACATGTGCTTCAGGGAAAGGATGTTAACTGGAGGCCTTCCTGACCTATATGCTTTACTTCATCAACCACAATGGGACATTTGGTCCAAAGCAGTCACAGAGCAGGAACTGGCACAGGTAACCTATGAATAATGAGTCATATTCAATATTTATTACTTAGCTTGTGGTGATGAATGAGGCCAATGGATTTTGGTAGTAACATTTCATACAGGAAATCCAGTCCCTTTCCCTCATCATACAGCTTAACTGAAGATTTTATTTTAACAAGGTAAGCAGGCTCTCCCAATCTCCCTTTGGGACTAAATTATCAGCAACTTCTGTTACCATTAAGATCAACTCCTCAACCTTTGAACCTTAAGAGAAGAACCTTAAAAAAATTAACAAAAGTATTGTAAAATTCATGTTCAAGGTAAAGCTACCTAACAAAAGTCCTCAGAAAGAAAATACAAATTTCTTTCTTGTTTGGAGTTCAAAATTGAATTTATAATCTTTACCACTGTGGCTGGAATGTAAGAAGAATAAATAAACAGTTTCAGAACAAATGCATGGAGTTATTTAAAACCTCAGACTCTAAGAGCCAGATAGAATGTTAAAGATCATTTAGTCAAATACCCTCATTTTAAAGATGAGGGAATTGAGATCCAGAACAGTGAAAGTTCATGCAATCTAATATGTAACAAAATTTGACTAAAATCCAAAAGTTCTCTGTCCTGTTGTGGGGTTATTTCTGCTCCAACCATATGTTTCCCACTAAAGGTATACTGATAATAAAATCAGAAGTTTGGCCTGAAGTTTGAGAGGTAACATTAGGATAAAAGAGCACCTGTCTTCAACCCTGTTCACAGTGGGTGATGCCTCGCCACCTTAGCGATATCCATCACCAGTCTGCAGCTGCAGCAGGCCATGGCTTGCTTTATCAAGTGGGTCAGGCACTGGCTCTTATTTTGCTGTGACTTCCGGGGTTAAACAAGAGTGACTCTGAAATCCATTAACCTCCTCACCAAGGTTCCTGGTCCACTTTCACATGGGAAAATGTGACACAGTGAATCAAGAGCTGTAGAAGCAAAAAGTCAGTAATTAGTATGTAGGACAGGGCATGGCAGTGTCTAAACAGAAAAGAAATGGAGCAGAAAACTAAATGGTCGCAGGACTCAGAGATATAACACTGTTGCGTGGAGAGCAAAGTACAAAGATGCTGCAGGATTTCAGAATGGGCAGCTGGCATGAAAACAAGGGCTGGCCTGGAACAGTCTTCTTCCTTTAGCAGTGATTCTAAATGAAGGCCTTGGGGCAAATGCTCCAGGGAAGATGGTGAACAGAGCAAGCAGAAGTTCAACATGGCCTCCACGAGCGGTTTGCAGAACTGGGCTATGTATATTTCATGTTTCCCATAGTGTAAGAGGTTTATATGAGGATGTAGTAGTAGCCTTTGGATGGTGAAAGAATCATATGATAGAGGGAGATATGAAATACAGGAATACCCACTCCATATCATTATAATGTTGGCTTGGAAAGACCTGGGCAAGGACACATGTTTTAGAAACTAAAATCATAATGGAGGTTGTGTTGTGTGGGATTGTGGGATTGTGGTTACTTTTTTTTTTTTTTTTTGCCTACTGCCAATTAAAATGTGGTAAATATGTAACAAGTGTGTTTCTCATTTATAGTGAGGACTCATCACTTCCCCAGAACAGAAAATACTGTCTTTTCAAGAGAACGAGAAAACAATATGGGCTTGAATACAGCCAAAAGCCAATCTGGGTCCACAGTTATTCTTAACATCATCACACAATTACTTGCAGAGGTGGGTAAAAAGAAACAGGCATTCTGAGTAACATGAGCTCTAACTCAATAAATGCAAGGAGCCATCTTAACTCTTACACTGCTTCCTCTTCCGTTTATGTAAATATTGTATGTGGATATTTAGGAGCAATTAAGTTTCTGACACAGTGATTGCCTTTCTCATCAGAAATAGGCCCACCTGCAAGTAAGTCTCCAATTACAAATACGGTGTGGCTCTCTGTATCCATAGGTTCCACTGCTACAGATTCAACCAGCAGATTAAAAATATTTTTTTTAAAAAGTTTTGTCTGTACTCAACATGTACAACTTTTTCTTCTTGTTATCATGCCCTAACCAATATAGTATAGCTACTTACATAGCCCTTACACTGTATCAGGCATTGTAAGTAACCTAAAGGTGATTTAGAGTATATGGGAGGATGGGCAGGTGTTATATACAAATACTGTAACATTTTATACAAAGGACTAGAGGACACTCAGATTTTGGTATGTTTGGTGGTCGTGGATCCAATCCCACATGGATATCAAGGGATAACAATAGGTGGTTTATAAATAAAAAGATAACTGGACTATGTGTCCTAATTTTCTAGACTCCATGTCTACATCATGTTTACTGAGCACATATTGACAGCAGGTAGCTTGAGGGTCATTGTGAGTAGCAAGGTTTTATGCTTCTCCAAAGTAGCCATTACTAGCCTGAATATAAGACTGGCAGCAAATCCTGCTCATGGCATATCTTCCCATTTCGCCTCGTTATTTTCTGTGCCCTACTTCATTCATGACATCTAATGGCTTCATGCTAATCAGACACTCACTCCACATCTGTGTGTACCACCAGTCTATGTACTCCTCATGAGAATAAGTATTTTGCTTCCCAGTGTCTACCACCATTGCTGAGTGTCTAGTTCAGAGAAAGCTCAATAAATGTTTGATGAGTCCATGAATGAATGAAGGACAGATGGATGAAAAATAAAAAAAATCCTTTAATGCATCATACAGCCACCCACCTATAGGATTATGAAGGGTGTGAGTTAATGCAGGCTTCTCTGAGCTAAAGCTGTACTAGGCAACCTTACACATAAGGTTCATTAGCATTAAGCCTGTATGAAACTATCTCAATATAACAAGTTTATTCTAATTCCTCTTTTCCATAGCTTAAAATGACTTCTGAAAAAGCAAGAAAGGCTGTGGATCAAATATTAGTGGTTACTTCTGCTGGGGAGGATGATGGAGTCATCCATTTATTTAACAAATATTTATTGAGTGTCTAGTATTTGTCACCTGTTCTTGAAGAATGAGGAAAAAAAAGTTCTCATTCATTGGAGACATTCCTGATAATTTCTTGGATAGTTCACAGAAAGGGAAGGACTCCAGGGGAAAAGGAAGAGACAAAAAGAATCTAAATATGGATTATGTGAGCATGGAATGTAAGGGCCAGCACCCTGCACTGCACTGACCTGTTTTTACAGATCATGCAACCAGCCTCGACAAGCTGGCAATTTAAAATATGGCTCTATCAATTAAAGTTTTGTCAAGTTAGGAGAGGCTATTATAATTTTTCTTTCTCCACTTTGACTTTAGGTGATGATTTATTTTAGGCACGAAGCTAGGGAAAACTTTCCCTCTGAAGAAAATTTATTGTAACATTTTCAAAGGAAGTCTGGCATTTCCCTTATTAGCTTTCAGAGCACTGGAGCATTTTTTCCTTTAATTTTATTTTCTTCACCCAAATAAGATACTTTTAAATATAAATTAATCAAATGCTGATGTGTTTAGGGGAAAAGGTGTTCTTCCCATACATTTTGGGTGGTATTTGTGCATCTCTCATGTATTCATGTATAACTTCAACATTTCCTCTGCATCCTCCAAGAATGAGGCCAGCATATTTAACTATTTTAAAGTTTCCATGTTTAGAATGTCCTTCATGTTTTTAATATAATTTAGTGCCACAGATACTAGCTATACTACCAGAAACAAAAGTCAAATGCAATAATCTTTAATTTGTGAATAGACCAGGGGTCAGCATACTTTCTCTGTAAAGAAATTTTACTATGTGGCCAGATAGTAAATATTTTAGGCTTTATGGGCCATATGGTCTCAGCAGCAAGTACTCAACTCTGCCATTGTATTTCTAAGCAGCTACAGACAATACCTCAACAAATGGGCATGGCTGCGTTCCAAGAAAACTTTGCAAAAAATAGCAGCGGTTGAAATTGGCCTTCAGACCATAGCTTACCAATCACTGCTACTGACAATTTGATGAAAGCAATGCACCTTCTACCCAGAAAGATGTTCTCTGGCTCCCTCATAGTTTTTACATAATTCTAGGAACTTTAAACATACCCTGAGCCTATAAAAGAGGCTTGGTCCAGAAACTCATGATGAACATGTTGCTAGCAGCCCCCCTAACAACCTCGATTTCTAAAATTTAGCTTCACTGGCTAAGGAAGAAATAAAAGATAGGAAATATTATGGCCTATTCATTAAGTTTTCACTGCTCTGAGAGAGAAGGGCACTGCGCTTCTTGCCATCATGCGTGAATTAAATGAACACCCATTTTCTTCACTGGTGTGAAATACTCTCTGCATCACACAGCAGGTACTAGGGAAAGGTGTTACAATGGGTAATTGTTATTTTCTAGTGGAATGTCAGCCTGCATTTAGTTGACAGAAGTTTGACAGTATGAAGACCCAAAGAAATTGTAGTGAAATTACAGCAGATACGAAGGGCTATCACATCATATAACATCACATCCTATGTCATAACACAACAGGGATCTTAATCTTCCTTCACTAAGCATATGCTCTCCTCTGGGAAGACGAGGTTCCAGAAATGAACTACACCCCATCCAAAGAAATTCAGTATATTCATGTGATATTTAAGAATGGTAATGTGCTGAGCATAAAAGGATAATTTCCCACATTTTCATTCTTCCCTTCCACGGATTAGACAAAAGTTTAACTCTTGAGCAATTTGGAGAACACACTTGCTAGCTCATACCAGGATTTAAAGTCATCTATTTATGCTGGCTGAGGCCCTGGGTTCCATCCCCAGCATGGCCAAAAAAAAAAAAAAAAAAATGGGAGAAGGACCTGGCAGCCCACTCCCCAAAACAATTGTGAAATGATCAGCTGTTGAAAACCCTATGAATAGCAGAGAAGCACTGACAACAGCGCCTGGGATGGCACAGTGTAAGGGGGTGTTTCGTTCTGCTGTACACAGGGTCACTGTGAGTTGGACCAGACTATACTGCACCTAACAACAATTTACAACAGCCCAGTATTTGCATACCCCCATGAAATCTGTGAGAACCTTACTAAGGTCATTCAAAAACCATCAGCCAACACAGAACCTAAAGTCATAAATGTCTCAATGTGAACTGTGAATGTGGTGTGATCCATTCCCTGGAAAGCCTGGGCCAACGTAACAGCCTAGTATATTCTGTCCAACCCTTATGACTGGGGAAATATACTTCATTCTTTTGAGTGCCTGGAACTTTAGCAAAAGATAGTAACCTGCTATCATGATGCATTTAAAAGTGGGTTTAGCAGGAATGGGTTTAATATACGTATATATGGCCACATGTTGTCACATATAACTGAAAATTCTATTTTTTTTGTGTGTGTGTACGGGTACTAGAGGGTTGAATCCGGGGCCTCACACACTCCTATTTTAAATTTTATTTTATTATTATATTTTTTAAGTTGGAGACAGAGTTTTACTAAGTTACACAGGCTGCCTCTGGTCTCCAATTCACTATCCTCCTGCCTTAGCCTCCTGAGTTACTGGGATTACAGGTGTGTGCCACCACACCTGGCTTGAAAATTTTATTTCTTGCAACAGCTGGAATGAAAGTGCTAAGAGACCCCAAGGCCAAAGGAGGGAAAAAGTTTAAAACTCACATTGTTAATAAAACATGAAACATGCAACTCAAATACTTTGGTCCTGGTAGCTCTGCCTGGAATTTTTGTTGTTGTACGTACAATGGGCAAAACACTGTTGTCAGTGCTTCTCTGCTATTCATACAGTTTTCAGTGGCAGGTTGTTTGTTGGGAGTGGGTTGCCAGGTCCTTCTCCCAAGCCTATAGTATCTGGTATTCCCAGGCACTCTCCCTTCCAAGTACTAACCAGGCCCAATCCTGCTTAGCTTCTGAGATCTGACTTTATATCCCTGGGGTCTCTCAGGGACTACACTATAGAAACTGAGACGTTCCCCCTATTGCCAATACACCCCATCACATCACCTTTCTTATTTCTTTTTTGTAAGAATTTAAATTATCTTTCTGGTTTATAATCCATTCCCGAAATAGTCAGTCATTGACAATCGTATGACTACTAGAGAAGCACCGGCAATAGTGCCAGGCATAGCAGTGTCAGGAAGTGTTTCCTTCTGTTTTATGTAGGGTTGCTATGAGTTAGACCTAACTCGACAGCACCTAACAACAATAATAGTTACAACATAAGCTCCAGCAGAACAGTAATATATTTTCTTTTCTAGATTATGAGAGTACTCCCAGTGCTTAGAACATTGTCTGGAATCTAGTAGCTGCTCAGTAAGTATCTGCTGAATGAACAAATGATTCTTTAGCCTAATCCAGCTCACTCATCAGAACCCTCACTGCCACAGTATTTGTGTGTGTCACAAAAGCTAAGCAGACAAAAAAGAAACAAAAGAAAAGACAATCACATCCTAAAATGTTGGGGGGATGGAATTCTAGTCTGCCACGAAGGCAAGGATATAGTTGATAGAAAAGCCAGAGTAGCTGGGCTCCTGTGACTGAGCTGTTTCCAGAGCTATTACAGACTTTTAATACTTAACTGATTTTTAATCACCATTTTAAAATTCAATGCCTGAGCCATGAAATTAATTCTGCAAGTTGCAAGGAACATGCCCCACAGCATGGGCAGATACATAACTCTCAAATGATCAGTTTCTGTAAGGGCGACTGTCACCCACCAGAATGCCAAGGCAACGGGTACAAGACATAACTTTAGAGAAGGAGGCACCCTGGGTCTCCAGTTCCATTTCATAAGCAGCTTCATCAACCACGTGCAACTTTGGGATTGTCAATAATACTTCAGTGTCTTAGCTGTAAAGCCTTCAACCCTTCAGATAAGCTTTTGTTGTTAATCTCCCTCCAGCTGAAAGACAGGTTATAAGGCAGAGTAAATAGTTGGGGTGTGTAAGTTTGGACTCTGAAATAAAACCCCTGCTTCCCCCCTGACAGCTGTATACATTACCACCACTAATTGCTTTCTCCTGGGCCTTGCTGCTGGGTTAGTTTACATAAAGACTGCTGTTCAGGGACACCTCTTGTGAGATATATGAACGGTGCATAACCTTTTATCATGGCAGTTTATGTGTTTTAACAATGAAGAGAGCCAAAGCAGAGCTGCCCATTATTAAAAAACAGAACCATTTGGATGCATCCATCACTGGTCGCTGTCAATGAAAAATTCTTAGCTTCCTATAGAGGTCAACGTCTTGCTAAGATGTTGCCATTGTCTATTTTTCCATGAATACTGTTTTCATGATCTCCTTTCCAGGAACCTTTTGTCTTTTCTTTTGTGGGTTTATTAGGCATTTGATTTCTTTATATTGTTGTTGTTGTTGTTAGATGCTGTCGAGTGGGTGTCCAACTCATAGCGACTCTGTACAACAGGTGAAACAGTATTGTCAGTGCTTCTCTGCTATTCATAGGGTTTTCAATGGCTGATTCTTTCTTGGGAGTGTGTTCTTGGGTCCTTCTCCCAAGCCTGCAGCACCTGGTGTTCCCAGGCGGTCTCCCATCCAAATACTAACCAGGCTGGTCCCTGCTTAGGTTCCAAGTTCTGACAGGATCGGTCGTCACAGTGGTATGGCTGCAGGCTTTCTTTACACTAAGATGACTAAATTATGCCTGAAGTACTTGGTAAATGTTTAGTCAGACACAAGGAAGCTACCATATGAAAGAGCAAGAAAAGTCCAGCTCAGTGGTGCAAGCCTGTAATCCTAGCAACTTGGGAGGCGGAGGCAGGAGGATTGTGAGTTCTAGGCCAGAGGCAGCCTGTGTCACTTAGTGAGACTCTGTCTCAAAATAAAATATAAACAATGATATAAGGATTCAGCCTAGTGGTAGAACACTTGCAAACCCTAGGTCCAACCCACAAAACTCCAAAGTATTGAAACAAAACAACAAAAACAAATAACAAATAACAAATAAACAAAAACAAGAAAAGTATGCCTGGGGATTTTATTTAGGAATCGGTTAGTCTATGAGTTAATTTACATTCCTTGTACAGCAATTTTTAATACTTTATCTTAAATTTAATCCACAGAATAAAACCAGACAGAAAAGTATTCACTACCCACAGCAATTTGATGACCAAAAATTAAGATAAGAAAAGTTAAGCAACTTGCTGGGCAACATAGCACATGCCTGTAATCCCGCAGATTCAGGAGGCTAAGGCAAGAGGATGTGGAATTCAAGGCCAGAGGCAGCCAGAGCACCTTAGTGAGACCCTATCTCAAAAACAAAACAAAACAACAACAACAACAACAACAACACCATTTTAAGGTGTTTAGGGTAGAGCTCAGTGGTAGAGTGTACTTGCCTAGCATATGTGAAGCTCTGGGTTCAACCCCCCCAGTGGGGAGAAAAAAAACTAAGAAAATTTAAGAATTTCATCCAAATTAACACAGTTAATACATGCAAAGCTTTGATCAGAAACCAGACTCCAAGGCTAAATTGTTCCCCCTCCTCCTTTATAGAAATAAAAGTAATTAAAGAAAATAATTTTTAGGTCTGCAGCCATATTGCTATGGCATCTGATCCCATCAGATCTCAGAAGCTAAGCAGGGTCAGGCTTGGTTAGTACTAGGATGGGTGACCGCCTGGGAACACCAGGCACTGTAGGCTTAGGAAAAGGATCCAGGAACCAGTTTAAAAAAAAAAAAATCAGCCATTGAAAACCTTATGAATAGCAGAGAAGCAAGGACAATAGTGTTTCTTCTGTTGTACACGGGGTCGCAATGGGTTGGACACAGTCTCGATGGCACCTAACAACAATAATGAAATTTAAGTATAAATTCTTTTTTGGATCAAAGTGGGAAGCTCCCAGTTTTCACAGTTTACCCCAGAATTAAATTTCTGCTGGTTTCCTGTTTTTCTTGATGGTGGCTAACTAGCATTCCTTTTGTAATTATACTCTTTGTTTGCTGGGCTATCTCCTCTGCCTGGCTCCTATCTTCCATGGAAGAGGGTAGTTATGAGTTTTTGGTAGTGGCTCTTTCCCTGGTGGAGGATCACAGGAGGGGGAAGAGGATCAATTACATCTCTACAAGCCCAGCTCATCTTCTACTGGGCTGTAGATAGAGTTTATTCTTGCTCCACCTGCTAAGAGAAAAAAAATCAAAATGCTGATAGCTAAGAAGATTCTCAGTTCTCACCCCAGGGGATCTCAGAAAAATGTATAATTGACCTCATTTCAAAGGACATGCTGTGAATAACCACTGTATGGCTTCAGTGAATAGTGTCAAGAATGCCATACAGAAATGATGGGGCCTGGTGGATGACAAGCCACCCTTAATTATTCATGGGGGTAAGAGAAATTGTGATACCCTGCCTAGATAACATTGGCAGATTATTCAAAGCTTTCGTTTGAGCATCCATTAGTATTTCTCAAACTTTTGTATTTTCTAGTTGAATCCATACTGCACTGTTTGCCCCTCTGCAAAACCAAGTAGGTTAGAGAGTAGAGGGGCTGTGGTAAAATAGCATTGCTTTTTAAAGGAATTCAATGGGATTATATCTGATCTTTATGAAATAAGAGTGCAGCTAAATTTTGCAAACAAATAACATAGAACCAGCCTGGAGTCTATCCATATAGTGCCTCCCTTACGGGGGCGTTATCTCCCTGTATTCTTGTCTTCAAAAACAAATCCTGCAATCGTTTCTCCAGAAGTACTTTCTTCTGATTATTAGTTAAAATGCTGAAAGGCAATTCCAAAGGGAGAAAACAAGGATGTAGTTCACTCAGTAGCTGAGACCAGACTTGAACTTCTGGGCTCTAAGCAAGCTGCTTAGAAATGGAATGGGTTGAAGGCCCCATCCAAATTGCCAAAATGTCTTTGGTTGCTTTGATCAGTATCTTTAGCAGGGACAGACATAGTAGGTGGCTTATCAACTACCAGGCAGTGAGACCAGCTATTCCAAAGTAAAATCTAACCACGTAATGTGGCAATGGGGAGGGGGTGCTCAATTTGGGTTTCCATTTTATGACAAATGGAATACCCTATGAAACATTATTAAATTGCAAATTTAATATATGGCCTGAAGTCAGACATTCCCCTGGAAATCTCAGATTCAAGATTATCCACACAAATACGTTCACAGAAATGACGGACTGCGTGGATGATAAAATGGTAAGCAATCAACCAACGGATCTTTTGAAATATTCGCATTAACTACCCTTTGGAGATTTGGGCATTAGTTCTTACTCTTGTACTAACTCGTCTTTCACTAGAGCAAACTGCATCTTCACTGACCTGTTCCGTACAATGGACCCCTTCCCTCTCGTCCCATTATTAGCTACTTGCAACTTGGAGGCAAAAAGACATATGCTTTCAGGTGGGAGAGAAGAAGGAATTGACTTGAATCTGAGGGCTGCCTTTTATCCTATGGTTTCTACATCAAAGCCTCACTCTAGACATCCCTCCCCAAATCCCCTAGCCAGACTGTTAAGCATGTAAATCTTTGGGGGAGGGAAATGAGCGGAACATCATGGGGCACCTTCAAGAGCTTGTTTGAAATGGATGTGAGATTCCCCAAATTAAAGCACTTAAAAAAAAGGGGGGGGGGGGAGAAAAAGTAGAGTCTCTCTTCTCCTGACCTTGGAAGCAAGCAAGGATGATGTTATTTTAATTTGCATTTAAATTTTAGCAACACAGTCACACAGTACCAGTGGGATCGACATTGGGTTTCCACCGAAGATTGCTCATCATTTCATTATGGTTCATTATGTTGATAACTGTCAGACGGCATTAGGAGCGAGGGCTTTGAGTAATAGAACTGAAATGGTAATTTTAAAACAATACACTTTCTGGAGGAAATACAGCAGCACGCTAAATTCAATTAGAAAAGGCGAATGTAAAGACAAAGTAAGTGATGTTTGGAGCTTGGCTATTTCGATTTCTTGCTAACCTAAACCTGCCAAAAGCATTAGCAAATCAGGACCTTTCTTCAGAGGTCTTGGTGCATTTGCCCTCATTAGCTCGAAACTCTTCCCGTATAAATTGTCCTAAAAGCTGCAATTTTGGAATATTTTAGGCCCCGTCTAAGTATCAATCAATCACTCTTTGTTTGTTTGGCACAGCTGATGGAATTATTCCAGGCCGTTTGCTCGGAGACAGACTCGGGAAGGCCCTTCAGGTTGGCAATCGAAAGTCATAATCCCCCGTTGACAGTGTGTTCCAGTAAGTTCTCATCAAACAAATAAAGAGCAAAAGCACAGGGGCCGATTTCCAAAGGAAAATATGAAAAAACCACCTTGGGAAGGGTGCTAAGCACATGTGGCAAAATAATAAATTGGCTACTTTTTTTTAGATCCACAAAGCCACCTTCGGAAGGCATTTTTCTAGCCCATTTTGAAATACAGTAGGAAATTGGAGCGTTACCTCAAATATGATATTGCCTGGGCCTCCCACCAGGGGGAAAGACCTTTCTCACCATAATCATTGAACAACCAAATAAAGGACTAAGATAATCAGAAGGCTTCCTGCTCAGGCCTGCAGAGGCCCCTCCGAAAGTGGCTCAACTGCGGGGGGCTGCATTCCAGAAGGAAGAGAAAGGGAAAATGCAAGGAGAGAGTGGTCTGCTGCAGGGAGTGGGCTGGGCATCTGCAGTTAAAAGGCATTAATTTCATTAATAAAAACGTCTGATCAAAATTCCTGCTAAGAAATGACTCATGAAATCAAAATTCCTTCCTCAGCTCAAATAGCGTCCTTGTGCGTGTAGAAGTAACAATGTCTGCCTTACTGGAGATGTTGCCAGAGAACCATGATGCCCTTCTTAACCAAACAGGTGCCAGAGGTGAGCAATTACATTTTTTCTCTGTGGCGATAACCAAGTGGGGACTCTGGAAGAAAAGGACCACAAAAATGAAAGAAAATATTGCACAGTGAGTGCATTTGGCTCTGTGACCCGAAACCAGGTTAGACTTTCCTTTTACAGGAGATAAATGGAGTATTCAGTTTCCATTAAGAGAGAACGTTCAGAATACTTGAAGCACCTTTCTGGAATCATCACGACCTGAACCAGTCTGAAAGGTAGACATGAAAGAGGATCTCTCACTTTTACCTTCTAGAAGAAAGGGAATCTCTAAGTCCTCACTGCCTAGGGGTAGTTGGTTCACACACCAGCATCACATGGAAAATTGTTAGAAATGCTGAATCTCAGGCCTGCCCTTAGTGCTGCTAGGCCTCCATGACTTCCATATGATTTCCATGTACACTGAGGTTTGAGAAGCACTGTTCCCAGCAGGTAGGGTGGTGCACACCCTCCAATCACAGCTACTTGGGAGGCTGAGGCAGGAGGTTTGCGAGTTTGAGGCCAGCCAGGACAGTTTAATGATACCCTGTCTCAGAAAGAAAATGGCTGAGGGTATGGTAGAGTACTTGCCTAGCACATTCAAGGCCCTGGATTCAATCTCCAGTACTAGAATTAAAAAAAAAAAAAAAAAAAAAAAAAAAAAAGTTCTATTCCAAACTCCATTTTCCTCTAAATAAGTATGGACTATTTTCTTGAAAAATATCCAGATGATGCTTCCACTGAAACATCCCAGTACATCTCAACCCCAGCCATTCATGTTAGGCTAAACAGAGACTGCGGGGAAAGTTCTCCTAAGAATAAAGTTTATTTATCATTAAATTCTCGCAAGTCTTCCAGCAGTGTGGATGGCATGAACTTCTAGGCATCTCCTCCTAAATTAGCTGATGCTACTCGTATTCACCTGGTCTAATCGTTCTCCAAGTGAACAAAAACCTGATTTTACAAGCCAGTGGAGCAGAGTCTTTCTTTGGCTAGAAGAATGAGTCTCAGAGAGTGTGTTTTATTTCTTCATTAGTGCGCCGTCACAGTGAGCGATCACTAAATGTGGGGCTGCATAAGAATGCTGGGGTTAAAGACAGCATAATGAACAGAGAAGGTGCCTGATTATCATGGCTGTCAGCACAAGGGAATTGGGTTTGTCACCTGGCTTAACCAACTGGTAAGAACTGATTAGGGGCTGGAATCAGTTTGAAAGGATCCCTGATGTTTATGTTCCTTTCCATCCCCCCATCTTGTCAAGAGAATCTGATAAGGCTTGGGGTGAGGAGGATAATTCTGTGGGTTATCTGAACAAGAGGTTCTTTGAGAACCCCCATTGTCTCCTCTGCTGAAGTCTACTACAGTGCTATCCAATTGAACTTTCTGCCATCATAGAAACGGCTACTGTCAGGTCATCTGGCACTGTCTCCAGGAGCCCCACATGACTGAGGAGCCCTTGAAATGTAGAGTCTAAAAATAAGAAAACTTGAATATTAAATGTAAAGTTCATGACTTTACATTTAAATAGCCACATGTGCCTAATGGTTACTGTATCAGAAAATGTAAGTCCACTATATTCAACAGGAAGAGAGAGGATGAAAGGAAAACCCAGAGGCTAAGAACCTGACTGTAATTCTACTGCTTAATTTACTAATTCGTATATTCATTAGCAAAATATTGTCACCTCTCTAACTACCCATTTCTCTAAAGAGGTCTTACAAGACTTATCTAGTTAATATTTTAGATTTAAAAAAAAGCCACTTAAAAATTTAACTCCACAGTGAAGTAGTCTCAACCTTGACTGTACAATGGAATTAACAGGTTAACTTTTGAGAACATTGATAGAAGTTTCAGTGCAGCCCCTAGAGTTCCTGCAATGCAATGTGGCCACCAGGTCATTTGTGTAGCCAATGGCACAAGTCATTTAGTAAGACAATGAGATGTGTTAGCAAACTGCCAAGGAGGTGGACTGGGGAAGGAAGTGACCAGCTGGAGATAAAAGAGGAAGAGAAGAAACGTTTATTAGATCCCTGCCATGTGCTAGACCTTTGCAAATATTTTCTCAACTACTTCTTAAAACTGCCCAAGACACAGATAATAAGAATCCATTTTACAGATAAGGAAAGGAAGGCTGGGGGACATTAAGCATTCTCTCAATGTCACAAACCTGATTAGTGGATGGAGCCACCCACTGTCTGACTGGCAAGTCTGTGGGGTTGCCATTGGCACGCTGCTTCCTCTTCACCCAAGCCCTGGGGGCCAAATCAGCTGGGTGCAGTGCCCATTAGAGTACCACAAGGGACCATCAAGCAAATGACAGGGGAAGCAGGTCCAAGCACAGGGGAAAAAGGATCATCCATTGCTTTGGTGGACCCTTTCTTCACAGACCTTTCCTCTAGGACTCAAAAAATTACTATTTCTCCCTTAGGCTTTAGAAAACAAACCCAGGAAAATGGAAAAATTTAATTAATTTTAAATCTTTTTGGTTCCATTCACATGCTAAAAATCAATATTTTGTTTTCATTTCTATCCTTGGGATAAAGCTAACAACTTGTTCCCACTGAAATATAAAATTCCGAGGGCTCCACTCCCAACTTGGTGTTAGATCTATGGCAATGAGTTCAGTATCATAGGCATATGGCCATCTTTGAGAGGTACCATAAACTCTCAAGTAGCAAGGTGTAGCAATGAAACGTGTGGCATGTGGCTCCTGACAAAGCTAGAGAGACAGTAGGTCAGAATCACAAGACTGAAAAACACCCAGGAGAAAATGTCCAGCCATGCCATGGAAGACGAATTTCATGACATCACAGCACAATCAAACTTCACCCTGCAGAAGTCTCTCTTTTTGGAAAGTAAGTGGACGATAAGATGCAAATTAAGGGCAATTATCAAAATGTCAGCCCAAAGGAGCTCCTCTTGAGTTTGCAATTGAGCCTTAAATTTCCACCCCTGGAGAGTTGCTGGTAGTGGGTGTGGACAGAGGCAAGGGGCTGACTCTTAAATGAGTCACCCAAAATGGAACAGAATTGAAAATACTTAGGTTGGGAAAGTAAAAGTCAGGATTTAAGCAGGTCAAACATAAGTGGCCATCTAGAGAGAGTACTTAGTCTACAGAAGGACTAGAAAAAGGTGTTAAAGAGCCCTTTCTATTCATTGTCACACAGAAGGCTGGCCCTCCGAGTATATAACTCTGGAAGTTTATGCTTGATCTGGGACAGCAGGCACGAGAATTTCCCAGTAAGGAGTCACTAAATCTTCAAGTTTTGTAGCTCTGTCACCAAGGTGGGGTGTCATCTGGGGCATGTTCTTTATGATCTCTGAGTTGGCAGTTCCCTTGTCTATAAAATGAAGATAACTCCTACCTTGTAGATTCATGGCAATGTGACGTGATATGTTTTATATTACCCGGATAAACCAGTACCTTTCAAATTGTCATGATTATTATTATCATTAGTAGTATCTCTTCTCATGAAAGCCACCCCAGAGTTTATGGCAATTTCAGCACAAGTTTGGGACAGACCTGAAATCTCTCTCCCTGTTCTTTTTAAAGGTGGTACTTGATTGTCCTATACAATGGCCTCACTGTAGCCCCAACAGCTCAAAAAACAGAAAAAGCTTTCTATTTTCAGTGATGCTGGCCTCAGGCCAGGCAAGATGGGATATAGTAGTGAAGAAGTAAATAATAATAGTCATAATAACAATAAAAGCCAAGATATATCAAGTCACACCATCGTATGCATTTTACAAAGCATGTGAGTAGTCTGAGGCTGTTGAATACTAACAGCCAAAAGGGAGATAGAGGCTGAGCATCCTTATCCGAAAAGTCCTAACCACTCTGAAATCTGATACTTTCTAAGCACAGACATGACACCCTAAGAGGAAAATTCCACACCTGACCTCATGTGACAGGTTGTAGTCAAAACACAGGTTCACTAAAAATACTCTAGAAAATTATCTTCAGGCTGTGTGTATAATGTGTATATGAAACACAAATGAACTCTTGGGTCTCATCCCCAAGATGTCTCATTATGTGTATGCCAATATTGAAGGAAAAAGAAGAAGGAGAAGGAGAAGAAGAAGAAGGTGGGGGGGGGAGGAGGAGGAGGAGGAGGAGGAAAAAACAACAGCAGCAGCAGCAGCACCTCTGGTCCCCAGAAACACAGACTTCATCTAATGCAAACACGTGGGTGAAATTCCCAGGCTCATCATTCCTGACCTGGTCAAGGTCATAGTCATTGCAGGGGCTGCAAAGCTCCAAGCGTACATGTAAGGAATGGCAATACCTACGATCATTGTCCAAATAAAGGCTGAGAAGAGACTTTTCTACTACCCTTCATACCAAGCTTGCCAGCTCCATCCATTCATTAGCCCAGCATTTATTAAGTGCCTATCATTAAACAAACATTTATTAGGATTCAAACCTAAGTGTTATGAATACAAAACTATGAGGAAAGAAGGAAGAGGTATAATGACGACTCAAGGAATGACCTCAGCGCACCCTGAGCTGTCTCTTCACACACTGAAACCACATTCCTAAACCCTGCCCTCTACCTGTCTCTCCTGCGCAGCTGTGAAGCTTCCCGTGGCCCTCCATGCCATGATAGAGCCATGTATAAATTCCAATCTCAGCTTTAATTACACTGTCAGACAAACCCGAATACTCAATCTCTGCTCCACAAAGTAGTCTGTGGGCAGCTGTGCATTTTGAAGGCAACCCAAAACAGTGAGAAAGATCCTCTTTTTCTGTTGCCATAAGCATTTCCCCTGCTATGACTGAGAAAGGATGCGCGCTTGATCTAATTTGCCCCCTGCCTGGTTATCCTAGGAGAAGACCTGGCAGTGCCCCGTGAGGTGGTAATGAAAGCTGTTGGTGTCGGAGACACGGGGCAAGCAAACAACTTACGGGTGCAGGGCATGGAGGCAGCATCGTTGTCAGCTCTGAAAAATCCTCGGTCACAGGTGCATGAGGTGGCTCCTTCCCAGACAGAGTAGCTGTTGGGCGGACACTTGGCACAGGTGGCATCCGTGGAGAGAGCCTTGTAATATCCAATTTTGCAAGCTACAGGGAAGGAGAAACAGGAAGGCAAACAAATATAAACCACTGAGAATACAGCAGAGCTCCACGTGAAGTCGTTCATTCGTTGATTCAGAAAAAGGGAGACAGTTTTTGCTCAGCATTAGTGATCATCTGGCTTGGGATACAGGCAAAGCAATCCCAAAACTGAACTGATGATAGGCACTCTTTAAGAGTCATTAACATTTCTGGTTAGATGACAAGGAGCCTCCTGGAAGACATTTTGTTCAAATTGTTTGTATCACGTACAAGCACACTGAAGTTTACAGATCCCCTCCTTCTATGACAGGTGTCCTTCATGGGCATTATCTTGTTTCACACTCAGAGCATCCCCTTTCCACAGGCACTATTCTTATCCCTTCCTTTAGAAACCGGGAATTCCAGCTTTGAGCAGGAATTCCTGGTTTCTAAATAAGACCATGCATCTGCCAAGTGTCAGCGACCAGTTCTGACCCCAAGTGTTCTGCCCTGGACCCTTGGCAACATGCTCTGGAACCTCAGAGTGTGGTCTTTAACCAACCTCATTTGGAAATGTGTCCAAATGCTAACAAAAAGGTGGTCAGTGATGATTTCTTAATTATAGCTACAGAGAGAACCAAATTGAAAAACCAACAGAAGCAACCAAAAGATAAGAGTTTGTAAGGCATGGACCACAATTTTGGAGCAAAGCCGAAAAACAAAACAGAACAAAAAACAAAAATAAAAACCCTACTAACTGTAGTCTCTGGAATATAATATGCTGGCGATTTTTTAAGATCAGCAAATATTTTGTGTTTATTTTCAAGGTAGTAAACCCCCCCTGGTTTCCCCTCCCTCCATTTTCAGCACCCCCATCCCCAAGAGGCTGGTGGAGAGAACACGGGTCATATAGTTCTTTAACACACCTGACATGCTTTCCATGACTTCATCTTTATAAACATCTCACTGACACTGAGGACTACTTTTACTTATGTGGAAAAATTCAATAATGCTGTGAAACCTCATAATAAAAAATAATTAATAGAGCCTTGCTTTCCCTCCCCTTTTTTCCACCTCTATGCTCTTCATGATCACCTCCCAAATCTGTCCCAACCTGAAATGAAAATTGCCCAATACCATCAGGCATTAAACTCATAGGTGCAAGACCATTAAAAATTAAGTCACTCCATTCCGTAACACCAGAGGTCCAAAAAAAAGTGAGTTAGCCACAGTCTTCCCAGTGTGGTTCCCTCTCAATTCTTTCCATTTATCATGTCCTTAAGATGTGTCTGGGAGAAGGACCTGGCAATCCACTCCCAAGGCAATCCCAAAACAGCCATTGAAAACCCTATGAGGGTCGCTATGAGTCGGATACCGACTCGACGGCACCTAACAACAACAACAACAAGATGTGTCTATCCTGGCTGGGCACAGTGGAACACGCCTATAATCCCAGTGGCTTGGGAGGCGGAGGCAGGAGGATCGCAAGTTCGAGACCATAGGCAATCTGCATAATTTGGCAAGACCCTGTCTCAAAAAAGTACAAAAATGGGCTGGGGGTGCAGCTCAGTGATCAGGCACTTGCAAAGCATGCAAGCGCAAAGCCCTGGGTTCAACCCCCAGTAAGATGTGTCTGTCCTATCTAGAACAGCAGGTAGGAGAAATCCCCATTGGATATTTTTCACCAGCCTGACCACCAAGAGACTAACCAGGCTAGCAAGCCAGGAAATCTCACTGACAGAAGTAGATCACCCAAGATCCACAGCCCTGCCGGGCTCCCTTTCAAGATATGGTCACAGTGACTACGCTACACTGGTCCATGAAATATCTATCCATCCAGCTTCCAGCTGAAGCGTGCTTCTTGCTCTTGCATATCCTGTTGCCATTTTCTTCATCATAGGCTCATAATAGCAAACGGAAAGGGAGTTTAGTGGCAGCTCAGAAAGCCACAGTTACTTCACTCTTATTAACTAAAGTTGTTTATGGAATTTCCTTTAACGAGCCAAAACTTTATGACCTGTGGAGTACTGACAATAAAAGCGCTCAGAGATCAATCTCTCCCTTATTTGCTTTCGTCTTTCACTGGACCGAAGCATCTTAGAAAAACAAGTTGCTCCAGTGACTGAGATTTATGTGCCTCCAGTTTATATGCATCGCATAATTAGATAAGGTTCAACTTGCAAGGTGCTTTTTTTGGTCATGTTTAAGATGGCCCTTGGGTTTCCATTAAAATCAGAAACCCAGGCTTTGGCAGAAAGAAGCAGTAGGGGTCAAGCCTGGCTGTCCCACATCAAACACAAGGAGCCCCTGAACATGAAGGTAAACTCCCTGGGTCCCACCTGTCACTCAGTCGGCCACAGTTGACAAAAGCAACATGAGGCATCATGTTAGGGTAGCCAGAAAGGCAGAAATTACTTTTACGTTTAAAAAAAAAAAAAAAAAAAAAAAAAAAACTTCATGTCCCTGGCTAGTTCTAGTACACTTTCCTTTTGTCCAGAGTCAAAATCTAAAATTGCACAGTGGGAGTGGAAGGTCAAGGTTGACAGAAATTAGCCAATGATTGATCGCTGCAAAGTGAGAACAGTACATTAAAAGATTTGCAAGGGGAGAAAAGGGGGCATTGCTACTTCTTCCATTTCTTGTAAGACGACGAGCTATAAAATTGAACTGTTGAGTTCACAAAAATCATACTGGAAGATGTTTCAACCCAATTTTTTACAGTTCAAAATTTCAGTGTATTTATGATATAGATTTAAGGGGAAAAATTCGTTTGCCAGTTTACATTTTTTTTCTATTTTTCCTTGGAGCTGGTATTAGTGTTACTAAGAATAAATATACGTGAATTCATTTGGGAAATACAGAGCTTGATACCAATTTGGACTATTGAAAGCTGCTGTTCTTTTAACAACATTGACTATTTTTACTCTTTTCTTCTTGCTTTTACAAGCACAAGCAGAAAATACAAAATTGCCGTCGTGCTACTCTCGGCAGCCCTTGCTCCCCTTAACGCATTCTTTTGTCTTCAACTACATTAAGACCGTGGTATTAATATTTCAGGATTCTTAGAAAGTCTCTCTCAAAATACAATAGTGGCTTTTCACACACAGCCATTTTGCTGCCTACATTCAAAATGACCTACTAAATTGATAGTTCGGTATGTTTCTTTGCTCTGTGCAGTTCACAGTCCTCCAGTATTTGGCATACGAATGTGTAAGTACATCTTGTATGTATTCACCACTATTCACTAGTCCTTTCATTTGAGACAAAACTCCTGGGAAAGATATACTTGGCATAACAAACACTGGCAAGTGTGCTTGTTTCCCACCATCTTTTTTTGGCTGAGAACTGCTACGCTGTATTTTTTATTGCTAATGACATCATAAGCAAGACCAAAGTGTTCCTTCAAGAAACATCTTTCCCTTCCCCTCTTCAGGTGCTAACACTATTCCCATTTTACAGATGAAAGAACCCAGGGTTTTAAGCAGTCTTCAAGGTCACAGAGTTAAGTGGTAAAGTTAAGCATCTAACTCCAGCAATGACTTTCTTCTAAAAGTTTTTAGAAGAAAGACCTTCAACAAAAATATGCCTTGGATATAAATGGAGGGGTGGGCAAGGGAGTGCTCTCAGCTTCTATTTGTCCTTAAGCCCATACAACTGCTGCCTTCATCACCCATACTTTGTTATCTGTGATCCACTTTCTGGTTTAAGAACCCCCAGAACTTCACTGTATAATAAAGTCACCACATACCATATGTGGCTAATGAACCCTTGGGATGTGGCTGGTTCACAGGGAGACTGGCTGGAAGCGTCCAGTACACCCTGGGTTTCAAACTCAGTCTTTGCAAAAGCAACATGTCTCATTAATAATTTTATGTTGATTATATATTGAATGCAATAATATTTTGAATATTATAAAATAAATGATATAATTACATTTAAGTTCACTGTTTCTTAATCTTCTTCAATGTGATCATTAAAAATCTTAAAACTATCCACATAGCCTGCATTCCATTTCTACTGGGCAATGCTGCTCTGGTGACTAGAGCACTGAGTACTCATGTGCAAGCCCTTTCACTCTTGCAAATGCAGGTGCTGGAAATGATGGGGGACATACCATACGCACCCATGGACCTTTTATCAAAACTTACCCTCAATCTGCCTCCAAGTCTCTGAACCATTTCTTTAATTTCTGCCCTCAGCCAACTACCTAATTTGTAAAACCTAATTGAGTTAAAGTCCACACTAATAGGGAGTTAAAAATTACCTTCCCAGGTACCAAATACAAATTTTAAAATGGAGTCTCCTGAAGGTCAAACCTGAATCTCCAACAGTGATTTTCTAAGGGAAATCTGAACCATTTGCGCAGACTGATCCCCAAGGAATATTTAGCTCAGAGAGGCTTAGACGGTCTCTCCAGTCTTATCACGTGGGAGTGATACTGGGCTCACACTTCCAAAATAGGTTTAGTGGAGAAACTCTTTTGTATACTGTGCCTTTTGTGTACAAACATAGTTTATTCACTAGGCTTAGAAATCTATTTTAGAAATATTAGTCACTTAATGGCCTTTATAACAAATTAGTTATCTGATTCATTGTTCACTTGTGAGACTGTTATATTAATAATATAAGAATAATGATGTTGTTGTAATAATATAAGTGATGTTGTTGTTGTTAGGTGCCGTTGAGTCAGTGTCCAACTATAGCGATCCTACATACAACAGGTGAAACACTATTGTCAGTGCTTCTTTGCTGTTCATAGGGTTTTCAATGGTGGATTGGCTTTTGGGAGTGGGTTGCTGGTTCCTTCTCCCAAGCCTACATTATCTGGTATTCCCAGGCAGTCTCCCATCCAAGTACATACCAGGCCCAACCCTGCTTAGCTTCTAAGATCTAACAGGATCAGATGCCACAGGGCTATGGCTGCAGGCCAAGAATAAGCGATAGGAAAATAAAACTATCTACAAAGAAGATTGCTGCTTTAAAGTCTTTATAAAAATGTATAAGTCCAGGGGTATTCCAGGAAGCTGTGAACATTAACCAATAGGTTCATCACGGTATACATGGGGAAACTGAGGCAAGAGGTTAAGGATTTAACCAAAACATGGGCGGTTTCTCACCCAGACAATGTGGCTTAAACTAATATGCTGTAGAACTCTTCTACTACTTCTCAAACCTACAGGGTGAAAATGGACAATTCTTACAGAAAAGGGGGGGCGACTGCATTTGGACTCATCTGATTCTATTCTATTCATGAACAAAATGTGTCCCAATGCTGGCAAATCTACATTGTTAAAATTGTCTGCATTTCATAAGTGTTGTTATGGCTATGCATTGAGAAAAATTGAAAATGAAATTGTTGAAAGGATCTTAAAGATCATTTTACCTAAGAGTCAGCGAACTTTTCTTTAAAGAGCCAGACAGTAAATAAGTTAGGCTTTGTGGGCAAAATAGGAATACCAAGGATATTATGAAGGTACTTATGTAAGAAAATAGAAAAGAAACCCCACAATGTTTTTGAGAGATGAAATTTAAAATATAAGAGTAATAATTAGGGCTTTTTATTTCATTACAAATGACTAATGAGGAGAATGGAATTCTTTATCGGAGACGTAACATTTCGTTTAATTGGTGCTCAAAGAAAGTGTTCCCTGTTACCAAATCAATTGCAAATGTCATCTATAAAAAATGTTATTAGCTCTCAGATCATACAAAAACTGGTGGCAGGCTGGATTGGACTCAGGGGGCCACACTTCACCAACTGCTGATCTAGACAGACATATTCATTTCTAAGACGAATGCCCTGCCCACAATTCCTTCCTGGTGCCTGTCAGGATCAAAGGTAGAATCCATGGCTCCCTGATCTCTATGGCTCTGCAGTGCCTCCCTAAGTTGGGAATGATAGCGTAATGAAGAGCACTCTGTTACCATTCCTACAAAACGTTCCGTTAACTATCCCATTGGAAAAGCAGATTCAGTACAAGTAAAACCACTTCTATAACTGATTTTCTTTTTTTGACTAAATGATGTTGACTGACTGAAGGATGTTCCTACCTTATTTTGAGGCCAATTTCTCTCCCTCTCTCTCTCTCTCTCTCTCTCTCTCTCTCTCAGGACTAGGGGTTGACTACCAAGGGCCTCTCACACATGCTAAGTGTTCCAACACTGAGTCACATCCCTAGCCCCTTAAAATTTTATTTATTTGTTTAGTGTATGTATGTATTACGTACGTACGTATGTATGTATTTTGAGACAGGGTCTTGCTAGACCGTGCAGACTGCTTGTAGCCTCAAACTCATGATCTTCCTGCCTCTCTCAGCCTTCCGAGCTATGGAGATCACAGCTGTGCACCAAGGCTCACGGCTGGGCAGTTTCTTTCAGGCACTTCCAAACTCCGTAATTATACATGCTGCTTGATTTTAAATTTATATTGTTTTAGGGTTTTTCTTTGCCTGAGAATCCAGAGCTTGAATTGTTTTCATCTCTGTGATAAAAGAATGAAACTGGCCAGGCTCTACAGCACACGTCTGTAACCCCATCAGTTTGGGAGGTTGAGGGGGGAGGATGGCAAGAAAACTGGAGGCCAGGGGCAGCCTGCTCAAGTTAGTGAGACTCTGTCTCAAAAAAATAAGAAAACAGAGCTGAGGGTGCAGCTCAGTGGTCCAGCACTTACAAAGCATGCAAGGACGAGGCCCTGGGTTCAACTCCCAGTACTGGAAAAAAAAAAAAAAAAAAAAAAAAAAAAAAAAAAAAAAAAAAAAAAAAAAAAAAAAAAAAAAAAAAAAAAAAAAAAAAAAAAAAAGAAGAAGAAGAAAGAAAGAAAGAAAGAAAGAAGAAAAAGAAAACAAATACGAAAGGGGTTGGGGGTGCAGCCAACTCCTAGGCCCCAGTCCAAGTTTATGACTGTCTGGTGGGCGGGGCCTAAGAATTTTCATTTCTTACAAACTCTGAGACTGATAACCACCCTGCTGGTCCCAGGACCCCACTCTGAGAACCACGGCCCAATTGTAAATAAATGCATCTCTAAGGAAAAACATCAAAGTGTAGTCATTTTGTGTGAGCTTAAACTATTTTATTTTTTTCCCCCGATGTGCAAAGGCTGCAGGGAAAAATTATTACCAGTAGAGAGTAATAGGTTTGGGAGTTGAGATGGGCCATGTCAGAAATATGACATTTGTGAAATAGAAAAAATATGTGACTTCCTAATAAAACATAAATTATTTTTCAAACAAACATAAATAGGCCCTGTATCCCCCGCGAGGTTATACAATAGAACCTGGAGTACAATAGTTTTATAAAAATGGATTGCTCCAAAAGAAGGAAAACAGGAAAGTTCACACACAGTTATGCTAAAGATTATATTCAAAGGAGAATGAGGCTTGATGGCTCAGGCCTGTGGTCCCAGTGCTTGGGAGGCTGCAGTGAGCTGGTCACTTGAGCCCAGAAGTTGAAGACCAGCCTGAACAACACAGGGAGACCTTAACTCAAAAAGCAAATTCAAAGTGCACTTACCAACCTCATACTGTCTCAAAGAAGCTGTCCTTTGGTTAATACTGTCAACTTATTACCAGTGTCTTTAGATACTATGTTTCACAACCATTAAATGGCATGGTAAATCTATTAGTAAGTTCAGGTTGGTAAAATCTGATAGGTTAAAAAAAAATTACTGAATAAATTAATTATTTGGGGATTTGGGGTACACTCCAGAGGAAAATAGAAAGTCAAATTCATGTCATTTATTGGAAGGTTTACTTTCTCTAGCAAGGGTGATCTCTAAAAGATTTACTGAGTTGTTTCGGAGGCTCTAACTTCTTGCCGGTCCTTCGTATCCTCAGGAAATTGTTTTGAAATGGCTTTCAGTAGCATGATGGAGATATAAAGGCTCAGCTAAAACTAACATATTCCATTTTGGTTACCTTAATAAAGTTTATGAGGGAATACACCAAATATCCATTTAGAAAGGTTAGGATATTTAGGACAGTGATGTTTTATAATCAAAACAGCAAGAATGTACTAAAGAAGGACATGCAAAAAAAAAGTTATTTCCCATGGAATAATCCTTCTCATCATCTGACTTCTTTTTTAGCTGTGTAGCAATTTATACCAAGGACAGCGGGGATATAAAAGGAAAGAATTGAACTTAGTATGGGAGTTGTACAGACCTGAATTCAGCTCTTAGTCTTGCTATTTATTAGATGTGTGAACTTGGAAAAACTATCTAAACATCAATATTCCATTTTGCAGGGCTGATATGACGATGACATAAGACAATCCACATGGCAACGAAGCATGGTATGTGGTATGTCGTATATATTAGCTACTCAATAAAAGGGTCCCTTGTTATTAGTACTTGTTACCTCTAGTATAACCAGCTTCAGGAG
Organism: Pedetes capensis; assembly: GCA_007922755.1. Classification (NCBI taxonomy): domain Eukaryota; kingdom Metazoa; phylum Chordata; class Mammalia; order Rodentia; family Pedetidae; genus Pedetes; species Pedetes capensis. The sequence continues at coordinate 308,297 of VMDO01000009.1, forward strand.
GCAAAGATAGGGATAACCCATGCATGTGAAAACATTTTCAAATATTGTGTTCTTAAATAAGACTGAATACACTTTCTAAAACACTATGGGACAACTTATCCACTATTGTTTTATTTCCTTTTATTAACAAAAGGTAGGAAATCCACAATTGTATTCTGACCCAGAGCATCTGCAGTTTATTTAGGAGCCATAGGCAAGATAAGAATCAGGTTAAATTGCATTGTTATTCAAAGAAGTAAACAATTTTTTCATTAAATATATTATCGGGTTGAGTTTCTGAGGTTTCTTCTCTCCATCAATAGTTTATGATGCAAACCTCCTCCAGTAAGCCATAGCTCTATTTTCTACCTTCAATCTCCTCCCATTATTTCCTCTCTTACCTTGGAGCTGGCTTTCAGGAAAATAGACAAGGAGAAAAAAATGACAAAAAACTGTGCTGAAAATTGCCTTGCTCTTTCCTGAGCAGAATGAAGTATAATCCCATAAATAGGTGGGTAATTCTAAAATGTCAGATGTAGATGGTTTCCACATAAGCTGCAGTAATCCCTCTAGAACCAAACTCACATAAAGCTTGCTAAGTTTAAATTAACTCCAGAAAAATTACTGAACACAAACCAAAGAGAAGGCAATGGAGAGATAACTTACTCTTTTCCCATCCTGACTATCTAATTATTGGAGAAGCTACTTCTCTTTTGGGAGACAGACCTGGCAACCCACTCCCAAAAATCAATCCACCATGGAAAACCCTATGAACAGCAGAGAAATGCTGACACTGTTTTGCTTGTTGTACATAGGGTCGCTATGAGTCAGATACTGACTCGAGGGCACCTAACAACAACTTCTCTTTGGTGAGTTTGGAGGGAGGGGGCTTGAACAGTAGAAGTTCAACTAAACATGAAGAGAAGCAAATTACCAGCACAGCTTTGAGACCTAATTCTGTTGTCAGAAACTTGGATCCAAAGCAATCCTGTTCCTTACATGTGCAGTGGTGATGGGAATGATAAGGGGATCCAATCATTGTTCTTCTGATCCCAGGGTGGTAAGCCTAGGACTCTCCCTCATCGGGGTTCAGTAAGAAGGTAACAGGCTTCTATAATTGCATGAAAGGGTGTGTGCAAGGGAAGGGCTTCAGTGTTTTTCAAAAATAGAATGCATTCAGTGCTAACACCCAGGTTGCTACCAGGTCTGACAAATACTGCCCTGAACTTTTACTTAGTTTGACCCTTGTTGTTTTCTCTAAGGAGGGAGCTATAGTGAATTTGTCATAAGTCACAACAGAGCATTGTTAAAAGCAAATGGATAAACTATTTCAATGTGATAGGGAGTCACATTTTTAAAATGGAAGGCAGCAACAGCAACTTGGCATCACAGTAAGTTTTTGTCACAGTAATTTTATTTTACTAGTAATTTTTGGTGTACAACTTAATGGGTCTCATTATGACAATGTCATTCACTGTGCCCTGCTCATGTTCACTTCCTCCATCATCTTCACATTACTTCTTCCTCCCCTGCTCCCTAACAATAGACCCCCTGCTACTTGCATGTCTTCTTTGTATGTATAGCTGTCTACAGATAGACAGATATACATCCTGATTTTGCCTAAAGGGCAAAATATGTGATATTTCCTTTCCTTTCTCCCATTACCCTTTCTTCTTGCCCCCTCCTGCTTTTCTTTAGTCCATTATCTTTCCCTACACGGCCTCTTCTGCTTTCATGACCATATGTTTTAATACTAAACATATACTGAAGTCTAACATTCACATATGAGAGAAAACCTGCAATATCTGTCTTTCTGGGTCTGGCTTATTTTGCTTAAGATGATGACCTCCAGTTCCATCCACTTTCCAGCAAGTGCCATAATTGTGTCCTTCTTTAACAATAAGTATTCTTTAAAGGCATTTATCTTGTTAAATACAGATCTCTTTTTCCTCTTCTAACCTGTTTCGGTTCTCCCACTTACAACCATGAAAATTTACCATATAAAAAATGTGAATCATGGGTCTCAGTATTGCCTGGAAAAACAATTCATGGAAATGGTCTGATCCTTCTAGCTCTACAAATGGTATGGATACTTTACCCCTTTTCAGTGTAATTTTTAAAAAATTTCATATAAAAATGATTCTGACTTTCTTTGATAAACCTCTAGATTAAACAAATATTGATCTTAGCAATATAAATTTGAGTAGCTCGAACAGAACTTAAGTGAATGACTAAAAATTTCAAAGTCATGAAACATCTATGTGCCTAATTTACTGAGATTTATATTAGTAAGGGAAGTGAATGGAAGCTAAACACACACACACACACACACACACACACACACACACACACACACAAATGACCAAAATGTAAAGAAAAATCAAGAAAACCAAATGTTTTGATGAGCTAAATGCAAAAAAAAAAAAAAAAAAAACTACTGTCTGCCTTGAATTTAAAGATGAACGTACTGAAAATGTCTGAAAATACTTTTGAAAGATAAGTCCTGCCATATAAGCTACCAATCCTCACCAGAGAGGAGACCAGACCCACCACGTAATGCAAATCAACAGCCATTAACACTGGACTAAAGTCCCCAAGGGACTTCACAGAGCATCAGGCTTTTTGATGAGCTGGTATTGTCTTCTTCACTCTTTGATATTTGGGGTCCACAAAGACCCAGGGCTCATTATAGTGCCACTGATGACAAGTAACAGGTCAGAACACTGAATAGAGGAAGCAGCTGCGCTTTTCTTCTCCCCTCCGCATGCCCCTCTGTCTGAATTTAATCAGTGGATCTATATGGATCAGCTTCATTATGTAAAACTCTCCTCCCTTACTAGGTCTGTACCTTTGGTCAGTCATTGAGCCTTCGCGTTTTAACAAACAGCTATTAAACCTTTAAGTAATAATGGTAATGAGAGTGACTTTATTGAGCACATAGTAAGAGTTAAAAGGTTGACACTATGAAGCTTTTGCCTCCAGGCAGGGAGCAGATCACAGCTCCCTCTCACACATCAGGGGCTGCTGCCTGGCCCAGGGGTACCCCCAACACACCTAACCCTGGTTGTGTACTGTGGAAGGAATTCAGTAGAAAAATCAGCTGAAATAACAATTGGCTCCTGAGTATCACCTAAAGAAAGAGTTTGTTGTTGTTGTTAGGTGTCATGGAGTCGGTATCCAACTCATAGTGACCCTCATAGGGTTTTCAATGGCTGACTGTTTCGGGATTGCCAGGCCCTTACTCCCATTTTTGCGGTGCTGGGAATTGAACTCGGGACCTCAGAGACTGCAGCGCAGCACTCTGCCAACTGAGCTAAATCCCAGCCCCGAAGAAAGAGTTTAGCAGAAGCTAAAAGAATAGTTGTTGATGGTCAGTGAACTCCTGCAGTGGGTGCAGAAGATGTCCACCCAATTCATTTAGACAAGAACCAAACTGATTTAGACAGGAACCCTCTTTCTGTGCTGCTCTTATTAACTTTGAGTGTAGCTCAAAGTGTAGCAACAAGCGTAGCTTACACTTGTTGGATTTCTCTATTTAAAAATAAAGGCTGCAAAAAAAGACTGGAAGGAATAAAATATGCTCTGAAGCCAGGGCCGGTCCAAGGGAAACACATGTTAAATAATTATTTGATTAACTCCAGCAGTGTTGCTAGTCATTGTCACCCAGTCGACTCTACAGCCTGCATTGCCAGGAATCATGATTTACGCTCCTAAAATGACTGGAGGAATGACTGCTCAGCCACCTCTTTTCATTTTGTTATGTTGATGGGGCCTGAGGATCTTAGGAAAGAAAAAAAAAAACCAGAAGCAGCAGCTTTAAAAAAGCTCCATTGCCCCAAGGTTACAGTTCTGATTCTCTGCTGGGGTTGTTGATAACAGGCCCTGTCACCATTTGCTTTCCAAAAATCTGTGTACTGTGAATTTTTTGAAAGGGAATTTTAAAATTCTGAGTCCACGTGATTTTTTTAAACTGGTTTATGTTTGATAGACATGACGGGGCCAAAGACTTGGTTTTGGTGTTGCATATAGTGGATTAAAGATTTTTTAACTATCTGGCAGCATCTAATATTATATATGTGTTGGACTATTTCAACATTGCTTATATCCAAGGAGAACAAAATAAAAATTCCCCTGGAGCTCCCTGAAGAGATCTTGTCTAGACCCAGTGAAATTTATGGGGACTCTGGCCTGTCTGTTTCCAGTGTGATAGAGGCAGTCCAAAGGACCAGCCCCAACTCCTGGGACAGCGCTGATGATCTTGCTATTGTACAAAAATTGCTAGGACCAACTCACCCTCTCCCACACACTCAGTTGTACCGCTGCAAGCTGGGGAGTGTGACAATTTAATGCATTCTGAACTCATCAGCTCGAGGGACCATTGTCCCAAGGAAGCAGTTTACTTTGGTGGCAGAATATGGAGTGGCTCATCCACCCCCACCCTCACAAGGATGACCTAGTAGCTTGTCAAGGCTCACCTGTGAGATTTCTAGAGGACCCTGTGCACAGAAGGTCAGAGAGGGCAGCTGGGACCTAACTCCAAAGCCCTGGAACAATTGTCTTGCTTCCATCTGATCCCCTCTTACCACAAAGAACTGGTCTCTGGATGCTCCTTGCCGTCTGGCAAGTGGGGCTGGTCCCACCCTGGGGGCTCTGCGGAAAATGCTTTGGCAGCCTATTCTCTGTCATCGGTTTGAATTCATGGGAAAGGGCAAGATGCCAAAAGTGCTTGCAGGTGAATTCTTTGTCCCTTTCAAGTGCATCTGACTTTCACTGAAGACTTAAAAGTGCGCTTATCTTTTGTTAGGAAAGATTATCAGTTAGGTCAGTAAATCTTTGCCAGGTATAAATTATAAGTCACAAACAGGAACGCAAGGGAAAGATCAAGCCACAAGTGCTCATTTGTTTGTTCCTATCTCATCCTAAATATTAAACATGGGCAACTGGGATGCAAATAGATATTCATAATGAAGAAATAAGACTATGAGGCTGACATGTTCCCAGTGTTGGGAGAAAGAAAGAAAGAAGGAAGGAAGGAAGGAAGGAAGGAAGGAAGGAAGGAAGGAAGGAAAGAAAGAAAGAAAGAAAGAAAGAAAGAAAGAAAGAAAGAAAGAAAGAAAGAAAACAAGAAAACAAGAGAGAGAAAGAAGGAAGGAAGGAAGGAAGGAAGGAAGGAAGGAAGGAAGGACGGACATACAGACGAGAGAGAGAGGGAGGAGAGAGGAAGAGAAAAGAGGACAAACTGCTTATTGTAAAATATGAATAGAAGCCAAAAATGACCCATTTAAAGAAAGCAGGAGGGAAAAATCAGGATTATTATCAAACACAAAAGAACTGCATATCACTAACAACCTAAATTCATCTCAGATGTATAAAAATCTTTATTCATCCCAAACAGATCTTCAAGCCAAGCTTCAAAAATGATTAGAAAGGGCATAGTAAGTTGGAAACTTTTTCTAAGATCTTATTTGCAAGATGTATCCTACCTGGATTTAAGAAAAAACCATTTGACATTGCCTTGCTAATTAATGTGTCCTTTTCAAACATCACACAGCAGTTTAAAAAGTCCTTCCAACTAGCAATCAAAAGTTGATCACTTTTGTGTCCACAACACTGAGACCATAATATCTGTAATTTATCTATTAGAATAGGAATTTTTTTTCCTAGCCTAGTAGCAAAGTCATTCTGAAAGAGACTCAGATTTGAAAGGGGAGAATATAGTAAAGTCATAAATCCTTCTCCCAGAAAAATGATGGTGTTCACAGTTTTGGCAGATGAATGATCACCTCCATGAACAACAATGGAGCTGTTCTCCTTAAGGCTACGTTAGGGCCCTACCAGTCTTATCCAGAATCTATTTGTGCATAGGTGGAAATGGAGGAAGCGAATTCCGGAAATAGGAGGACTGGGAAGAGTCTGGGTTCTGCAGGGACACACATGGGTCCCAGCCCTGGCATTTACTAAGTCAGTAAATGTTAGGTCTCTAGCCTCAGTTTGCTCTGAGGGCAAGGCACTAATTTTAACTGTCTCTTTTTAATCCTCTGAAATTCTAGATCTACACTGTCCCCATCATCTGACAAGAGTCAGTAATTCTGAAACAACCTAAGATGGTTTAATAAGAGCCAGGGTGATTAACAGATTGATTCAGGTGGTATTTAGCAGATTAGTCCGGCATTTGTGCTTGCCTTGCTGGACTGGTGTGGGCTCATCCACAGGACTCAGGAAGTGACCCCAACCACAGCCCAGCCCTGGGACGGTGAACAGGGGAAGCCGTTTAGGGCTTATGGACACACCTGTTATCCTAGAGAAACTCATCCCTTCAAACTCTGTTAAATGCTGTCTTACCTCCACGCATGAACACCTGTGCAGGCCTGACGTGGGGACGAAATGACAAGGGCTGTGCTCTCACGGGGCACATATACTTTTTATTTATTTTATTTTTTTGTGGTGCTGGAGGTTGAACCCAGGGCCTTGCACTTGCATGCTTTGCAAGTGCTGGACTACTGAGCAGCAACCCCCAGCCCATTTTTTCAGTTTTTGAGACAAGGTCTCACTAAATTACACAGACTGCCTCTGGTCTCCAACTTGCGATCCTCCTGCCTCTGCCTCCCAAGCCTCTGGGATTATAGGCGTGCACCACTGTGCCCGGCTATACAGGGCACACATTCTAGCAGCTGGGATAGAATTTACCAGGAGAATAAATCGGTGATGTGAAGACAAATCATGGGGTTGGGCAGGTGGCACCCTAGAGGGCACCCAACCTAAGAAAGGGCCAGAAGATCACGTAGGACAGCATTCAAGGAGAAAGGGACGCTTGCAAAGGCCCTGCAGTGAGCATGCGTGAGAGGGACAGAAAGTAGAAGTCTGTCCCTTGGGAATGGCTTGAGAGGAAGGCCAAGACGGAGACCCCCACAGGCCACCTGGGTGCACAGCACAGGCCCCTCACTCAGTGTGGCAGTGGGATCTGCTGGAGATTTTCAAAAGGATTGGGCTGCTGGTGGAACACAGGCCACAGGAAGTACTATTCAAAGTGGAGGGCCCATTCCCAGGAAATGGAGGCAACCAAGGGACAGGTGATAGTCACCTGGACCAGAATAAGAGGCAGAGCTGGGAGTTGGATTTCAAATAAATGACTTCAGGGGTTAACTTCGCTCTTCCTCACAGTCATAAGATGTTCCCTTAAGTGGACTTGAGATTCCAAATAAGTGACATCAAAAGGAGCAAATTCTCACTTTCCCCTTGGCTCTATCCTTGGAAATGAGTCATGTCTAGATCTACCCGCGCGCACCAGGCCACCCCTTCCACAGCTAATTAGGCTCAAGGATGCCTGCGCCTGGGCCCTGACAACAGCCTGCAGCAGGCTGGTAACCAGGCCAGGGCCTGACCACCTCAGGTGGCCACACCTTGACAGCAGCGGCATGACAGGGCACCCACAGACTGGAAGGAGCCAGAGAGGGGCCAGATTCCTGAGCATGATTCAAATGGGAACTAAGTGCAGCTCATGAGAACCTGTCAACCGCAACGGAAATAAAGGAAGAGTTTTTAGAGCTTCAGGGTGACATGAGGTGGCTGCTTTTGTGGGCAGCGCCACAGGTCTTCCCTGTCCTGTCTCTTGGCTGAGCTGAAACGACCTGAGAGGTAAAAGCTTGCTAGCTGGTTTCTGAGAAAACTGAGAAATTGAGTGGATTCATTCAGATCTGGCTCTGTTCACACCTTTCTTTCCTGATTGCTCCTCCTATTGCAGAGCTCAGTCCTTATCCTCCAGCACAGGATGTTTCTCATCTCAAGCTGGCAAGAAATAAGCCCCTCTCCAGATTCCTGTAGATGCAGGGAAGAAGGTTTTTTTTGCAAAAACACTTTCTCTTTTCTTTTCTTTTTCTTTTCTTTTTTGACAGTCTTGTTATAATAGCCCAGGCTGGCCTCAAACTCATAATCCTCCTACCTCAGCCTCCAAAGTGCTGGGATGACAGGTGTATACCAAAATGTCCGGCCAGACTGCTCTTTAGCCTTCCTTTTTTACAACTGTAATTCAAGAAACCACCATCTTTCTGGGGTTTATTATATTTCTCCCTCTGTAGAACACACTCCTAGCTCAACATCAACAGAAATAATTTCCCTGCTTACAAGTGTAGCACTAGCATTTCACAGTGTCTTATAATGGGAGGGAGCTGCTCACTCCAAATGTGCTGATGGAATAGAATGAATGAGTGAGTGAATGGATTATGACCCAGTTTTCTTTAGCATCTCAATGTGGATGATCACCCACAGAAGTCTGTTTGCTAGGTACTAAGCTGTACAAAGATTATTTCAGGTTTACGTACGTGTTCCTATCACCATTGTGACTTCAATTTCCCTTCAAAGAACCTCTCAGCATGGCTAGATCTCCTGCAAGTTGCCAAAAGGGAAACAGGACAATTCCAACAGGGGCAGGCAAGAAAGTCTGCTGATAATATGTGAAAGCTGGGAGGAGCAGAGGAGGCATAATTGTTATGCTGCCTTGTTGGGAGCGCTTGTCACCTGGCGGGGCTGGGAACCTGTGACTCTGATCATTCATCAGGAAATGAATCCGGAGAGCAGAGTCGTTCTGAAAAGCTAAAATATTTAAATATGGATAACTTTCAGAGGAAAGATAGCAGTAAATGTTCGAGGGGGTGGTATTGGTGGTGGAAGAAATAAGTCATATCAAAGGCAGCCTTGGGAGCTCAGGCAGATAGGATAAGAGATAAAGCCCTGGCTGAGTTCGTCACACCCTCCTACGTACAATTCACTTGGCAAAGACTCCTTCACTAACAAAGCAGGCTCATGTGTTTAGCAGAACACAGTGCAGTGCAACGGCTAGGGTGCCTGTAAATGCAGTTTTGAACAATTTAAAAAAATCCAAGGGGGCAGGCTATAACAAAAATATGATCCATGGGAAATATGAAAATACCATGGTCCTGGGGCCACAAAGGAAGCCGTTTTCTTCATTGTACTTTATACCGAGCGTAGTTTCTGAAAAGGGGCCAGAGGCACCGGAGCTAAGATTAATCCCAATGCAGTAGAGAGTTGAAAACAGGTGGGGATTCCAAAGCAAAGGAAAGAAGAAAGGTGAAGAGAAAGGAGTGAGCAAAGGGGGAAAGCCATCTCCTTCCTGTTGGCCATTCTGCCCAATCCAACACTTCTTTCTTCTGCTCAAGCTGTCAAGACCTAGGAGATCTTGGTCCTGCATGGTATTAATATCAATCCCACAATTAACTATCCCCTTGGAAGTGAGCCCTTCTCAGGATATAAGAATGCTGTTGTTGTTGTTGTTAGGTGCCATCGAGTCGCTGTTGGACTCATAGCGATCCTATGTACAACAGGTGAAACACTATTGTCAGTGCTTCTCTGCTATTCATAGGCCTTCAATGGCAGATTGATTTTTGGGAGTGGGTTGCCATGTCCTTCTCCCAAGCCTACAGCACTTGGTGTTCCCAGGTGGTCTCCCATCCAAGTACTAACCAAGGTCGGCCCTGCTTAGCTTCCAAGATCTGACGCCATAGTGGTATGGGTGCAGGTTCAGGATATAGGAATAAGGAACATTAAAAAGACCTATGCATGGGGCTAGAGGTTTAGCTCAGTTGGTTAGCTTAGCATGCATGAGGCCCTGGGTTTGATCCCCAGTACAAAAAGAAAAAGAAAAAAAGAAAAAGCTATGCACAGTATTGTTAGGTGCTATCCAGTTGGGTCTGACTCATAGTGAAAACATAGCGTTTTCAATGGCTGATTGTTTCAGGATTGTTTTGGGTGATTGCCACCACCTTCTCCCATTTTTGCGGTGCTGGAGATTGAACCTAGGGCCTCAGAAAGTGCAGAGTGGCACTCTACTGACTGAACTAAACCCCAGCCCTACACACAGTATAGAACAACCAACTTAGCCATTCACATGAAGGCATAAACACTCTCATTTTACAGCCCAAAGAACAAAAGCAGTTTACCTCCAACAAAACCTACAGGGTCCCAGAGGAGCACTATCCATCTCTCAGGACCAAGATCTTCTCCTTTCCTCTATAGTACATTTCTCTTCTTCCCTGTTTTGCTTCTTCTCCTTCCTTTACTGACCATTTTCTAAATTTAAGATTCATTTTTATATATCTATTTTGTGTAATAAAGAAAATTAGATGTTCATACTGACTATGTCATCCCTGTGTTTAAAATCTTCCAATGGCCAGGCATGGCACGGCATGCCTATA